>CM052722.1:78219658-78255707 GCA_028551405.1 Uromys caudimaculatus
ATATATTGGATATTAGCCCTCTATCAGACGTAGGATTGATAAAGATCTTTTCCCAATCTGTTGGTTTCCGTTTTGTCCTATTTACAGTGTCCTTTGCCTTACAGAAGCTTTGTAATTTCATGAGGTCCCATTTGTCGATTCTTGATCTTAGAGCAGAAGCCATTGGTGTTCTGTTCAGGAACTTTTCCCCTGTGCCCATGTGTTTGAGACTTTCCCCACTTTCTCTTCTATTAGATTCAGTGTATCTGGTTTTATGTGGAGGTCCTTGATCCACTTGGACTTGAGCTTTGTACAGGGAGATAAGAATGGATCAATTTGCATTCTTCTGCATGTAGACCGCCAGTTGAACCAGCACCATTTGTTAAAAATGCTGTCTTTTTTCCACTGGGTGGTTTTAGCTAATTTGTCAAAGATCAAGTGACCCTAAGTGTGTGGGTTCATTTCTGGGTCTTCAATTCTATTCCATTGATCTACCTGCCTGTCACTGTACCAATACCATGCAGTTTTTATCACTACTGGTCTGTATGTAGTACAGCTTGAGGTCAGGAATGCTGATTCGCCCAGAAGTTCTTTTATTGTTGAGAATAGTTTTTGCTGTCCTGGATTTTTTGTTATTCCAAATAAATTTGAGAATTGCTCTTTTTAAATCTATGAAGAATTGAGTTGGAATTTTGATGGGGATTGCATTGAATCTGTAGGTTGCTTTTGGCAGGATGGCCATTTTTACTATATTAATCCTGCCAATCCATGAGCATGGGAGCTCTTTCCATCTTCTGAGGTCTTCTATTTCTTTCTTCTGAGACTTGAAGTTCTTATCATGCAGATCTTTCACTTGTTTGTTTAGAGTCACACCAAGATACTTTATATTGTTTGTGACAATTGTGAAGGGCATCATTTCCCTAATTTCTTTCTCAGCCTGTTTATCCTTTGAGTATAGGAAGGCTACTGATTTGTTTGAGTTAATTTTGTACCCGGCCACTTTGCTGGAGTTGTTTATCAGCTGCAGCAGTTCTCTGGTGGAGTTTTTCGGGTCGCTTAAGTATATGATTATATCATCTGCAAAGAGTGATATTTTGATTTCTTCCTTACCAATTTGTATCTTTTGACCTCCTTCTGTTGTCTAATTGCTCTAGCTGTAACTTCAATTACTATATTGAATAGATAGGGAGAGAGTGGACAGCCTTGTCTAGTCCCTGATTTTAGTGGGATTGCTTCGAGTTTCTCTCCATTTAGTTTGATGTTGGCTACTGGTTTGCTGTATATAGCTTTTACTATGTTTAGGTTTGGGCCTTGAATTCCTGATCTTTCCAAGACTTTTATCATGAAGGGATGTTGAATTTTATCAAATGCTTTTTCAGCGTCTAATGAAATGACCATGTGGTTTTTTTTCTTTGAATTTGTTTATGTAGTGAATTACATTGATGGATTTCCGGGTATTGAACCATCCCTGCATCCCTGGGATGAAGCTTACTTGATCAAGATGAATGATCGGTTTGATGTGTTCTTGGATTCGGTTTGTGAAAATTTTATTGAGTATTTTTACATCAATATTCATAAGGGAAATTGGCCTGAAGTTTTCTTTCTTTGTTGGGTCTTTGAGAGGTTTTGGTATCAGTGTAACTGTGGCCTCATAGAAGGAATTGGGTAGTGTTCCTTCTGTTTCTATTTTGTGGAATAGATTGAAGAGTATTGGTATTAGGTCTTCTTTGAAGGTCTGATAGAATTCTGCAGGGAACCCATCTGGTCCTGGGCTTTTTTTGGTTGGGAGACTTTTAATGACTACTTCTATTTCTTTAGGCATTATGGGACTGTTTAGATGGTTTATCTGATCCTGACTTAACTTTGGTATTTGGTGTCTGTCTAGAAAATTGTCCATTTCATCCAGATTTTCCAATTTTGTTGAGTATAGGCTTTTGTAGTAGAATCTGATGATTTTTTTACTTTCCTCAGAATCTGTTGTTATATTTCCCTTTTCATTTCTAATTTTATTAATTTGAATACTGTCTCTGTGCCCTCTGGTCAGTCTGGCTAAAGGTTTATCTATCTTGTTGATTTTCTCAAAGAACCAGCTCCTGGTTTTGTTGATTCTTTGTATAGTTCTTTTAGTTTCTACTTGGTTGATTTCAGGCCTTAATTTGATTATTTCTTGCCTTCTACTCCTCTTGGGTGTATTAGCTTCTTTTTGTTCTAAAGCTTTCAGGTGTGCTGTTTAGCTGCCAGTATATGTTCTCTCCAGTTTCTTTTTGGAGGCATTCAGAGCTATGAGTGTTCCTCTTAACACTGTTTTCATTGTGTCCCATAGGTTTGGGTATGTTGTACTTTCATTTTCATTAAATTCTAGGAAGTCTTTAATTTCTTTCTTTGTTTCTTCCTTGACCAAGTTATCATTGAGTAGAGTGTTGTTCAGCTTCCATGTGTATGTGGGCTTTCTGTTGTTATTGTTGCCATTGAAGACCAGCCTTAATCCATAGTGATCTGATAGGAGGCATGGGGTTATTTCAATCTTCTTGTATCTGTTGAGGTTTGTTGTGTGACTGATTATATGATCAATTTTGGAGAAGGTACCATGAGGTGCTGAGAAGAAGATATATTCTTTTGATTCAGGATGAAATGTTCTATAGATATCTATTAAATCCATATGGTTCATAACATCTATTAGTTTCACTGTGTCTCTGTTTAATTTGTGTTTCAAAGATCTGTCCATTGATGATAGTGGGGTATGGAAGTCTCCCACTATTATTGTGTGAGGTGCAATGTGTGCTTTGAGCTTTAGTAAAGTTTTTTTTTACAAATGTGGGTGCCTTTGCATTCGGAGCATAGATGTTCAGAACTGAGAGTTCTTCTTGGTAGATTTTTCCTTTGATGAGTATGAAGTGTCCTTCCTTACCTTTTTTGATGGTTTTTTGGGTGAAAGTCGATTTTATCCAATATTAAAATGGCTACTTCAGCCTGTTTCTTGGGACCATTTGCCTGGAAACTTGTTTTCCAGCCCTTTATTCTGAGGTAGTGTTTATCTTTAACACAGAGGTGCATTTCCTGGATGCAGCAAAATGCTGGGTCCTGTTTATGGATCCAGTGTGCCATTCTATGTCTTTTTATTGGGGAATTGTGTCCATTGATATTAAGAGATATTAAGGAATAGTGATTGTTGCTTCCTGTTATTTTTTATTTTTTTTTAATATTTGTGTGGCTATCTTCTTTTGAGTTTGATAAATGATTACTTTCTTGCTTTTTCTAGGGTGTAGTTTCTTTCCTTGAGTTGGCGTTTTCCATCTATCATCCTTTGTAGGGTTGGGTTTGTGGAAACATATTGTGTAAATTTGGTTTTGTCATAGAATATTTTGGTTTCTCCATCTATGATAATTGAGAGTTTTGCTGGGTATAGCAGCCTGGACTGGCAGTTGTTTTTTCTTAGGTTCTTTATGACATCTGCCCAGGATCTTCTAGCTTTCATAGTCTCTGGTGAGAAGTCTGGTATAATTCTGATAGGTTTGCCTTTATATGTTACTTGACTTTTTCCCATTACTGCTTTTAATATTTTTCTTATTTTGTGTATTTGGTGTTTTGAGTATAATGTGAAGGAAGGAATTTCTTTTCTGATCCAATCTATTTGGAGTTCTGTAGGCTTCTAGTATATTTATGTTCATCTCTTTCTTTAGGTTAGGGAAGTTTTCTTCTATAATTTTGTTGAAGATATTTACTGGTCCTTTAAGTTGGGAATCTTCACTCTCTTCTATACCTATTATCCTTAGGTTCTGTCTTCTCATCGTATCCTGGATATCCTGGATGTTTTGGGTTAGGATTTTTTTGCATTTTGCTTTTTCTTTGGCTGTTGTGTCAATGTTTTCTATGGTATCTTCTGCACCTGAGATTTTCTCTTCTATCTCTTGTATTCTGTTGGTGATTCTTGCATCTATGACTCCTGATCTCTTTCCTAGGTTTTCTAACTCCAGGGTTGTCTCACTTTGTGATTTCTTTATTGTTTCTATTTCTATTTCTAGTTCCTGGATGGTTTTGTTCATTTCCTTCATCTGTTTGATTGTGCTTTCCTGTAATTCCACCCGTTTGATTATGTTTTCCTGTAATTCTTTAATGGATTTTTGTGTTTCCTCTTTAAGGGCTTCTAGTTGTTTACCTGTGTTCTCTTGTATTTCTTTAAGGGAGTTATTTATTTCCTTCTTAAAATCTATCATCATCATGAGATGTGATTTTAAATCTGAGTCTTACATTTCTGGTGCGTTGGGGTATCCAAGGCTTGCTGTGGTGGGAGAGCTGGGTTCTGATGATGTTGAGTAGCCTTGGTTTCTGTTCCTTGTGTTCTTACCCTTGACTTTTGCCATCTGGTTATCTCTGGTGTTAGCTGGTCTTACTCTCTCTGGCTATGGCTTGTCCCTCCTGCAAGCCTCTGTGTCAATACTCCTTGAAGACCAGCTCTCTCTGAAAGGAATTTGGGTTTGGAGAGTTGTGGGCACAGGTTCAGCTCTGGGGTGCATACAGAAACCAGAAAGATCTTGTCCCCAGCTGTCCCTTGGTTCCTGCGTCCTGATGGCTCTGTAAGGGTCCCTCTTGATCCACTGAATTTGAACAGAAGTGGTGATCTTGCCTGTGCTTGAAGGTATGTAGGCATTCCTGGGATACCAGCTCTCTCCTGGCGCTATTTGAGTATGGAGCCCTGTGTCACAGGATCCACTCCTGGCCACCGAAAGAAACCAGAAGACCGCTCCTCAGTCCCTGTGTCCTGGGGATTCCAGGTGGGTCCCTCTGAGCAGACAGGCGTGCTCACACTCCTGGGAGTCTAGCTTTCTCCTGGCACTATTTCGCTATGGAGCCCTGGTGGCATAGGCAGAGGTTTCCCACCACAGATGGAAGCTGGACGTCTCCTTCCCCCTGCTGTTCCTCAGTCCCTGTGTCTCAAGGATTCCTGGCAAGTCCCTCTGAGCAGTGTTGCTTGTCTTACTCCCACTCACGGGCTTTTCTACACTCCTGGGAGGCTAGCTTTTTCCCGGAGCTCTTTGGCTATGGAGCCCTGGTGGTCCAGGCAGTGGTCTCCCGCCACAGATCAATCTATATCATTTTTACACATCATATTTCAGTTCTTTTGAGACAAAATGCCACACTGTAGCCCTGTCTATCCTGTAACGCATTGGTATAATACAGTTTTCTTGACAATATTTGTATCTTTGCCTTTTTATATGAGTTTAAAAATTCTGAAACTTACTATGTAGTTAAGGCTGTCCTTAGCCTCATGACAATTCTGCCTCTATCTCTCAGGTACTTAATTTGCTGCCATGTTCGGTGTACATTGATTCAATGACTTACAAGCATTTGTTCCATTTTATATTTCTTATTTATTTGTAGATTTTCTTTAAACATTGCTCTTACATGCATAACTGCTGCACTAACTTTTTTAGAGAACTAAATTTCAGTCCTCATCTCTTGGCTTTCCAAGCTGCTGGAATTATAGGCAAGCATTGCTGTGCCCTGATGTTTTATTAGCTTCTCCATTTGCTTTTATTATTGAGAGCCAGATGCTATCTGTTAAGTGTCAGTTGTTACATTTTCAAGTTTTTCCATCTGCTTGGTAAAATACCAATTATTAAAAATTAAATCATATAAAACAGCAACTGAATAAAGTATATGAAAAACTAACAGAATAAGCACTCAAAAGCCATCATTCAACATCACTTATGTTTTGCTATTGTTTATGCTTTTGAGATTATTTCCATCTAGTTTTGGAGTGGATGGAAATGTTATATATATAAAACAATGAACTACTGTGCATATTTTTCCAGTAAAAAAGCTATATATATTAGAGTTTGGCTTATTGTTTTTGGTAATTCTCAAGATCTATGAAAAGAATAACACTATAATAAACTTTTGACTATACAGCATCTGTACACAGTAAATTTTAAATACCACAACAATTATTTTTCCTGTGTTCACAATTATTGTCTGGGTAAGCAAATAAGTCACTCATATCATTGACAAGTAGGACAATGATTTTCACATGTGCTTAGAAGAAGTAGTTATTCTTTAGTTGGTGGGTTTAGTGTGCTTTTAAAAATTGGTTTAGATTTTTTGAGTATTAGCTTTACAGAAAGGCAGACTATAAGTCTGGAGTTTTCACAAATCTCTTCCTACCTAACACAGTTAGCTTTCCCCTAGCAACATTGGCACAATAGTAGTACACTTGTCCAAAGGAACAACTTGACATATCACTATACAAGCCTAAAGTTTACATTAAAATTCACACTTGCTCTTTCAAGTTTTTTGGGTGTTGACAAATGTAGAAACACAAGTATATACAGTCATATTATCATAGAGAATAGCTTTAGTCATCTAAAGTCCCTTCTGTGCTGTGTACTAGTCCCCCTCCTAAACCTCTAGAAACCCACTAATTTTTTTTAACTGTCTTCAAAATTTTACTTTTTCTGTAACTACATAAAAATATTTAACCTTTTACAAAATGGTCATTTTTATTTTAATTTTTTTATTGTTCTAGTGACAGCTTGTCTGTCCCTAGTAATTTGTATCTACTTTATCAGTTCCTGAAAGTGGTGTTGTAAGCTTACCTTTTTCTCAGCCTTAATTTTAATGATAGTTCTTAAGAGCTTTAACCTCCCTTCTAGCCCACTACCCACCAGAGGTAGTGGAAAAGAAAGGATACAGGGGAAGTGGACCTGTTTAGAAATGGTTCTTTGCAGCAAATTCCATCTGCGTTGTCAGAAAATCAGCAGTTCAGTTCACAGGTCAGCAGTGGCAGCTTGATCCCTGTACAAACAGTTCACAGATACGCCAGTAGTCCAGTTCAGTAGCATCTGGATAACAGCAACAGTGGTGCAGGAACAGTCAGGCCTCAGCTGAATCAGCACAAATCAGCAGGAGGAATTAGGACCATCAGAGATGCCAGAAGTTCTTGGTTGTGCCTTTCTCAATGAAGTGAAGAGCAGTGAAGATGTGAGACCAAGTAGCATTGCAAAGCTAGCTCTCTAAGCAAACCCCTCTTACAGTCTGTTGAGTCCTATTTTAATTCCTTCCAAACATCATGTGTCCTCCATGGGTCTTGCCTTACCATGTGTCTTGCCTCAGCACATGAGTATGTCTTAGCAAAACTCCACGAGTCCATATCACCTGACCTCCCTCTGCCAATTGGTCCAAGACTGGAAGAGGCAAGAAGCTGCCAGCACACCACCAGAAGTTTTTTGTTGTTATTGTTGTTGTTGTTTTTTATCTCTACGGAGTCATGACAAATAGAGCTCAACCATGCATGTAAGACAGACCAATACACTCATGTCCTTAGTAAAGACTCCTTTATCACATGTCCTTTCCCATGCTTGCTTTAGCGAAATATCTTTTCACTATGTGTCCACTTCAGGAAAACACTCCTTCATGTGCTTGCCCCAGCAAAACACCATCTGACACAGCCAACTTTTCAAAGAAACCAGAAGTTTCCATTTTAAGGTATGCTCAAATCTCTCACTGTGATTGCAAATTTGATTATTGATAACTTTACTTCTGTTAGCTTTCACTTGATAATGTTTTGGAATTTATGCTTTTAGAACCTTTCAGTTTAGCCTGGTGATGGTAGTGCATGTCTTTAATCTTAGCACTCTGGAGGTAGAGACAGGAGGATCTCTGAGTTAGAGGTCAGCCTGGTCTACAGAGCAAGTTCCAGGGAAGCTAGGTCTTAAAGATCCAACCAAAAATCCAACTAACCAACCAACCAAACAAACAGAAGAAAAAAACTTTCAGTTTCTGCTGAGGATGTGGCTTAATTGATAAAGTACCAGAAGACTTGAGTTTTGACCCCTACGTCAGGCCAGGTTTCACAGCATGTGTTTGTAACTCAGGTAGGAGGTGAGTAGAGTGGACACAAGTAGATCTCTGGAACTTCCTGGCCAGCCAGTCTAGCCAAATCAATAACCTGAAGATTCAATGACGGCCATCAGAACTTGAGTTATAGATGGTTATGAGTCACCACGTTTGCGCTGGAAATTAAACCCTGATTCTCTTCAAGAACCAGTGTGCTCTTAACTGTAGAACCATCTTTCTGGCCCTCATTCCCGCTTTGACTTTGAGCAAAGATCATAATGCTGTTCTTTGACAAGCATGCCAGATCTAACTCTGTCACATGGAAAACTTGAAACTTTGATGCCTATCTTACTTTTTTTTAAGACTTAACAACTTTATTTGGCTCGTTTATTTCTTTGAGCTAGTAGTCACCAAGTTGTAACTACAATTTTGAGTATCTCCTTTGTTTCTAGAACATATGCATATATATGATATGTATATATCATCTTGAAACAAAGGATATATGAAGGTCATATATGTACATATATATTATTTAAATATGAGGCATTTTTGTATACTTGGTATGTGTGAATTTATGGTGTATGTATACGTGTGTGTGTGTGTGTGTGTGTGTTTGTGTGTGTGTGTGTGTATGTGCGTTTTATGGAATGATGCATTACTTTCTAGGGTTTTCAGGATGCCAATATCACCTTCTATGCTTCTGTGAATTTTGGAAAAATAATGATTAGAATTCATGGCATATACATTTATCACAGTTTACATTAACAACTATGTAATACAAGGTAGCAAATTAATTATCCATATTTATTTACAAAATGAGTCTACCATTTTCTTCATTATTTAGTATTTTTTCCTCAATTCAGAACCTTTATATGTAAAGACATTTTCTGTCTGTCAACTCTCATGCAACACTAGAAGGTCAAGTTTTGAAATAATTTCGTCATGAGAAAATAAAGCTCAAAATGTAATGCACCACAAAAATCTTCATCTTTAAAACCAAAGTGCACACAGGAGCCTGTAGATATGCTGACTGGCTTTCCACACTGCAGCCACTCTGCACTGACTAATATATTCAGAAGGTTGAAGATCAACAACACCTGTCCCTCTCGTGGCTCTCTTCCACAGTAACCTTTGCCTCATCCTGTATAAATATACAAATGGTGATTAAGCTGTCAAACATAGTAAGGGCCTTTATAGGAGTGAAGACAATGAATCACTCCTGGAATTTCTCAGACTGTCCCCCAGATGTCTGCCATCCACCTTGCCAGCTATTTCTTTGCCCAGTCATTTTTATTAAGCCTGAGTCTTCAAAAATGGACCATGAACATTGTGGCATTTGAGGATTCTCTAGCAAGCATACAACTTGGATTAGATGATCTTTCACTAGGAGCCCTCCCAATTCTGGCATTTAACATGCTCAGATTTCATTGCCAGCTTCCATAATTGAAGACAGATATCGCATGACATTAAGTTCATGCTTAGAAAAGTGACACTGTTCATGTTTCTTGCTATCTTCAGACTTAATACTATTTAATATTATTTATCAGCAGTGAATTCTCCAATACCTGGGGCTTCTCTAATAAGCTGAAGTAAAAGAAAGGACACTAATGTTTATTGCATTATCACATAGCATGTCTTTTTGCAGATAAAATTGTATATCTTTAAGGGAGGTGTTATTTTCCTTATTTTAAAAGAAATTAAGTTTGAGATAATGTAAATGATTTACTGGGTGCTGTTTCACTAATAGTAGAGATGAGCTTACACTCTAAACACTTGGTAAGAAAATCTGTCACAACTCATGCTGCCATGCCTAGTTACCCACCCATTTCTTCATTTATCTTACGTTTATTGAGCACCTACTATGTGATGATTGAACACCTATTATGTTCCACAGTGTATACAACTGAAAATAAGAAAGACAAGGTCCTTAGTATTCATTATGACTCATTTAGATCATAAAGTCATTCTCAATATGTAAACCTTAGGCTAGTTAACATCATTGTGACTTCAGTAAGACTTAAAACATGAACTTGAGTGCAAAGAACCCAGTGGACTGTGGTTCAATTTTGTTAACACTACTCAAAACAGGATATTTTTCTGATTATTTTATTAGGAACACAAAAACAAAACGTATCATTCAAATCAAACTGCTAGAAAAGTGAGATGACAGAAATGTAACCCTGTGCACCCATATAAGCCTATGAAACTACTGTAAAATTCATCTATGTATGTGTATAATCTAATATAATTTTAGTGTATTGACCAAGTTTGTTACAATTTGCAAGTCGAATGTTGGACACTTTCATCAATCCAAAAAGACACTGTACAACCATGATAAATAATACTCTATACCTCCCTTACTCCAGACACAGGAAAATAATAACTTACTTTCTGTCTCTATAGATTATCTAATCACGGAATTCCATACAAATAAAATAATATCATACATCATTTTTAATTAGTTGAGATGTTCAGGTGAGACTTGGTGCCATGGGAGGCTTTGGTGGAATTATACAATGCCTACCTAAATAAGAATGGCATTTCATCAGATGGTGTCCAAGATTTGGCACTGGTGCTAAAGTTGAAGCTGTTTCCAGTCATTAGAAGGCTTTTAAGATCTTTCTTTCCTTCTTTCTTTCTTTCTTTCTTTCTTTCTTTCTTTCTTTCTTTCTTTCTTTCTTTCCTTCTCTCTCTCTCTCTCTCTCTCTCTCTCTCTCTCTCTCTCTCTCTCTCTTTCTTTCTTTCTTTCTCTCCCCACTCCCACCTCCATTATTTTGGAGAGGTTTTCACAAGATCATACCTTATAAGTATGTAATGTATTTTAAGCATATTTTCCCACATAATTCTCTAAAAATTTAAAGTTTTGTGTCATGTATTTTGTCTTTTTCGGCCCAAGAAATTAATGGCTAAGGTGTTGTCTTTGAATAAGGAAAAAGAAGGGATGACTGAGAGAAGGCACATTAGGAAAATATAATGTAATGACTATAATTCAGGCTGTGTACTAGAGCATAAAAGGTTAAGGGTATTTATTGAGGATTTACATTGAAGGCTAATGCCCTTTTGAGTCCTTTTTTTAACTCTGACTCTAGTTAGATATATAACATGAATTGATTATGTAACATATCTTTACCTCAATTACCCCATCATTAAAATGGGCATCATAGCGCCTATCACACAGCATTGTGCTAGAGATTAAATGGGATAGTATGAATAAAATACTCTGTTTCTCATATAATTTTAGCATTTAATATAAACTGTATAAAATAATTTTATCATATTTTATAGCAAGAAGGATAATTAAGGAGAGCCCAGACATGTGAGCTACTTTTCTCACTGTTATACTTTACTAGGAAAAGGGGTTTATATTGTATAATTAAGTGGAGCTGAGGAGAAATTTAAACATAGGCCTTTAGATACAGATAGCCAGACACTAACAGAAAATATCTGAAGAGCACCATTCCTGACCAGGGCCCTGCCTAGTCATCTAAGTGAATTTCTGTTCATGTCTTAGGAAATCCCATTGGAAAGATGTCTCTTTCTCAGCCACAGTATCAAATATTCATTTAATCCCAAAGGCATGCATTACCTAACTCTGTCTTCCTTGTGATTAATCCCATAACTTGCAGACATTGAAGATCCATTCCACACAATGGCTTTATGTTTGTCTATAGCACTCGATAGCCCAGAAGTAAAACAGAGCAGTCTAGGTTGTCCCTGTTTAGTGAGATGTGATCAGAGTGTCTGAGGAAGAGGAAGTTCAAATCCGTCATTGTCAAACACTTCCCACAATGAATTGTCCATTGATAAAGTGGGTTCTGGTTTTCCATTTGCAGTAACCAGTCCCCATTGAGGGAATGGTGCAGAGGATTTCTCTAAATTTCCAGGACCCTGAAATCCAAACCCATCTCCAGCTATCTGCTAAATCATGAAGAGCACTCAGTCAAAGAAATTACTGGAGGCCCAGTGAATATCTTGGGCCAAATGCAAATGAATGGAATATCTCCAACAGAAGTGGTATATACTAAAACCGCAGGATTGTTCATTGCTTATAAGATTATAGTGATAATAATTATTATGTGATAATACTAACTGCTGTGACTGAAGAGGTAATGTAAATATATATTATTTTACTTATTTATCTGTTTGTTTATTTTTGAGACAGGTTCTCTTTATGTAGTCTTGGTTATTCTGGAACTTGCTATATAGACAAGACTGGCCTCGAACTCACAAAGACAGATGTCCACTCACCTGTTTCTGCTTCCCAAGTATTAGAGTAAAAGGACTAAATGTGTGTACCAACACACTTGGCAGTAATATAAATTGTTAAATGTACATTACATAGCCTTTAGGCCAGCAACCACATTTTCAATAATTATCCTAAATAAATAGTTGCATATTTGATTACAAACATTCATTTTATCTGTGATGGTTAGTTTTTGCCAATTTGACACAAATTGGAGTCACCTGGAGGAGAGAGCCTCAGTTGAAGTAATGCCTTTCTCAGACTGGCCTGTAGGCATGTCTGTGTGGCACTTTGTTGATTATTGATGTGGACAGACATAGTTCACTGCCACTGGTGCCACCCCTAGGCAAGTGACCCTGGGAAGTATAGAAGCAGTAGGTCAATCTGAGCCTGAAAACAAGCCATTTGGTAATATTATTCTATGGTCTCAGCTTCGGTTCCTAACTCCAGATTCCCGTGTGCACCTGACCTGCTCTGGATAACCTAAATAATGGATACTTCCCTGTAAGATATAATAAATTCTTTCCTCCTCAAATTTGTTTTGGTCACATTTGTTTTATCACAGTAAAAAGAACCAAATTAGGACAGCATCTATGTATATATATTAAAAAATTGAAACCATACATTGACAATGTAGATCTAGCCGCTTTATAATATAACACTAAGTGAAGAAAGTACATTTGTTTAGCGTTCTGTCTAAACTCCACCCTACAGTTACCTGGCAACAGCCAGGTATGCTCCTCCCCACAGTTACCTGGCAACAACCAGGTAGGCCTGACCCACTACAAAAGGGACTGCTTGCCCCTCCTCCCTCTCTTGTTCTCTTGGTCCCTTGCTTTCTTGCTCCCACTCTGTCCACTCACCCCTTCCCCATTCCCTTCTCCCCTTTCTCTCCACATGCTCATCATGGCTGGCCTCTACTTCTCTACTCTCCCTCTCTCTGCCTTTCTCTGCCTCTACTACCCTCTTAACTCCCCTCCCTATGCCCTGAATAAACTTTATTCTATACTATACCATCTTGTGACTGGTCCCTCAGGGGGAAGGGATGCCTCAGCAAAGGCCTGCTGAGACACCTCCTTCCCCCATACCTGACTACATAGAACATAACTGCCCCCTCTCTTTATCTTTTTATAAACGCAACATTGGTGTCATGACTCAGATTTAGAAACTCTGCTGGTTTTCATCTTCCCCCTGCTCTCACATGGAGATCCATGCTCGCTAACCAAAACTTTGGAGTACTGGTAAGCCCCCCTTCCCCCACTGGTCAGAGTAATTGTCCACATGGTCCCAGGGGAGAGTTCTTGAGCTCAGAGCTACCCCTATGCTGCCCTTGAGGATGGAAGACATTCAGTCTTTCACTGACCCTCGTTCTAGGACTTTTTCCCTTGGGTGAGATTCCCCTCTTCTTTTGAGACAGTTTCTTTCTCGCAGCTGAGAATCCCAGGCTGGGCCTGGATAAACTGCTCTCTGGCTCAGGAGCACTGGCTCTGAGCTTTAACCCCCACATGACAACATGGAAGTCTGGCCTGTGCTAGAATCTCTGGTTGTTAGTTGTTAATGCCCTCAGGATGCTGGTAGGGACAGTTAATAACCCTATTCTCTCACGCATGGGTCAGTCTTCACTGCCTTGTCCCTACTTACTAGGATGTCTTGTTCTAATTCACAGTTAGCAAAAAGCAATATCTCTACATGGCCACTAAACTGGCACTTTCTTGTTAGTGACCCACAGTGTAGGCTTCCCCCTCCCCCTATCCCCTTCCCCCTCCCTTATTTGCGGCCTGAAAAGCCGGTCTGGCCTGTCCCCTGTCAAAGGCTCTGTCTACTGCCCTACCCCCTCTCGCATTCACCCATGGTTTGCCGTGGGAAAAGTGGGTCTGGCTTGGGTACTGCCAGGGACTCCATTGTGAGACTCGCCTTCCCAAGCGCGCAAGGACCTGCTGCCCCTACACTTGCCCACTCTCTCCTGCACTCTTCCTGCAGCCTCAGGGAAAGCAACTTTGGCCCTGCCTGCCCCTGTCTGCCCCTGCTGCTGTCACCAGTTCCTCCAACCACTCTGAGATCCTGCTTGGCTGCCCACTATGGCAACGAGAAAAACCGCTTTCACCTTGTTCGAGAAGCCGCCTTCCCCAATGTTGTGCACCACAAGAATAGCTTGCAAGTTGCTGGAATACGGAACTCGTTACTTCGGTGCTTCCTTTTCACCACCCATTGTGGACTCCGATGGCTGGAAACACTGGGCCACAGCTTCCAGCTGCTAGTAGGAAGTTCCACTCTGTGCTGGTCAAAGTAAACACACCGTTGCAGCTGCTGCCTCCACTGCCATTCCGCAGCAGGAATGCACACGCCATTATCATGGCTCCTAGTGATCATGGACCTGTCTCTAGCTCTACAGACCAGCACGCAGGTCACCTGGCTGCTCTGCACGATCAGCCCCAACCACTCAGTTGTTCACCCAGTGCCTGGAGCTGCTTTTGCCTCTACACAGTGCCTGTACACCAACTCTAAGACAAATGTTTTCTCCGCTAATGCAAAAATGTGCTTTTCTCTACTTACACAACTTGTCAAAGTTACTCAAGATTTTCGTTCCTATCCTGCCTTGATAGATGATGATTTTTTTCTACTGCCATTGAATTATGGTGTGCTGTATTCAGTTATAACCAATCAATATAGCCCTCAATCTTGTCAGAAGTCTGCTAATTATTAAGTTTCGGACAGTTTCCGAAGCCTTTAACAGTTTACTCCTACAAGGTCTCAGAAGATTTGGACACAGCTACAAGATACTGCCTGGATTGTGATATGATAATCACTGAAAAGCGCAGTGGACAACCTGGATATCCTGAGTCAAATGACTTATATAAATCAAGGTAAATCATTTCTCATGTCATGTGTATCCATTCCACAGAAAAAAAGCCCTGTGTCTTCTGCTCTTGAAAGCCAGACTGACTGCCCAAGTTGCCATGGAGACCATGGAGACCACAGAGAACTGTTGGCTGGTAGACTCTGTCATTTTTTAAATAATATGTAACTGGTAGATTATTGTTTATTCTTTCTCGGGCTTCTGACTACATTGACAGCTAAGGTAACTGTAGCTTGACAAGTAGAAAAAGCTTTCAAAGATGTAATCTGTTACTTCCTTACCTAAACTCAGGTTCCATTAATTAAATGCTTCATATTTCCTCTTCTTCCTATGCTACTGTCCTAACATTATTCGAGTTCTTATAAATTTGCCTAACACTAATGAAACATTCTACTATACAGTCCAACATTTTAACCACAAATTCTTGTTCATTCTGTTCCACAAAAAGCTTATCTTAAGGACTATTCATGTTGCTAATTCATGTTGTTATCTCTTTTATAAACTTATAAGCTACAGGAAACCCACCCGGATCTACCTCTCATGGACCAAATAGACTCCAGCCAGGTAAGTACATCTGCCTAAAGTTCCCACTTACTACCTATTCCAGAGGGTGGGATTCCTCTGGGTTTCAAATGTATATCTTAAGAAAAAACTTTTCTTTCTTCCAAACGTACTTAATCTAATTCTTTACCATATATATATACACATATATACATACACACACATTATATACATACATATGTGTGTGTGTGTGTGTGTGTGTGTGTGTGTGTGTGTATATATATATATATATATATATATATATATATATATATATATGCACATGTTTCAGCATCTTGTCAAGTCCAGGTGCTTACTACATCTAGGACAGCTCCAGAGAAGTAACCTACAGATTCTCCAACCTTCTCTCACAGACACAGACCCTTCTACTGGACCTGTTCCTTCTGAACTATCCTCAGATAGTTTTGAAAAGTATGTTTATTTGCATACGATTGGAGAACTGTCTGGCATAGGGATATATCAATAGTAACTTGAATTCTGGTAATTTTAATCACTTCTTGATAGTTCACTCCTTTTTTACCCCCTCAATGTCCTAGAAGTATGTATTTTGAAAGAGTGACTAAAATATCTTTAGAGTTATTTATTTTTATTTAAGTTTATGGGTGTTTTATCTGCATATATGCTTGTGGATCATGTTTGTTCATTGCCTTCAGAGGTCAGAAGAAGATGCTAGATTGATCTCCAGGAACTGGACTTGTAGACTGTTGCTAGCTTCCATGTGGGTGCTGGGAACAGAAAACCATGGATCCACTGGAAGAGTAGTCAGTGATTTAACTGCTTGTAGCAATTGCTCCAGCCCCTGAGATAGTGATTTTTAGAGATTAAAGCCTGCAACCTCTGCTCCTCCTCACCTGGCACCTGACTAGGACACTAATGGATACAAGCTAGATTGTACAGGAGGCACTTTACAGTCTCCACAGCCATGGGGACAGAATTTCAATTGGAGTACCACTGTTTGCCTTCTGCGGCCCTTTGTTGTGTCAGTTCCACTTAAGAGTTACTGTGGATTCGCATAAATTAAACACCCACTGGATGAGTGCTATTGTCTTGAAAAATAGAATGTGATTAGCAAGAAGGAAAAAGGGCAAGGCAACATTTGTCAATGCTTATTCAAGACTGCTTTGACTGCAACTCCGTTGTGGTTTGGAAATTACCATGGCTTTTTTTTATGATGGGCAAAACAATTTGAACAGCATTTTCTTTCGTGAGAGGCACTCCTTTGGAAAAAGATGTTGGACATTGGACAGCCAGATCACATGGCATGGGAAGTGTGCAGGCTTAGAATTTTCTAGTGAAAAGTGCCCTTGGGGACTGCCAGTCCAGACTTGCCTGCAACCATTATTTATAATCCATGATGACCTTTCCATAAACACAAAGATAATGTCTTCTCTCTAGTGTGGATCATGAACACAATCTTTCTTTTGCACACTGGTTCTTCATAATTAAAAAAATTAAATATAATTTTAAAAACTTAAATTGTTCACTTGGAAGAGAAAAGATGCTTTGATGCTTTCTAAATGGTCCTTATTTTGATATTCTACCCTTCTGGAATTGGTATTCACGATGGCCTCACACAGAGAGAATCATCAAGCCAAGACTCCCTCCTCATAACCATTTCCTTTTTGTTCGGTTAATTATTGAGCCAATATCATGTTCGAAGGAACACACGGCTCATGTTATGTGCCTCCCCGTGAAAACAGAAACTCTGCAGTTCTAATAAATAAGCCTGTGGCTATGGAAATTGGGTTTGTTCATCCTCTATTCATTGAACAAATATTTATTGAGAATCCACTATGACCCAAGCAGTGTTGAAGGTCCTGCAGGAAAGAGCAGGGAACTGGAACTTAGAGTTTACCATAGAGAGACAATAAATCCATAAAGCAGGCAATGGCAAGTGCTATGGAGAAGATAAAGAATGCTATGGGAATGCTTCTATAGTCACTGAAGGCAGGGAAGAATGCTCTGAAGAGACAACAGCTGAGTCAGTGGCTGAGTGGAAGACCAGGAACATGATGACAGACAGTGAAAGACCAAGAACATGATGACAGATAGTGAAAGACCAGAAACATGATGACAGACAGTGGAAGACCAGGAACATGATGACAGACAAGTCGTAGAGCTAAAATGTACAATGAAATAAGATGCACAAACATAAAAAAGGAGTTATTTAGTACCACTTCCCCAAATCTGCTGAACCTCACACAGGAAATTTTTGCCTATGATAGAAGACATAGGCACAGGCAGGTAAACAGTGTGAAAGATTATACAACCCACATTAGAAGGCAAGAGACAAAACTTTAATCTGCATACACCTAGCAAAAGAGAACCAAGAATGTTCATTATCAGGTTGGCTTATATTAAGCACAAAAATCAGTAGTTGGAACTTCCTTTTCCTTAGGCTCCTGGGTTCTCTGAGAATTCAACTGAATCAGTGCCTGCTAATTCCCTGTACTCTTATCTTGCCCTCATTCAACCTAGTCATGTTACTGAAGTTTCTGGAGAGATTCAGGTTTCAAAGGGCAAAGGAAGCTGTGGAACTAGACGCTTGTGCTTATAAAGGGTGCAAACCAGTGATAAGGGTGAGGAGGGAGAGAAAGCAGGAAACCTCAGATTGTGAGCAAACAGCAGTGTGGCTATGTTTCTGATTTCCCAGATCCATTTTGTTGCTTTTGCTTCCAGTAACTTCTATGGAGCCTCCACACAGATGCCGAGTTTCCTCTCAATGTATTCTTTCTTAGTCCCACACATCCTCAACCTCAGAAAGGAAACTTGCTTTTTACAGCATTAGACTCTAAGCTGAACATTGTAGAATGGCAAGGCTCTGAGATGGTGCTTTGGTGGCCTCTATAAGGAGAGATAGTGGGATATACGACCGGATGTGCTTTGGGTTTCCTAAGTAGACTGAACAGATAGGTTGTATTTGTGTCTGCTAGACATACTAGCTACTATAAGAAAATGTCCACCTAAGAATTAGGTCCAAGATGAGGTAGCTTGTATTCCATCCTAGCAGCATTGGATAAGTGACCTTTGGCAAATGGCTGATGTGGTTTGAATGAGAATGGCCCTCACAGGGCCATATGGTTGGATGTTTAGTTATCAGGGAGCAACACTATTTGAGAAGGAAAAGGAAGCATGGTGAAGTGGAAACTTCTGGTTTTGTTAGTAAGTCAGTTATGTCAAATTGTGTTTTGCTGGGGTACACAGGTGAAAGGATGTTTTGCTATATCAGGCATGTGAAAGGATGCATGATGTTTAAAAAGAATATAAATGTGACCCAACAGACAGTGTGAGCTCAAGCACTGGTTTGCCTTGTTCTGCCTCATTAGTCTTTGCTGATGACACACATGTATTGGTTTACCGTATATTGTGTTGTAAAGCTTTGCTTGTGGTGACTTTATAGAGAGAAACTTGCCAAAGAACTTCTCATGAGGTTCCTGTGACTTCTTGACACTTCCATGGACTTGGCCTGGTTGGTGAACCTCACAGTTTCTTCTGGATTGAACTGCCCTTGCTGATTCCTGTTTGGTGTTTGCTAGTGGACTGGACTGTAGCTGCTTGTTCATGTTTGGTGTTTGCTAGTGGACTGGACTGAGAACAACAGGTATTGGAATTGCCACAAGAAAAACCCTATTTCTAAACAGGTCCACTTCCCCCATATCCTAATAACCTTTGTTTTCCACTACCTTTGGTGGGTGGTGGCCTAGAGGGGAGATTGAACCCTAATTAAAGTAGGTTGAGAAAAACATACACCTATAGTATGGCTTTGATGGAGGAAGTATGTCACTGTGGGGCAAGGGCTTTGAGATTCCAAAATCCTACACTTGGCCTAGTCTTGTTCTCTCTGCCTGTGGATCAGGAGCGCTACAACTCTCAGCTATTGCTCCAGTGCCTGTCTGCCTGTGTGCTGCCATGTTCCCCACCATGATGATAATAGACTAAACCTCTGTAATTATAACCAAGCATCCCAATTAGATGCTTTCTTTTATTAGAGTTTCCATAATCAAGAACTCTCTTCACAGTAATAGAACAGTGACTAAGACATCTGAAGAATTTCTCAACCAGATTACTGGAAATCCTGTTTGTACATAACATTGTCATAAATATCAAATGGGTTGGTAGTGGTTGAAACTTTTGCACAATGGGTACCACAAATTAAGTACACAGGATATGCATATTCATGTACTCTCATGTCTTGCTACTTATATGGTGGCCCATGGACCAGGAACCTCAGCATCCCCTGAGAATTTGTTACAAACACAGCTTCAGTTCTCAACTCAGACCTACTTAATGAGAATATGCACATTAATAAGACTTACTAATTGTTCATATATACATTTTTAGTTTGAGAACCAATGGTCCCAGAAACCACTTAAGACCAAAAATATACCTCCTAAAAAGACAGTGGCCTTGGTAATGTTTTTGAGTCATTAGGGGTCTTTCCTGGTGCCCTTCAAACCATATTGTGTAAACTATTGATTACTCAACCAAGAAGATTAGTTTTAAGTGAGATGTGTCTGGTGTCTCCTAAGGGCACACTCATCTTTCAAGCATTGCTAAAGTGTTCCTCCTTGGCACAGTATTTCCTGAGACATATCTCACCCCACATTCCCTCATGGAATTTTCCCTTTGTCTTCCTTATTACTAAATTGACCTCTATATCAACACCAAAACCAGTTCAGCAAGACTGAATGGAAACCAGCAACTCAGATGTGTAAAAATGTTCTGTACAATTGATTGATTTGAAGTACCCCACAAATTGGCTAACCTGTATAAGGGAGAGAGACTGAAAATACATCGTTCACTGTGTCAACTGAAAGAATTTGCCTTTCAGGGGGTACATATTGAATTGAGAATATTTAAATTTCAATTTCTTTTCTGTTTTACAATAAGATGCCTGGGGTTTGGGAGGATAGAGCCTTGAATCTATATTCATTCTTCTGAGTGCAGACTATCCTTTGCTAGGTCTCCATGAAGAGTGACTTACAAGGTATTGTCTCTCTTCTTTTAGGGACTCAGCGGGTTCTTCCTATTACTAAAATCTATAGTCTTAAGTATTTGTTTCTGGATGCACAGTTATGTAATTTTGAAGCTTTTCCAACATAAAGACAACCCTCAGATGGTCTACAAGTCCTTTGAACTCCTTTAATTCTGGATATTATTTACACCAGGCACAGGTGATAAAGAATGGAAGGGCTCTGTCATACTCATTCTTTCTCCCCTATCACCATTCTACTACCTGGATACCACATTGCTATAACACCAAGGTGAATTTAGATCTTCCTTAAAGGTATGCCGTATCTTCACAGTCTGTTCCACATGAGGAAAACAACTCACTACACATGAGATTTCTATCTCAACCCTATGCCATCTATCTACCTAGTTCTTCGTTTCTTCATTCTACAGTTCTATAACTCAACTTAGAAGTGCAATTAATTCTTTAGGAAGGCAAATATATTCAAGTATTTGTTTTATATCCAAGACTAGTACTATCATTGTTTTTTCTAAAAGCCTATATTTTTCTTTGAATATATTAGCTTTTAGTATCTAACTGTTCCAGAGGTTCAACTAAGTATAGATCAAAATATTCTGAAATTAGAGCCAGTAAGTATTGGTCCAGTGGGTAATTGCACTTGGCCTGCAAGCTTGTAGACCTGAGTTTGATCCCTGTAGTTGATGTAAATTAGATAGAGAAAACTGACTCCACAAAGTTATCCTCTGACTTCCAAACACATGTCATAGCACAAAGGCCCCCTTCAGCCATGCACATGCACACACTATTAATTAAGAAAAACATTCCAAGATTGCCCCGTACTAAGAATATATACATATTTTTCTTTACACTATTCCCTATTCAATACTATTGGACCACAGGTATAATTTAATATTTTAGATATTATAAATATATAAAGATGATTTTAAATGTAGGTAAATACTGCATAGGATATAGGTGAACACTACATTGTTTTATACAAAGGACTTGAGTATCTATGGGTTCAGTATCCATTGGGCAAGGGGTTGTCTTGGAGCCAAGCCCTAATGGATACTGACCAACAGTGGTCAAATGGAAGCTTTTGAAATTTGAAAATTCCTTTCTTCCTTGATAAACCCTCTCTCTTAATATGATTGCATAACAAAGGTTCTTAGCCAGTTTGTGGTATCATGACCTTCTTTAGTGATGTGATGGTACCCATGAACTCTTTCTCAAACTAATATTTTTAATAGATAGCCAATTTTTCTAAAACATAATTACCAAAATAGAAAGTTTATAAAAATAAAAAAATTTGTGTCTGGTGTGGTAGCACATACCTGTAATATCAATACTCAGGAAACAGAGGTTGGTAGACATATGTGAGTTCAAAGCCAGATTGACCCACATTGTGAATTTCAGAAGAGCCAGGGACATATGAAGAGACCCTATCTCAAAAATAATTTGTGACAAAAGGCCATTTGTACTGAATTAATGTATTATTCGAGAGTCTAGTGGCACTCCAAGTGAAGTAATGATGACAAGTAACATTGTGAACTAGCTAGAGAAATATTAACTTGATATGAAAAGGTTTGTGATTTATTTTGGTTGTAAAGTCACAGGCTCTAATGTGGTCTGTTGCCTATACCTTCAAAATCAATGTACATACATTAATAACGCATCTTTGGTGAAAGATGAATTTCGCCCTTTGTGTTGTTTAACTTTGGCCTTCATGTTTAAAACAAAGCCTCATTGAGAGATTAAACACAAAAATCTGATCTGACAGTCAGAGCTAAGCTTCAGCTTGTTGGAATATAGTCTTCCTGAGAGACAAGCTACAGACTTTGTGAAACAGCACCAAGACTTCAGGGAACTAAAGATATGCCAGTCATCTGCCTTGTCTGGCCTCAGTGGGAGAGGAAGCACCTAGCCTCGCAGAGACTTGAAGTGTCAGGGTGGTGGGGAGGGATACACAGGAGGACCCTACCCTCCCAGAGGAGAAGCGGATGGGGTAGGAGAGAAGGATTTTGGGAGAAGATGACCAGGAGGGGGGCAGTGAGCAGGATGTAAGGTGGATAAGTAAAAAAAATAAATTAATTAAATTAAAAAAGATATGCCAGTCATGTGGTTTCAAAATGATTATAGCTATTATTTGATATATTAGTTCTGTCTTGTTTCCTTATCTGTTTCCTGCCTTAGACTATAAGGTTTGTGAGAACAATGTCTATGCTTAAGTCATCTTTGTCTCTTAGAAGCTAGCCTGACATGGGCAGACACTAAATAACTGTAATAAATGAACAATTTAATCAGCTTTGTCTGCAACATCTGTGGGACCTAGTTGCCTGTTGAAACATTCACCACTGAGCTCTTCTTTATACTGCAGTTACTGCAAGCTCCTAACAAACTTAGTCCCAAAGCATTCCACCCATTTAAATGCATATATTAAGGAAGACACAACTGCCATGGGAGAACTCATGTGCAGAACAACAATTTCTGGGACCTGCAACTCAATGGATTCATGACTGTGAGGGTTCTTTTATGTGTCAGGTTTTGAACACAATATGATGCACAAGGTTGATCTTGGATCTTATAGTCAGGGGCAGTGTCTTTATATTCTTCCTCACTTGGACTCATAGAGAGCTCTCAAAAGCAGATGCAGAGAGTCAAAGTGTCAAAGGTCTGTTCCCCTACTTTATTCAGAGTATCTATACTTTCATCTCTTATATACAGTCTTTCTTTTTTTTTGTTAAGAAAATATGACATAGGGTAGGGATATAGTTCAGTTGGTGGAGTGCTTGCCTAATATGCATGAAATCCTGGGTTCAGTCCCAAGTACCGCATAAACTTGGTATGTTACCATGCACTTGTAATACCAGCACATGGGATACAGAAGGAGGCACATCAGAAATTCATGGGCATCCTCTAGTACATAGTAAGTTTGTGGCCACCCTGAGTTACAAGTGATGCTGTCTTTAAAAAACTGGAAAAAACAGCTTCTATTCTGAATGTCTATTCTAAATCTGTAGAAGTTCATTGAGTTGTATAGACTTTGGGTCTAGTTAATTCTGGTGCATCTTCATTGTATTGTATAGACTTTGGGTCTGGTTAATTCTGCTGCATTGTGTTTTTATTTATTTACATTTGTATAATGAAGTTTATCAAATTAAAACTAATAAAATAAAAAAGATGTCCTAGCTAGGCAATAACCGCAAGCCTCTGCTTTAGTGGAAGGACTACCATAGCCATGGTTCTCAGCTCTACTACCTCCCCACAATGGCAGAAGAGCATTCGTGCCAGAAACTAGTGCATGTAGAGAAAATGTCCTCGCCCATCAAATGCTTAGGGAATAACATTTTAAAGGACAAAGTCCCTATTCCCATGGACATTGCCTCCTTTCTGCTTTTGACAACGGTAGAGGAAAGAGTCAAAGGGCACACAGCTGTATGGCCTCTGTCCATGGCTGTGGGCCCCAGCCACAGGACCTACAGGAAGGACATGTGGATTTTGCAAAGAATGGAATTTCCCTAGTGGTTATGCCACAGACGCCAAGCTGATGCCTTCTCTCTGGCACCCTGCTTTCCTCCTCTGCCTTTACAAGTGAGATGGCAGAGAGAATCAGGAATGTAACCTCTGCGAGGCCAAAATGTGGTTAATTCCATTGATGGCTAGAAATCAAGACCAAAATCTTTAATAAAGAGTGGTGCCCTTTTAAGACTGCCTTGTTTAGATGAAGAACACAAATTGCATTAGAAAAAAATGGGGCCTGTGAAGATTGTGTTTGGAAACATATGAGGCACATGGTAGGAAAACCTTTTCCCCAAGAGCTGTCTTCTCCAGGATTGCATGATATTTTGTATTCTTAAAGGCAACTTTGGGGACAAAGAATCTGGATTTGCTTGGCTAGCCAGCCACCTTCCTGCTACTACCACCCTACCCAAGCTTTGGTAAAGTTCATTGACAGTTGTCCAGTGTGAATGGCTAGGATGAAATAGATAAGGGTATAACAGAGGTATAGTCACTTGTGACTTGATCATAGTGTTAAAGAAATTCATTCCTTTCTCTTCATTCATTCATTCATTCATTCATTCATTCATTCAAAATACTTCCTTATATTAGCTATGTGTCAGGAACTTTGTGGGGTACTAGAAATATAGAATATAGACACAGCCTTTGTTTTCCTGTTGCACAGACAAGTTACAGAGGCCTTGTGAAGTTTTTGGTCTTATATCTACAAAATTTAGTTTAATAGTAGTTAGAAAAGCAGAGGCATACTCCATTGATACAGTTTCCAAACCATCTGTTAAAAGCAGACTTCTTTCCTCACCTGCCTAAATAATTATGAATGTTGCAAATAAAAACTGGAGTGTTGAGACACAGAATAGGCGATGTCAGAAAATGCTCCTGTGGCCATGGAATGTATCGGAAGGAGCCAGCCTCTAGACTTCAGTCTATGAAATTGGCCAGCTGATGGCCAGGGATTTATTGACCTAGTTTATTAGGGGGCCTCAGTTTCACATTAGATGAGTTACCCTGCAGCCTAGTTAGTAGTTGATTTCTAATTAACTTTGGCCCTTAAGGGCACCGTGCCTATTTAAAAACTCATTATGGTTCCTACCAGAGCTACAATATTAGTGGTATTGTTCTGAACATTAGGACTCCCCTAACCCCAAGGTCCATCCATGAGCCTTCCCTCAATCTGACTGATGAACTTCTGTGGCCCTCTTCTCCTCAGGGGGCTGTTGGCCACTGGCCCGGGAGGACAAAGTGAGCAGAGACAGGGAGCAGTGTTAGATGACTGTGAGTACTGAAAAAGATTGACTTCCAGAATCAGCTTCGGTGAGACAGCTCAACTTTATTTGGGGTAAACAAAGGGCTGTAAATACCTTGGGGACTGAGTAGGGATTTCCAAGGTGGGTGTGCATTATTGGCTAGGGCTGAGGCCTAGGAATGCTTCATTTACATAAAGAGGAATTCCAAGAGCCTGCTGGGCAGATTCTTATCAGGAGAGAGGAATTTGAACCTGTAATCTGGCCACAGATTACCAGACTGGGGCTGGGGGAGGTAGAGGTCAAGCGCTGGAGCACATAGACTGAGAGTGACCCTAACTCCTACTGGTCTCAGGATGAGATTTGCAGGTTTGGGGCATGTCTCAATCTCACTCTCGATCCAGGCCAGCTTCCTTGGTCACACAAGCCTATGCTTTCCCCTATTTTGTTCTATAAAAGGGAGTTATCATCATAGTCCAAAGCCTCTAAGTTGGAAATAGTTTGCTATTGAACCAAAACCCAATTGGAAGTGATATTTTGCAAAATTATTGCATAGTGTGCCTGGAAATCCCATTGGAGATCAGTGAACACTTGAATGTCCTGTTCCGCCAGCCCAGATTCGGTAACATAAAAACATTACTCCCCCCAACACAACACAAGTCCCTCCCTGTTTAGCAGTCATTAAGTCCAGAGCTCTTTCTAGCACTTCCTGCTAGGGAGGTGATTTGTCCTTGAAGGGACTTGAGACTGTTGGTAGTGGAAGCCATTGCTTAGTCAGGCTTGTCCTGGGTGTTGCTGACCAGATGGTGTGTTTGGAGAGGGATGTTTCAGGGACTCCCAAGGCACTCAGCAAGATGTTGAGAACCAGTTTGACAAGTAGAGGGATGAAAATCTTTCTTTTCTTTTGGTCTTCTCCCATGTGTAAGGCAAGTTCTTCAGGCTCATAGAGATAAACGTGGCGAACAGTCATTATGGGGGTGCATAAGCCTTGGAAAGGAGGTTTAATGCAAGAACCAGTAGTGTTACTGAACCAGAGGAGAGTAGGGGTGGGGTCGAGGGGGTGGAGGTGGTTAACCCATATTGGCTTGGTGACAGTGATATTAGGGGAACATGTGGGATGGGATCTTGAAGAGGGCCTTGCAAGGCAAGGGGGGAGGGGTAGGTTGAAGAGAGAAGTTTTCATAACTTCCTAGTGGGTAAGGACCCATGGGATTCATGAATCAAGATGTTAATGGGAACAGCAGCCAATAGAAGCTGGGAGAGGGAAGTGCAGAAGTATTGAGAGGAGTTTGGGGTGGATGGTTATGGGAAGGAGGTTGGTGATATATTGGCTGTACTGTAGCCAGGAAAGGGTGCTTTGGGTCTCCTTCTGAGTTCGAGTTTCCTGTTGAATAATGTTAACATAGGTAGACAGATTTGGAGGCAAGGACAAGCTGGCAGGAGATCTGTAGGTCAGCCACAGGGTGTTTAAGAAATCTACGAGGTAGAGCTTATCCACACTCCCATTTGCCATTATTTGTCCCAGGGATTATGATTGGAAAGATAAAACGAGTTTTAAGGTTGGCAAGCATGGTGCTGTCATGACTGGATGATTCTATTTGGCATCCCCAATGTCTGCAACCTCCATATTTGGAGGCCTCTTGGAGGCAATCACTGGAATTGGGGTGTAGAGAAATCTCAATCCTGGTCTGACATCCTTTGAGTGGGTAGTTCTGGGTTCCTGGGATTCTTTATTTCTCCTTAGTAAAGGTTGTGGGTATTGGGAGGGTTAGGAAGAGGCTGGGCAGTAACAGAGTTAGAATGAAAGATAACAAAGGTAAAAATATGGGGGAGGGAAACCTGTGGAGGTCACATGGCCCAAGCAGCAGCCACTGGGTCATGGTTGTCCTTCCAGGAGATCTTGTTTTATTAGGGGCTGCATCTCCTCTGCCTTCTCTGTCTTTGATTCAGCAGTTAGACACAGGCCACCTTTTTGGTCACCAGGGTGTTGTCAGACATTCATGACAGGGACCCAAATAGGCTAGGCTGGTCCTGTGGAAAGACACAAAATCATTTCCTACCATTAATAGGGGGTTGGGCCCCCTCCAACACCCATTAAGTGGGTCCTTCCACCTGGTCAGAATGGGTGGTATGTGTGATGTCTAACTTCAGTGACAGGCAATGGGAGATTCGTCCTGGGTAGCATAGGCATTTCACATATGGAGTATGAATAATGCCAGGTATAATTGAGTGTTTGGTGGTAGGGAACCTTATGTCTGTTTAATTAATTGCCTTTTTAGTGTTTGGTGTGTTCTTTCAATGATGGCTTGACCCTCAAGGTTGCAGAGGAGACCAGTGTAATGGATAATTTTTCAAGTCTTGCAGAAATTTTGGCATTGGTGGCTCTTGCAAGCTGGTCCATTATCAATTTTAATTTGGAGAGGGACCCCTATAATAGTAAAAGTGGAGAGTATGTAACTAATTTGTTTGAGTTTTCATTGGTCTGTGCCATGGTCCAGGTGGATTGGGAACAGGCATTTATGGTAATGAATGCAAATTTTTGCCTACTGAATGATTGAATATGGGTAACATCAATCTGCCAGGCCATTGGCCTCTATGGCCTCCAGGGTTAATGCCCAATTGTTGTACAGGGATGGTATGGATTATGGAGGCACAGGAGGAGCAGGTTTTGAGAATACATTTAAGGTGTTTTGTGGGGTAACTGGAGAATTTAAGTTGTAGCCCTTTCAGGTTTATATGGATCAGCAGATGGAGTTCTTTAGTAGCAAGGGGATACATAGTAAAAATATATATATGCATCTCAGTTGTGGAAATATTGTCGGCTAAGGAGTTGCCATCAGAGAGAGGTCAGGGGATGAATGAGTGTGATCATATATGTCTGATAACAATGGGACATGTTCTAGTTCAAGTATTTTTGATACCTTTATTAATAGTGGGGAAACAAGTTTACCATCAAGTCTGATCAGCATAGGAGCAGGCTACCCCAGAGAATAGGTTGACTACATCAATATTGTCTGAATACAGATTCAATGGTTCTTTTAGGTATGTTAGGACCAGGAAGATGGCATACAGTTCTTTAAATTGGGAAGATTTATCTGGGAAGCGGAAAATGTGACTCGGATTCAGTGTCTCCCTCGATACAGTGTGTAGGTGGCTCCTTGTTGATACCCTTTTACTTTCCCCCAGACCTTCACCATGTCTGTAAAAGCCATGGCGGCCTGTGGGATGGAGGACAGGGAGAATAAATGAGGAGGGAGCCACCTAGAGCCATTCGATGTCTGGGAGGGGAAAAAGGAAAGCAATCACATCAGGTTCTTTAACTATAATTTGTAAGGTACTCTCTCTTTCTGTCCTTACCATGGTGGATAAAGCTTTGACCTCAAGTTAGTGATCGAGACATTCCTCCTATTGGCATATGGAGCTGTTCTAGGTCTCGGGAGGAGCTGGGGCCTATGGCCCCAATACAGGTGGGTGGGCAGGGATGTTTGGCAGGGGCTAGATGGGACTAGCCACTGAAGTTTAGGGCAGGTGGGAGGTGTGAGGCTAAGAGTATAGATAAGGGCGAGTTTTCCAGGTGGGAGATAGCTGTGCCCAGCAATTGTGCCAAGAAGGCAAGTTGAATTTGAACAAATGTGTGTCTGTGTCTTTTTTTCTGAAGATTCAAGGGAAGCCAGGAGGGGGCTGGTAGAGCGATCACTTCCCGGAGCTAAAGGTGGGTAGAGTGTAAAACTACACACATGTTAGCATCTCCGAGACAGCTCTGTCAATGAAATAGAAAAAAGATGCCATGTGTTGTTTTCAGACACCAGAAAACCCAAGGTGTCTGTCTTAGTCCTGCACAAACATCATGACCAAGAAGCAAGTTGGGGAGAAAAGGGTTTATTCAGCTTACTCTTCCACACTGCTGTTCATCACCAAAGGAAGTCAGGCCTGGAACTAAGCAGGTCGGGAAGCAGGAGCTGATGCAGAAGCCATGGAGGAATGTAATTTACTGTCTTGCTTCTCCTTGCTTGCTCAGCTGGCTTTCTTATAGAGCCCAAGACTACCAGCCCAGGGATGGTACCATTCACAAGGGGCCCTCCCCCTTGATCACTAATTGAGAAAATGCCTTACCTCTGGATCTCATGGAGGCATTTTCTCAACTGAAACTCCTTTCTCTGTGATAACTCCAGCTTGTGTCAAGTTGACACACAACCAGCCAGTACAGTGTCGTATTCTTATTTTCCTCTCTCTATAATAGCAGTATTCCAACTAGACTTTGTTTTATCATATTGGTATCTAGAGTGAATACAGTGTGGGACAGATACTCAACTAATATATAGGACTCTTGCAGCACGAATAAAAAGTACAACCTTGTAATTTACAATTGAACTTTTGTAGTTGTTACTGTACCCTGATTGAGATATAAGCTGCTAAATATAAAGCAGGATGTTTCTCTTATTTAGTATTGGCTACTTCCTTACCCCCATGGTTTTCAGGTTTGTTCATTGACAAAGCTGCCTTACTTAACAAATCTCTATACAGGACCTCAAAACACAAAATAATGCAAACAGTTTATAATTCATATTTATTTGATAACCACAAGAGATATTTATTTGTAATGAACAAGTAATAAGGGTGTTCTGATAAGCACAAACATCAAAATCAGGAGTTAGGATGGTTGTACCAATTTATTATTGTAATTTATTTTTGTTGCATGGTAATAAGACTATTTTTTACCAAAACAGATGAGTAAGGCAAATAGTAATTATTTTTATTTCCTTGTCCAACAGTGTTCTGTGGAATTGCCATATATTGTTTGCTTTAGATGAATGGCAAGTGAAGTTTATGTTGAGCACTGTACAAAAATGAATCTGCCGAGTACCCCAAATTAACACCCTGCTGGTCTTCAATGTGTTAAAAGATGCCAGTGCAGCCTATATACCCTCACTCTCACTGTTTTAAATTCATAGCTTTTTTCATTAATTTTTGTTACATACACATACACATGCACATACACATATTATGCTCAGTCTGTATAATATTACTTGTATGAGCATTTTCAGGACTGACCATTTGGTACTGGATAACCAACTGGTGTGCCTATAGTTCTTTGTGTATGGTAGAGGTCTCATGGTCATTCTCCTGTCCACTTCAACAATAGATATATACCATTTTTTAGTGCATGCTTCATTCTTAGTTTCATTTTCTTTAAATAAATCATTCAAGATGTTTGCCAATATCTTTAAATGATATCCAAACTGGTTCTAGAATTCCTTGACCAATTCTTCAGAATTCTCCAAAAGAAACAAAACATTTGTTTAAACCAGTATTTTCCAAATAGTCCTCATTTGCATATCATCAGGGTTTTTGCTATACTCCACCGGTTCTATCATTCATTGAGCACGTTTTATCAAACTGACTCACTGAAAAAAAAAAGTTGCCTCTCAAGAGATCCACTGTACAATATGGTGACTATGGTTAACAGTAGTGAACTGAGTATTTGAAAATTCTATGAGTAAAATCTAAGTGTTCTTGTCATAAAATGTGTGTGAAGATGTATTAGTTTGATTTAACCATATATAGTATGTGAATAATTAAAAATATCATATTATAAATCTTAAATATACATAATCCTTGTTATTTAAAAGATAGAGTTTCCTCTTAAATAATATTACTGAAATGATAGGGTTAGTATAAAAGTCATATTTTAATTATATTTTTAGCTATACTAAAAAAACCAAAAGAACATTTTAAAAGATTTTCAAAGTTAGTCTATTTGTTTTACATTTTCTGTTGTTAATCAATTCAATATCTAGGAAATTATTGGTCATAATCTAAAAATATATTTGTACTTTTAAAATGATAACAGAATCACTTAGAAAATACCAAATTAGTTACTTTTTCATCACTATGACCAAATATTTGATTCACAAATTAAGTTAGGGCAGGAAAGATTTTATTAATTTATTTACTTTGCATCCAGATCACAGCTGCCCCCCTTTTCCTCCTAGTCCCTACTTCTCCCCTCTTTGCTCCCCTTCTATCTTCCTCAGAGAAGGGGAGGCCAAGGAATAAAGAATTATTCATTTTGGCACATGGTTTGAGATAAGAGAGCCCATCAAGATGGGGAAAGCATAGATGTCAGCTTGAGATGGTTGGTTATAGTTTGTTGGCATCCCAAAGTCATTATGTTTGATTAAAAAATTTCCAGAAAAAGCATCATGCATGGAAGGGAAAAGTCAGTTTTATGTTATTAAGAGTTACTAAGGTAGAATGACAGGCTTCAATACACACACACACACACACACACACACACACACACACACACTCACACACACACACATATTCACACACACATATTCACAGAAACATTATGTGGCAGTAGTAAACTACTCATTTGAAGGAAGAAAAATTGAAACTAGACTGTTTTTAGACTAGCTAAAAAGTAGAGTGACTGTTTGTGGCTAACAGAGTCACACAATGGTTTCTGAGGATGTACTTAATAGTGGAGAGGCAATACCTCTATTGTAATTTGGCTTATATTTTTTTGTTTTTATAAAATTTATCATAAGAAACTTGCAAATAAATAAAAACATCACACACAAAAACTAATAAGACTCAAAGTTTATACCACTCAATGAACTTGTATATGTATAGAATATGCTTTTAACTTGACTTAAATGGCAATATTCAGTGATACTTCAATTTTTTTTTTCTGTTTCTGACAGATCCAAGAAACTGACCGCCTGTAGACATGGCCCTGTCAAAATGATGCACAAGCAAAGGGAAGAACAGTAAATCTTGGAATGTAGTCTAAGAAAAAAAAGTCCACATTAAATAGTCAAATTGTTAACTTTTTACTGACTTATAACATGAGCTCTCCTTACATTGCATGCTCCTCCAACTTTACAACAGTGAAGTCCTGGAGAACAACTTGGAAACCCAGGGACTGGCTAGCAGGTCAGTTATCTTTTGCTAGACCTTCAAGATAGCTGGCTTGACTATATTAGGTGGAAGTTTCTTGCTACATATGGCAACTGTTATAAGGATAATTCCAACCTGATTGTTAGTGGAGGTTTAAGTTTCACTCCATCACTGATGAGTAAAGATCCAGCAAGACAGACAGGGAAAGCCTTTTTAGGTAAAAAGGAAATTGAGAAAAGATAAACTCTATTTGACCGTATAGCTTCTCCTGGCTTCATTCTTTTGGTTTGGGGAAAAAAAAAAAAAAAAAAAAAGCTTGTCCAACCAGAAAGAGATGTGAATTTTAGAGACCGCTTAACATTTTAAATACAAAGAAAGGAGTTAGTCTTAACACATGTGCTACTCTTCTATAGTCTTCCATGAGCATGGCTCAAGGATCTCAGCAAAAATAGTAACATTCAACTTCTCAGATTTGACATTCTGATCTTCTTATAAGTGTTTTTAAATAATGTGAAGGTTATGTGAGCTTAAGAAATCAATGGGAGAATTTTTAAAGTATATTTATTTGCCTGAATTAATCATTGTCTCTGTGGCTAACCTAAGCCTAGTCCTGGAAGCTTCTAGCCTCTGTACGGTCTAACCTAGGCCTAGAATGTTTTCAGTCTCTGAGACTTACTGCTGAATAAACTCACCCTTTCTAGCCCTTTTTGAAATCTTGCTGTCTGGTTCAACTCAGCTGTTCTGGTTAAAATCTTCTTTCCATGCTGACTGATCAAATCTCCTTCTCACTGCCTCTCCTGAATTGCTCTGCCTGGCCTTGTACTAACTTTAGGCCATAATGTTCTAATCTTCAGGCTCCTCATTCTCTGGCTCATTCTGTCTTCTTCTGTGTCCAGCTTTTTTTCTCTTTGCAACCTGTCTCTGTACATCTGCCTCCTCTCTAACGCACATGCCTCCTCTCCTCTCCTCTCCTCTCCTCCCCTCCCCTCCCCTCCCCTCCCCTCTCCTCTCCTCTCCTCTCCTCTCCTTCTCTCTCTCTCCTCTTCTCTCGCTCTTGCTCTCGCTCTCTCTCCCACTGTTCTCTCCTAAGTCACTTCTCTTTCCTCTCTCTTCTTGTGAAAGTTGGGCATATCCTATTCTATCAAATCTTTTTCTCATTTGTCACTTGTTTGCCACTCAATTACCTCAATTACACACCACTTTCAAATATTGGTGCTTTCTTCTACAGATTAACTTTACTTGGGATTAAAGGTGTGTGCTCAGGATGTGTCTGTATTCTAGCCAGAGGGATTAAAGGTGTGTGGTAAGGGCTGAGCCACACCATAAGTAAAAGGTTTTTTTTTTTTTTTTCAATAAATAACATAATCTGGAGGTTCACAGTATGATCAAATATCCTGCAATAGATAACCAATTTAAAAATGTTAAAATCATATTGTAAATGATTGAACTTAAAGTATTGGTATGGATCTAACTTACAAACATAGTTAATATTAAATTATTGATACAAAGGGTAAGAACACATAAAACAACATTGTATAATGTTTAGCGATCCATTCATAACTATATATTCACAGTCAGTAAAACTAGAAGAACTAGTCATCTTCAAGATATGGATTACTTATGGGAAGAAAATTAAATAAAGGAAAAGAATACAAAAAGACTTAACTGAACCTATAATATTTTATTAATTTTTGTGAGTACATAAATATGCAATATATTTTTCTCTGTGTCTTTTCAATATAGCTAGCATTTCTCACAAACTAAAATCATACCAAATTTATCCAATAGAACACTCTGTCATTACTTATCTTGGCTATCAAGTTGATGGGATTTAGCATCGTCATGGAAACAAACTTTTGAGTCTGTCTGTAAGGAAGTTTCCAGATTGCATTGATTTAGGTGAGATGACCTACCCTATTTGTAAATGTCATCATTTCATGGGCTGGGGTCCCAGACTGAATATAAAGGAGAGACTGAACTGAATACCACTACTTACCTCTCTCTGCTTCCTTACTGTGGACGCAATTTGCCTAGGTGCCGTGTACTCTGTGTTTTTCCTGATATGATTGCCTGTACTTCTCAACTATAAGCCAAAATAAATTCCTTCTTAAATTGCTTTTATCAGGTATTTAGTTTCAGCCTTGGGAAAAGTAGCATCATAGAAATCCACTACGTTTCAGTGGTCAGTCATGAGGACTAAACTTTCGAAGTATTTGGAACTTAAAGTTATATAATGTCACAAGCTTGTGCCAAGGCTATATACACAAACTATACCTTCAAAACTGGGCTTTGAATTATAAGCTTTCGGGCATATGGAATTTATTATACCTCATAGCTGCCTTAGACAATCTTGGGTCTGGAGGCAGGACCAAGGACAAGTTGGTAAAAATAGAGAAAAATAGGTATATGGCCTATACAGTAGGTATCTTGGCCTATACAGTAATGGCCAAGATGTTTTTAATGAAGGCCATGAACAATAAAATGTTTATTTGATGTGTTTATATTTCATGTTTTAAAGTTTTTATTGTTATAAAGTTGGAATATTAACTTTATAGAGTGAAAGATTGCCATTGAAACCATTGACTTGTGTACAAAGGCACTAATATTTATCCATATTTGAAAGATAGCTACCCAAAAGTGCCTTTCTAATGACACATTGAAATTAGATTGTAAGTATTCACATGAGTTTTAGTTACCAAGCAATGTCTACGTTTTAGTAGGCCATGAATCACAGCTTTTTCCTCCATCCTACCTACAAACAGTTGTCTCTATAGTTATTCTAGAGTTCTAACCATTCATTTTTCCCCATGAACCATTCAATGTGCCATGTATTGTTTTCCTGTACCTCTAAATCAAGGCAAAACAAAGACATGAGCTAACCAATCATCATGTCTTTCTCCTTGTCTCAGATTTGTTTCCTTATCTACCATCACCATCTCATATGCTAATAATTTGATTCTTCCAATTCTTTAAGTCAAAAGTCTCAAAATTATTCTTGTTGTCTAGTGTTCTAACTTGAAATTTTAAGAATTATTTCTATTCTTAATTTTTTTTGTGTATGTTATGTAGTATGTGCTATGTGGTATGAGCTATGTGGTATGTCAGATGCCCTCATCCTAGAGTTACACATGCACAGCAAGCAATCACATCCACTAGCTGACTTTTTTTATTTTTTTTTATTTTTTATTTTATTTTTTTGTGTTGATGGTTTTCTTTCTTTTTTTCTTTCTTTTATTTGATACTTTATTTACATTTCCAATGTTTCCCCCTTTCTAGGTCTCCTATTTGGAGACCATCTATCCCTTCAACCTCCCTCACCTCTATGAGGGAATTCCACCTCCCACCCACTCGCCCGCCCACTCCCATATTCCCACCTTGACATTCCCCTTTACTGGGGCCTCTCCTCCCCCTGATGGCCAACAAGGCCCTCCTCTACCACATATGTGGTCCAAACCAAGGGTCTCTCAATGTGTATTCTTTGGTTGGTGGTCCAGCCTCCAGGAGGACTGGGGGCAGGGGCAGGCCAGTTGACACTGTTGCTCCCTCCATGCGGCTGCAGACTGCTTCAGCTCCTTCAGTCACTTCTCCAACTCCCCCATCTGGGACCTCACTCTCAGTCCAGCAGTTACTATAAAGTGAAACTTGGGTATTCCAAACGTTTCGGCTAATATCCAATTATCAGTGAGTACATAACATGTTCATTCTTTTGTGACTGAGTTCCTCGCTCAGGATGATATTTTCAAGTTCTATCCATTTGCCTGCAAATTTCATTAAGTCATTGTTTTAATAGCTGAGTAGTACTCCATTGTGTAAATGTACCACATTTTCTGTATCCATTCCTCTGATGAGGGACATCTGGGTTGTTTCCAGCTTCTGGCTATTATAAATATGACTGCTATGAACATAGTGGAGCATGTGTCTTTATTACATGTTGGAGC
>CM052722.1:78256207-78378707 GCA_028551405.1 Uromys caudimaculatus
GATGTGGAGAAAGAGGAACACTCCTCCATTGTTGGTGGGATTGCAAGCTGGTACAACCACTCTGGAAGTCAGTTTGGCGGACCCTCAGAAAAATGGACATAATACTACCTGAGGACCCAGCTATACCACTCCTGGGCATATACCCAGAAGATGCTCCAACATGTAATAAAGACACATGCTCCACTATGTTCATAGCAGTCATATTTATAATAGTAAGAAGCTGGAAACAACCCAGATGTCTCTCATCAGAGGAATGGATACAGAAAATGTGGTACATTTACACAATGGAGTACTACTCAGCTATTAAAACAATGACTTAATGAAATTTGCAGGCAAATGAATGGAACTTGAAAATATCATCCTGAGAGAGGAACTCAGTCACAAAAGAATGAACATGTTATGTACTCACTGATAATTGGATATTAGCCGAAACGTTTGGAATACCCAAGTTTCACTTTATAGTAACTGCTGGACTGAGAGTGAGGTCCCAGATGGGGGAGTTGGAGAAGTGACTGAAGGAGCTGAAGCAGTCTGCAGTCGCATGGAGGGAGCAACAGTGTCAACTGGCCTACCCCTGCCCCCAGTCCTTCTGGAGGCTGGACCACCAACCAAAGAATACACATTGAGAGACCCTTGGTTTGAACCACATATGTGGCAGAAGAGGGCCTTGTTGGCCATCAGGGGGAGGAGAGGCCCCTTACTGGGAATGTCAAGGTGGGAATATGGGAGTGGGTGGGCGGGTGTGGGGGGGTGGAATTCCCTCATAGAGGTGGGGGAGGTGGGGGGGATAGGTGGTTTCCAAAGAGGAGACCTAGAAAGGTGGAAACATTGAAAATGTAAATAAAGTATCAAAAAATAATAAAAAAAATTAAAATTTTTTTAAAAATTTAAAAAAGCAACACCAAACAAACAAACAAACAAACAAAAACAATGACTTCATGAAATTCATAGGCAAATGGATGGAACTTGAAAATATCATCCTGAGTGAGGTAACCCAGACACAAAAAAACATACATGATGTGTACTCACTAATAAGTGGATATTAGCCCCAAAGCTCATAATGCCCATATGGACCCTATGGAGTGTACAAGGAAGAAATACCAGGGTGTGGATGCTTCAGTCTTGCATTGAGGAGGGAACATGATGATTGTAGGAGGTGCAGGGAGAGGGAGACAGGGGATGGGGAAAGGAGGGCGAGGAAATATGGGTGGCAGTATCAGGAACTAGAGGAGATGTGAGAGAGGTAAAAAGGGTAAGGAAATGGAACAAAAATATGTAGCAGGGGGATGAGCAATTGGGGATAGCCACTGGAGGGTCCCAGACACCAAGGAAACGTGAGACTTCCAGGACCCAAGGGGGATGACTCTAGCCAAAATGCGCAGAGTAGGGGGAGATAGAACCTGTAGAGACCACCTCCAGTAGATAGGTATGGCCCCGGTGGAGGGATGGGGCCACCCAGACATCTCAAATTTCTTAACACACATTCATATTCCCAGCATCAACATAAAAAAGTCAAGTGCGATGGTGCATGCCTACAATGTCAGCACTGGGAAAGCAGAGACTGGGGCATCTCTGGGACTCAGTGGGCAGCCGTATTAGCTAAATTAGAAGTCCCAGGTTCATAGAGAAGACTTATATATCAAAATATGAGATTGGGAATGCTGAAAACAGTATCAAACCCCTGGCCTCCACAAATAGTGGCACACATTTCATGCATACGTGAACACACATTTACACAAACAGGGCATACAAATGTCTTCTCTCAAAAAAATTTAAGGATGAGATGCATCAAGCCAAGCAGAAGAAGCACATATTGCTGCACAACTCCCAAGGTTTATAGAGATACAAGTGGGTCATTTATACCTATGGCCTCAGTAAGGTCAATGGAGTCTACTTGATTCTGTCCTACAAATCCCAGGCATGTTAGGAGCATCAAGCAAATGCTCTTGATGACATTCTTTAACTGTGAGAGACTCGTGACGGATAATACTCTGCATAAAAGTGCGGTCATATGATTGTCACCCAACAAATGTCCTCCCTGCTCACTCACATTGTCACAGATGCCAGAGTTCCTTGTCTTCTCATGACTGAGGAATATTCCATTGTAAGTATTTACCATGTTTTCCTTAACCCCCCACATCTGTTGGTGGTGCTTGGGTGGTTAAACTTGAACTAGTATCAGTAGGTCTTCAGTGAATATCAGGAAAACATAAAAAGCCAGATTCACAGAAGCAGAGAATAAGACCTCCAAGGCTTGGGGATGGAAAAGTAAATATTGGTAGAACTCCCAATATTATTTATATATACAATATTATAAAAACAAAAAATTTGGGAGCTCTAACATAGTATGGTGCTAACCAAACTATTTCTTTGTGGCCATTGATGCACAAGAAGCATCAAATCATGTTGTAAACCCTGCATATAAACTTCATCAAATATTTTGAAACAGGTTTTACTACATAGTCCAGGGTACCCTGAAATGTGCAATCTTCTAGTGCAGTTTCCTGAGAACTAGGTTTACAGGTAGGTATCACTACGTAACCTAGCTTGTCAATTAAATATTTTAAAGTAAAAAAAAAAATGAAACAGTTAAAGACAATTCCATTCTGGGCCTAAGCAATAGCGTTTTTCTGGCATTGAATAGCTTAGCTCACATTTAGTATTTGAATTTCCTTGGCTTCTAGAGTGAACAGCTATATCCTAGAGGGGTTCTATCTTTCTCTTTCAGTGTATTTACTTGATACATTCTGCTTTGGTTAGAGCAGCAATAGGGTTCCTTTCTTTTCTTTTCTTTTTAAATGCCATATATGCCTATGCTATTGAGTGAGCGCCTGAAAACAATTAACTAGCTGCAGTAGTGATGGCAGCGATGGCTCCATGGGCAGCTCATTAGGGTCAGCAATCCCTCTCCTCGGAAACTCTATCTTTCAGGTCCAGACTTCCCTTCCTTGAAAGGAGCAGTTTCTTTTTTGTTCACCACAAACCAGTTTGTTAGAGTAAAATAATCTGTGTGAGCTTGAAGTTGAGACCAGCACTGAGGGATGGAACAGGCTTAAAATAACTCCACAAGGCCATAAACTCTTAATGATCCAATCCTTTAGCAGCCTTGGGCTGCTGGAGTAAATCCAGCTCAAAGCCCCTTCTCTTGGGTTGCCAACTCCATAGAGACAGTGGTCTCTTTGTTCTTCTTATCAGCCAGAATAATTATGGTGTAGTAAGTGGGCTTTTCACCAGTTTTTTTAAAGACTCCTAGGAGAGTGAGTAGACCAGATGGGCACAATAGTCTACCCACTCATTTCTATCTCAGAGCTGGCCTTGTCATTTGAACATGGTCTATTTCAAATCTAGGCTATGTTTATGAGATGCCCCACAGGTACCAAGTCCCACTGACTTCCCCAGACGAGACGTTATCTTAGATTTTTTTCCTGTTTCAGTGATAAAATACCTTGGAAAAAAAAAAAAACAACCTATGGGATAAAGAGTTTATTCTGCCCCCCAACTCAGTGGTATAGTCCACAAAGTAAGAAAGTCACAGCAGTAGAAGCTTGAGAAAGCTGTTCACATTGTGTCCACAATCATGAAGCACAAAGTGCTTGGTACTGCTCAGCTCCTTTCTCCATCTGTACAGGCCAGGATCCCAGCCAGGAGCGATGCCACCCTATGATCGTTTGTTTATGTTCAGCCCAGAGAGTGGCACTAGTGTGGCCTTTTTGGAGTAGGTGTGTCACTGTGGAAGTGGGCTTTAGTATCCTAGTCCTAACTGTCTGGAAGCCAGTAGTCTGCTAGCAGCCTTCAGATGAAGATGTAGCACTCTCCTTCACCATGCCTGCCTGGAAGTTGCCATGTTCTCACCTTGAACCTCTGAACCTGTAAGCCAGCCCCAATTAAATGTTTTTATAAGAGTTGCCTTGGTCATGGTATCTGTTCACAGCAGTAAAACCCTAACTAAGACACCCCCATAGTCAGTGGGTCTTCCCATCTCAATTAGTGTAAATGAGATAATCCCCTCACCAGAAGCCCATCTTGGTGATTATAGAGTCCATCAAATTAATTAACACTAACAGAGGTCTTCCAGTTACTAGCTCGTCATCACCATTTGCTGTGGAGATTGGTTAGGGAGATTCATTCACATCTTAGAATCCTGGGGACTTGAAAGTACATCAAGATAACATTTTGTCCATTGTTCTGATTTAACATTAGAAAAAGTCTAGATGAGTGATAGTTTATGTTATTTGGCATCATTAAAAATGATTATCAAAATATAAAATGTCATAAGAGAATCCATTTATTCATACAATTAATATGCACTAGTAAAATTGCAATAAAATATTGTAATAGTGATTTTATAACCTGTTCTAGCCCCCTGTTGAGAATTAAAGTACTGTTTCTACAAGAATAAAATTTCAAGCCCATTAGAAATGTTTGAAAATTCATGGCCCAAAGTCCTTATTAATGTCAATTCCAAGCACATATATATTTTAATAAAAGGCTTGATCAATGAACTCTGCTGAATATCACACATTTCACAGAGGCAAAGAGCCATGGGTATTTCTTTATGTATATTTATACTTTGGTGGAGACTTAGAGTCTAGTTTTCATGACAACATTTTCTTTGAATTAATCAATAAATATGTATTGAAAACTGACTTCATATAGGTACTAAGAATTTAATTATATATATAATATATATATATATCAGACATGGTTCTTAACCTATGTTATTTACTGAGGATTATAGATGCTCATTAATCATAACAAAATTGTTAACTTATCATAGACCAAATAATTTTTGGTTTATAATAAGTTTAGTAAGTGGTGTTAAGAAAGCAATTCTTGACTCCACCCCCACCATGGGCACAGAAGCAGAAGAGCTACCAGTAGCAGCAGAGTGAGCCAGTCAGGCCTGCAACCATCCAGCTTTCCCCTACTGGGAGCCATAGACTCTGAGGGATATGAAGACTTCTGTGGTCTGTGCTGTAGCCTGAAACCACTTTGATGTCTATAGGCCTTGCTGCCACCAGGGACCATACTGATCTGAGTGGCCTGCACCTGAGGTCATGGTGATTTCTGTGGTCTGGGTTGCCTCTAAAGGCCTTGTCTGGGTCTATGGTCCTACTGCAGCAGGGGGCCATATTCTTGGTCTATGCTGTCACCAGAAACAGTATGGAGACCCAGGATTTGTGCTCCTATTGACTATGAAGAGCAAAGAAGCTACTTTTGCTATGATATTGATGACTACAGATATACAATTGAGAAGGAAACGTATGGAAGGCTTCTGTGACAGCTGTATCCCTATCTCAAACTCCTCCAAAAAAGTAACAATCTAGACAGGAAGCAACTGAAAACACCTCTGAAAAGGTGCGATGAAGATGCTAAAGAGTAGCTCTGCACAAATGATGGTTTCTGGAGAGCATGTGGGAGGGGAAGGACTCGGTTTTCTTTAAGGGACAGGCTGAGGAGAGGTGACCATGCTTCAGTGAGTATATAGATAACACAAAGTTGACTCCCTCCTCCTTTGTTTTTCTTCATTGTTTCTTTGTTTCTTTCTTTGTTTTCTTTCTTTTTTCTTTCTTTTTTTACTTCTTTTGGGGGAATTGATGGAGGGAGCAGACATGCAAGGACTGGGATGGTTTTATGATGGGGTGGATAATGTGAAATTCCAGAGAATCAATAAGAAAGTTATGTGGAAAAAGAAAAAGAAAGTAATCCTTCCTGTGGTGCTGCATCCCTTTAATCCCAGCACTCAGGAGGCAGAGGCAGGCAAATCTCTAAATTCAAGGCCAGGGTGGCCTACAGAACAAGTTCCAATGCAGCCAGAGTTACACAGAAAAACCCTGTCTTGAAAAGCCCAAAAAATTTCTTGTGATGAATTTTGAGATAATCAGGGGTTACCATTAAAGACTAGGAAGACAGAGCTTGTGATGGGAAGGAAACAGCAAGTGGGAGATACTGGGTAACAGACCACGTCCCTGGAGTCTAAGGGATTAATGGGGCCTGAAGATGAGATTGCAGAGACATAGGACTGTGTAGGGAATTATAAGAGCTTCTGTAGTAATCCTCAATGATCTCTATCTTTTAGCATTTGAACCAGCATATAGGATTATATTTGACTATAAGCTAGGGTTGTATTAATTCAAATTCTGTGGTGCTAGCATAGGAACAGACAAACAAAGGGGTGGAATACACTAGAGGCCATGGGAATAAATCTTTGGACTAAAATAGCTTCAACAAAGATACTTACAATCATTTATAGGGAAAGAAAGCATCTTTTAAAAAATAGTCCTGGGAAAATTATATGTCCCCCTGCAGAAAGAATGAAGATAGGTCACAGCACCAGGAGCTGATCCTGTGCCACAGTGCTCCATAGACAAATACCGCAGGTAGAGAGCAGGTCTCCCAGGAGTGCCAACACACCTGTGAGCATGGGTAAGACCACCACTTCTGCTCAATTCCTGGCCCAAGAGAAACCCACCCAGAGCCATCAGGACACAAGAACCAAGGAACAGCTAACCAGGGACAAGATCCTTCTGGTTTCTGTCTGCACCCTGGAGCTGACCCTGTGCCACAGCTTTCCAAACCCAAATCCTGCTGGGAGAGAAGTGGTGTCCCAGGAGTACTGACACACAGACTTGAAGGAGGGACAAGCCACAGTCAGAGACATCAAGACCAGCTAACATCAGAGATAACCAGATGGCAAGAGACAAGGGCAAGAACATAAGCAACAGAAACCAAGGGTACTTGGCATCATCAAAACCCAGTTCTCCCACCACAACAAGCCCTGGATACCTCAACATACCAGAAAAGCAAGACTCAGATTTTAAATCACTTCTCATGATGATGATGGAGGACTTTAAGAAGGACATAAATAACTCCCTTAAAAAAATACAGGAGAACTCGGGGAAACAGTTAGAAGCCCTTAAAGAGGAAAAACAAAAATACCTTAAAGAATTATAGGAAAACACAATCAAACAGGTGAAATAATTGAACAAAATCATCCAGGAACTAAAAATAGAATTAGAAACAATAAAGAAATCACAAAGGGAGACAACCCTGGAGTTAGAAAACCTAGGAAAGAGATCAGGAGTCATAGATGCAAGCATCACCAACAGAATACAAGAGATAGAAGAGAGAATCTCAGGTGAAGAAGATGCCATAGAAAACATTGACACAACAGTCAAAGAAACTACAAAAAGCAAAAAGCTCCTAACCCAAAACATCCAGGAAATCCAGGACACAATAAGAAGACTGAACCTAAGATTAATAGGTATAGAAGAGTGTGAAGATTCCCAATTTAAAGGGCCAGTAAATATCTTCAACAAAATTATAGAAGAAAACTTTCCTAACCTAAAAAAAGAGATGTCCATAAACATACAAGAAGCCTACAGAACTCCAAATAGATTGGACCAGAAAAGAAATTCGTCCTATCACATTATAGTGAAAACACCAAATACACAAAACAAGGAAAGAATGTTAAAAGCAGTAAGGGAAAAAGGTCAAGTAACATATAAAGGCAGACCTATCAGAATTACACCAGACTTCTCACCAGAGACTATGAAAGCTAGAAGATCCTGGTCAGATCTTATACAGACCCTAAGAGAACACAAATGCCAGTCCAGGCTGCTATACCCAGCAAAACAGCAGTTACCATAGATGGTGAAACCAAAATATTCAATGACAAAACCAAATTTACACAATATGCTTCCACAAACCCAGCCCTACAAAGGATAATAGATGGAAAATGCCAACACAAGGAGGGAAACTGCACCCTAGAAAAAGCAAGAAAGTAATCTTCTTTGAACAAACCCAAAAGAAGATAGCCACGTAGACATAAAAATAACATAAAAAATAACAGGGAGCAACAATCACTTTTCCTTAATATCTCTTAACATCAATGGACTCAATTCCCCAATAAAAAGACATAGACTAACAGACTATATACATAAACAGGACCCAGCATTTTGCTGCATACAGGAAACACACCTCTGTGTTAAAGACAAACACTAACTCAGAGTAAAGGGCTCGAAAACAATTTTTCAAGCAAATGGTCCCAAGAAACAGGCAGGAGTAGCCATTCTAATATCGGATAAAATCAACTTTTAATCAAAAGTTATCAAAAAGAATAAGGAAAGACACTTCAAAGGAAAGACATACTCATCAAAGGAAAAATCTACCAAGAAGAACTCAATTCTGAACATCTATGCTCCAAATGCATCTATGCACCCACATTCATAAAAGAAACTTTACTAAAGCTGAAAGCACACATTGCACCTCGCACAATAATAGTGGGAGACTTCAACACCCCACTCTCATCAAGGACAGATCATGGAAACACAAACTAAACAAAGATACATTGAAACTAACAGACATTATGAACCAAATGGATTTAATAGATATTTATAGAACATTTCATCCTAAATCAAAAGAATATACCTTCTCCTCAGCACCTCACAGTCCCTTCTCCAAAACTGACCATATATAAAATTGGACATAGTACTACCTGAGGACCCAGCTATACCACTCCTGGGCATATACCCAGAAGATGCTCCAACATGTAATAAAGACACATACTCCACTATGTTCATAGCAGCCATATTTATAATAGCCAGAAGCTGGAAACAACCCAGATGTCCCTCTTCAGAGGAATGGATACAGAAAATGTGGTACATTTACACAATGGAGTACTACTCAGCTATTAAAAACAATGACTTCATGAAATTCTCAGGCAAATGGATGGAACTTGAAAATATCATCCTGAGAGAGGTAACTCAGTCACAAACGGAGGAACATGGTATGTACTCACTGATAAGTGGATATTAGCCCAAAAGTTCGGAATACCCAAGTTTCATTCACAGTAACTGTTGGACTGTGTGTGAGGTCCCAGATGGAGGAGGTGGAGAAGGGACTGAAGGAGCTGAGGGAGTCTGCAACCCCATGGATGGAGCAACTGTGTCAACTGGCCTGATCCCCTGGTGCTCCCGGAGACTGGACCACCAACCAAAGAATACACATGGAGGGACCCATGGTGCTGGCCACATCTGTGGCAGAGGATGGCCTTGTTGATCATCAGTGGGAGGAGAGGCCCTTGGGTCTGAGAGTGTTAGATGCCCCAGTGTAGGGGATTGCTAGGGAGGGAAGACAGGAGTAGGTGGGGAGCACCCTCATAGAGGCAGAGGAGGGCAGATGGGATAGGGGCTTTCTGAAGGGGAGACCTGGAAAGGGAAAACATTTGAAATGTAAATAAATAAAATATCCAATTAAAAAAAAAAGAAAAAACAAGCAGGTTAGATTTAAGTGCTGAAATAGTATGCTTGCAAGATAAAATATCATCACCTGAAAGTTATGTGAAAGTATCCTTGCTTAGGGAGTATGTTGCTTATCATCTCTCCAGACTTCACTGTTTTAACATAGACAGCTTAGTGAATGTATGGATAATTGAAACCAAGAGTAGGTTTTGACAATTGCTGTATTTTGTTATTGGTGTATTATTGATATATTTAAGATTGAATGGTGGGTTGCTGATATGGCTCAGCAAGGAAGAAGGGTGTTTGCTGTTCTACCAGAGTACCTGAGTTCAATACCCAGATCCATAGGTCTCCATTGTGGTTCTCAACCCCTTGTAACTCCCGTTCTGGGAATACAACTTCCTCTTCTGAACTCCATGGGCACCAGTGACACACATCATCCACATAGGTTAAAAAAAATACTCATAAAATAAACCTAAAAAAGTTGAAAAAAGAATGAAGATAAATACTTACATAATTAAAATAATCCTAATCTATATCAGGGACACAAGCATAAGAGGTAAACTATACAATTCTTAGAAGAAAACAGAAAGGAAGATTTCATGCTTTTGGAATTGACAAAGCATTTTTAGGTATAAAACCAAAACTGCAGTTAGCAAAAGATAGCATGGAAGTCATTGAGAAATTAAAAACATATATAGAAGGATCTATCAAAAGAATGAAAATTGGAATGACTGAATGAGGGAAAATATTTTCAAATCATATATCTAATAAATGGCTAGTAATGAGACTATATAGAACAATAATGCAATTAATAAGATCACTGATACTTTTATTTTAAATGGTATAGCTGTCTTGGAAAACAGTATACTGAACTCTCAAGAGAAGTTACAGGTAGAATTTTCAAATTAATAAAAATCATAATTTATAGCTATCCAGAGGATTGACAGTTGAGACTTGAATAGATAGTTTTACACGCTTGTTCCTAGGAGTCGCCAGAGTTTACAATAGGGAAGTAGAGGTGAAGAAATCAGCTCAGGAACTTTGGAATATTCCACCAGACCCCTCCCCTCCTAGAAGACAAAGGTCACAGAGCTGGTAGGTAGGCACCTCTCCCTTCTGGAAAGGAGGGGTTAATTCCTTAGACCACAGGTGGGGGATGACCATCTGGCCACCTGTGGGTAGGGAAGGTGCCCAGAGCATGTAAACACAGTCTGTAGGGCAGACCAACAATTGGTCACCTACAGACAAGGGGAGTCCTGACCATCTCATTCCCTAAGGACCAATCAGTTTAGAAGTCACAGTGTTCTGACAATCACATTGTACCTAGTGGCTGTTGCTCTGAAAACTGTATAAAGGCTGGCTAAATGGGTCACGAGGGGTTGTGACCTCTCCTTCAGATGTGGGACTGCTCCAGCACGTTGGATCAATAAATTCCCCTGGCATTTTGCATCAATCCCTGAATACATATGTTCACTCAGGAGCCTCCGGTAAGTTAAGGCTCCCCAGAGTCTTACATGGGGTTAATATTATTTGGTGAGTAAGAATAATTCAGTTTGGGTGATGAAAATGATCTGGAGATAGATGGAGGTGATGATTGCATAGATATATACTTGTACTTAATGCCACCGAACTTAAGTTGTAAAATTGTACATTTTATACTCTCCATAATTTACCACAGCAAAAACAATTTTAAAATATACTTTTGTCAGTAAAAATGTTCCCCAGCCTGCTACAGCCACATTTGTATTGGTCTCATCCCAATTTCCCGCTGCCTTGGATTAGTCAGCTTCCATTCTATTATCTCAAACCATGCCAGAGTCAGCTAAATCACCATGACACTGAGCCACTGGAAGGAATGTCTTTGTAGGAATACATTTGCCAGAGATTGGAATGTCACAGTGATGTCACCAAGAATCTGAGCTGAGTGATCTTTCTGCCAGCCAAGTCATTCCTGGATGTTCCCTGGAAAATCCCCCCTCCTCCTCACATCCATTCATTATACCCATGAAAATATTTGTTAATAGCATTTTCTTCATGTACAGCATCTTATAATTTTCAAAAGAACTCTTCACATAAATGTTTACATTTCCTATGGCCAACAATACTAATAAAGCCAAATATTTTGACATTCCATTTTAGATAGGAAAGTGAGGCTTTACAAAATAACTTGGCCAAGTTTTTATAACTACTAAATGATACAACTGTTTTTGAACCCAGATCCCTGAAATCTATTACTTGCTATCTTGGGCGCAGATGGAAATCCATATATTCAGATATTACTTCATCATCCCATCTCTAAATTCACTTCTCTTGTGCTAGCCATCTCTGTCTTTCTGAACGACACCAACCTCTCCAGAGTAGAAACCTTGAATTGAAGCTATCAATGACGCCTTGTTCCCCACCACTCCTCCTACCTAGTCTCTTCCCATGTGTGTGAAATAGAGCTCCTAAAGTTTGATACAGTGTCTGCTCTCTATCCCCACTGCCACTCCTAGGCCAATCCAGCATCTTTTTTTTTCCATGTAGACTCTTGCTAGTTATTGTCTCATAATTTTCATAGAATATCCTGAATAAGCTTTCTATACTCTAATCGGATTATGCTTCATCTGAGGTTTTCAGTCACTTGTATAGCTAGTAGTGGAGTTTTATAAATAAAAGTTATTTTAAATAAATGTGTGTGTGCATCTCTCTCTCTCTCTCTCTCTCTCTCTCTCTCTCTCTCTCTCTCTCTCTCTCTCTCTCTGTGTGTGTGTGTGTGTGTGTGTGTTATGTGTGTGATTAAAAGCATAAAAGCATATGACTTTAGTCTCAGCACCTGGGAGGCAGAGGCAGGCAGATCTCTGAGTTCAAGGCCAGCCTGGTCTACAAATCAAGTCCAGAACAATTAGGGCTGGTTACGCTGAGAAACCCTGCCTTGAAAACACACACACACACGCACGCACACACACACACACACACACACACACACACACACACACACACACACACACACACACAAGCAGCAGTGCTCTCATTGAAGTGATGGTCAGAGGCATTGATCCTTCAGTGTCTATTTCCCATATTTCATGAGGTACCATGGGTTCTGCAGAGCAGAGGTTAAAGAAACAAAAGCCACTAGCATCAGCAACAACAAACAACTAATCCTTCTTGATAAAGCTTCTATGCATGACCTAGGAAAGTAGTGATAACCATGCTCTGATTTGCTTCTCCAAAACCCATTCTTCAGTTATTCCTCAGCTCCCTACTTTTTTCTGCATTACTTAGGATTGGATAGGTTATACTGTAGCAACAAATGAGTAAATCCCAAATCAGAGCAGTGTAAAATGACACGTTGTTTTTCCCTCATGACCTTGTCTCTGCCAGGCTAGGAAGTTCTACTGCCACATCTTTGTTCTGAAAACAAAAACAGAAACAAAAACAAAACCAACTAAACAACAACAACAAAAAAAGAGTGATGGGGTCTTCACTATTTGAAGTATTGCTTCTGACCATGTGAGAAAGAATCAAAGAATACCAAGTCATAAGTCATGCTCTGGCAATTGCATGCTCAAACAGGATTTGGTAAACATTATTTCTGTTCACTATTCATTTGCTACTGTTTTGGATAAAGAATATCAAAAAGTGCTATCATCTTAACAGAGGTTGGAATTAAAAGATGGCAGAAAAGAGTATTTGGTCAAAAACACTAATGACTGTCATACATTTCTACCCTATTAAGCTTCCATCCGTCTCCACTCTTTATGGTAAACTGCTACTTGATCAAGCAATATGCTAGTGAGGAAACTTCTCCCTGTCTCATGGTTTCTTCCCTTCTAATGTACATTCCAGCACACTATGGCTCCATTCAGCATAAAATTTGTCACAGTCTCTGATATGCAGGATATCTGATATGTGGCCCCCAAAGGGGTTATACTTACAGGTTGAAAAGTTCTGTTCCAAACTTATGTTCTCTTTGGTAACAGAATTTACTTTCATTTTAGACATCAGACAACTCTGATGATAACCAGTGTTAGTTAGAGTTGTGGTTGTGCAGCTCAGGGTGTTAGCCTGAACATCTCACTAGTATTTTGTTGTACTTTTGGTAATGAAGATCTTGCTTCAAGAGAACAATTTGAAGAACTATCCCAGAATTTATAAAGATGCTTGTAAACTCACATAGTAACTAGAGAACTACATGCTTATGCAGCTCACACACACGCAAAACTTAATAAACTGATAGTGTCAAGTGTTGATGAGGATATGGGATGCTAATGCATTTATGTTCTGTATGGAGTTGCCGATTCAGTAATTCCAAAGGAAAACTTGTTATTTCTCCATTTACGTGATGAATATTTATTGAGCATGCTATCTCGTAAGTTCTATTTTATTTTATTTTATTTTATTTTATTTTATTTTATTTTATTTTATTTTATTTTATTTTTTGGTTTTTCGAGACAGGGTTTCTCTGTGTAGCCCTGGCTGTCCTGGAACTCACTCTGTAGACCAGGCTAGCCTCGAACTCAGAAATCCACCTACCTCTGCCTTCCAAGTGCTGGGATTAAAGGCGTGCACCACCACTGCCTGGGTGTTAGTTCTATTTTAGGTGCTTGGGATATAAGGAGTGAATAAACCAGAGAGAACTCCCTGCTGATGCAGCTTCCATTGGACTAAAGAAGGCAGGATAACCAAAAGACAATAACTATAATAAATTTAATGTCAGTTTTATCTTATAAGAGCTTAAGAAGAAAAAAACTAAAGCAGAAAAGGGGGGTTTGAAATGTTAGGAGGGGTTTAAAGAATAAATAAACAAGAAAGGTCTCGTTGAGTTTAGAGTAACATAACTAAATTTAATCACCCCAAATATGACCCAAGAATTCTTGAGTCTGTCTGTCTATCTGTATGTATGTATGTATCATCTAGCCCCACAAAACCAAAATAAAACATATATGAAAAGATTTATGAGCATGCTATTTATGGTGGTAGAAAATACAGAATCCCAATGGGAATCCTTCACTGAAATGTTAGGCAGGTAAAACCTGGCAGATGAATTCATTATCTGGCCACAACCAATTAAATAGAAGCATGGTATTATAGACTAATGTAAAAATATAAATCTTAGTCAACAAACTAAGAAGCAGAATGAGGTATAATTTTTTTATGTAGATTAAGAATCCATGCACACAAAACAGCAAAATGCAACTTAAAAACTCATTAAAATACATGGTAAAAAGATTAGGAAAACTGTATCATTGGGAAGAAAGAGACTAATGGGAATGGGTTATGGACTAAAAATATAAAACAAAATTATGAACACATACATACACACATACATGAGATGTTAGGAAATGTAGATTTCTACAAATTTGCAGTTAAGTGTCTCTAATAGTGTAGACTTATCGAACCTGGACTTTGGTTTCCTGAGCTACAATATGTGAATGGTGTATGCAGTCCAGTGACCTCAAGTCCATTTTCAGGCTCCTGACAAGAAGTTACCATGTCAGAGGATAGCAAGAGGCATGTATAATTAAATAGTCCTGGTCACGGTGTGGTCCCACCTAACACTGACATATCACTGACACATCCCTGCCTCATGGTCTGCCCTATAAGCTGTCAGTAGTGTGTGAAATCTTTTTTTTTCCAGGGAGACAAGAGATCATTCTGGCTGTCAGAAAAGTCCCATCCTTTCCCTACTTCAGCATGAGACTCCTGTAGAGATCCCAGTTCCTCGGTCTGTTGTATCAACAGCGCAGTAGTCAGAGATGTACAGGTTGGAACAACTGTCTCTTTAAAATGCCTTTGCTCCTGACAGGGCAGTACAGATTAGACAGGATTTTACAGAGGAGACATTTATTGTTTGTCTTTCCATCACACATTTCTGTTTTAACTCTTCTCAAGAATCGTGATTCATGTGGGGAACATGTATAACCCTGCGATCCATAGACTTATGGAACACATATATGAAAATAATCTAGGCAGTCATTTTATTCCTTGGGTGAGATTATTAGCTTGAAGTGGTCTTATGAGTCAAATTGTTCCCTGGGATTCAGTATTAAAACTGGTTTGGAAGACTGGAGAAAAAAATTCTTCAACGTTTAACGTAACTGAGGATAGTATTGTAGCCTGGGAAGTAGCAGTTAAATGTGAATTTGCAGAAAGAGTGAGAGTCTGCCTAAGAATGCAGCCCTTGCCAAGAAAGTGAAGCTGAGAAATACAAAAGAGAGCAAGAGATTAGACAAGAAGAGTAAAGCTTACTTAAATCAAGGCTCTCTCTCCAGTGAGACATATATTGTAATATTGTTTGTTAAATTCTTGGGTGTGTGACAGTGGTTGCAAACACTGAATCCTATTCTAACTGATGCACTGTTCATTTTTATTTGGTTTCATACAAATCAATAGACACCATTTAAAATATCAAGACACCAAGCAAACATGGATGAGACCTGAAGATGGATTGGTACCCATCTCTCTCCATGGGATGGGAGGATTCCTCAGAAAATGCCTGAAATGGATTGTTCAAGGCTTTCAGCGGTTTCACTCTGCAAATGATGTCAGCTGCTGCTACTTTGAAAGAGGAAAAAAGATATCCGCTTTCATACATTTGTTTCCTGATCTGTAGTTGACAAGAGAAAGAGCCCTGGAAATAAAATCATTGCAGGTGGCTGATGATTATGAGCCGTTAGCTGCAAGTGATGAAATAGAGACCTTGGTTTGTAAGAAATGCCCCTCCAGAGGATCGCGGGTTTCAGAATTGAACATGAGGAAGCACACGAACCTCAACCCATGTTGTCCTCTTCTCAGCCGTTCTCTCAATTCCCAGGGCTGATTCTGTGGAGCAAATGCTTTTGACATGATACAGCAGCCAAAAATCTTAACAAAGAGAGTTACATTCATCATCCAAACTGTTCCTTCCCTTCAGTGGCCTTGCCTTCCAGACAGAATATTTTAACACCCTCAAATACCCTTTGTACAGTTTGTGAAGATTTCTCCAGTTTTGAGGCAGTCTGGGAAAGAGGAGAATGAGCCTCCAGAAGAGTCGTTCTTGCTCATTGCAAATATCACCAGACATGTTCTTGAAACTTATATAGGGTTATCTCCATACTTACCAGGCATAATGAGGAATACAGACCTTTGAGACTTGGGCCATGCCCTCATTAAACGGAGTGCTTAGTTAGCAAGACAGGAAGCAAGATGTCATTCATTATGGTCTTTGTCAGAGCATGGGTTTTTCCAAATACATTTCTAACTATCGTTAGCTTGAATATCACGTCCTTAGGGATGTCTTGCCTGGTCAAATTCTTATAAACTAAATATTCCAAGCACCATATCAATCTCTTTTTTAGCAGTGACACTGTTGCATTTTACATTTGCTTGCATAGGTTTATTATTATGGTCATCATGATGATTATTGTTCTTGTGGTTGTTATTAAAGCAACTTTCCCCCTTCTGAGTTCAGTGAAGGAACAGATAGATGGTCCAAGTATTTATTGTTTAACAAACACATGTTTTTACTATCTGTCAAGCAAATTCTCACTTTACAAATATTAACTCAACTTTTTAAAATAGTTACTCCAAATAGCATTATGATTGTTATACATATTGAGGAAGTTGAGACCGAGGAGGTAGAAAAACTTAGCCAAGTCCACTGAGCCAGAATTCAAACTCAGAAGATGTAGTTTCAGAGTCCACTCTGTCAACCATTCTGCTGTATGGTTTAACTTACCATCCTATCCCATCACAAGTACCTACCACAATGCCAGGCACATAGACACTCCACCAAACACGTATTCAATGAACTAGTGGACATGTCCTTCATAACGCTAAATCATACCTCCTAAAAACAACCTCATAATCCCACATGGACATTAATCATTTCAATCATATTTCATATATGTTAAGGCAATTACAGTCCACTAAGTAGTTTTATGTTTTTAAATTAAAATCTGTTTCTTTTTTCTTTTTCTTTTACTTTAGAGATTATAGTACTATTACATTTCTCTCTTCCCTTTCCTCCCTTCAAAAATGCCTGTGTACTCCTTCTTGCTCTTTTTCAAATTCATGGATTCCATTTTCATTGTTATTGCACACATATTTATATAAGTATATACATATATTTCTAAGTATAGCCTGCTCAGTCTGTATAATGGTATTTTCACATATGTTTTCAGGGCTGACTTCTTGGCACTGGACAGCCAATTGATGTTCTCTTTCTTCCCTGGGGAAGACTATCTCTTCCTCTCCCAGCTATTCTTAGTAGTTGATGGGTTCAAGTTTTTTTAAAAGAAGAATAGGAAAGGTAGGATAGATCTGGAATGAGGTGGGGGATGGGGATACTATGATAATAAAGAACTAATAAAAATTATAACAAGTGATTGTCAGAATACATAAAAACACAATTTACCTATATAAACTATAAGCTACCTCTCTTACTCAATGGTCTATTGCTATGAAGAGGCAGCATAACCAAGGTAACTCTTACAAAGGAAAACATTTAATTAGGGCTGGCTTACAGGTTCAGAGGTTTAGTCCATTATTGTCACAGCTGGGGGCATGACAATATAGAGAGAGACAATGTGTTGGAGAGGTATTTGAGAGTTCTATATCTGAATTTGTGGGTAGCAGGAAGCGAGAGTGACACTGGGCCTGGTTTGAGCATTTGAAACTTCAAAGCCCACCCTCAGTGAAACATTTACGCCAACACAGCCACACTTACTCCAACAAGGCCACACCTCCTAATAGTGCCACTCTCTGGTGACCAAACATTCAAATCTATGAGCCTATGGAAGCTATTCTCATTCAAACCACCACACTACCTATACAAAATCTACTTTAAACATAAAGACAAAAAGACTAGAAAGTAAAAGAATGGAAAGGTGTGTACTATGAGAATGCTGAACGCAAACAGCTGGAATAACTATATTGATATAAGCTGGAATCATGCTATAACAAAGAATACTTTAGGAGATATTGAGATATTCCATATTTATAAAGGGATCAATTCTCTCCAAAAATACCATTTAAAATATGCATACATTAAACAAGAGATCTAAATATGTAGGCGAAATTATTGTTAAAAATAAGAACAAATAGCTAAGTTTATAATTATTGCTGAGATTTTAATATTCCTCTGTTAATGGCTGATGGGACAAGTACATAAGAAATCTATGATAAATATAGAAGACCAGAACAAGATGAATAAGTTGACTTAAGTAAATTTTCTCAAACACTTCTATCAAACATAAAAGAAAACATATATTCTTTCAAGCATGTGCATAACATATCATTAGAGCACATATTCAGAGCCACAAAACCACATTTACTGAATTTAAAACAATAGGGATGATTAGCCCATTATGGTGATGCATTCCTGTAGTCCCATCACTCAAGAGTCTGAGGTGGGAAGATCTCAAGTTCCAGACCATCCTGAGTTACATAGTATTTCAAAGCATACAATCATGAATACATGCATACATATATATACATACATACATACATACATACATACAGAAATAGCAGTCATGCAATGAGAGTTTAAAATGTTACTAACAAAGAGATCATCAATTATGATATGATCATGATTAATATTATATATGATAAATATCATATGACCATAATTAATGATAATAATTAACATATGATTCACTAATGAAACTACATACTTCTACATAATTCATAGATCAGAGAGTTAAGTATCCAGGGAAGTTGAAAAATATTTTGCATTGAATGAAGGTTAAACATAGAACACAGCCCCGACAAGGGGGTGGGAGGAAGACATCCAGAGGCTCCACCCAGCACGTGGCCCGCCCACAGCACAAACCACTACGATGTACAAATGGATGTTCCAAGTCTGGACTGCTGCCTGGGACTATGTCCATAACCAAAGGCTGTGTAGAGCTGGCCCTACCCCTCACTGGCTGCAGCACTTGGGAGAGCAGGTCCTGTACCTTACCCATGCAACATAGTAGAGTTGACCCTGATGGTAAGGACCTGGGTGAGCTGGCCCTGAGGGTATGAGCCTAGGAAAGCTGGCCTACTCCTATCTGCAGTTAAGTGGTGTGGGTGAGGGGTGACCCCCCCCCAATCCCTTGTCACCTGTGGGAGGTGGGAGAACTGGCCCCACTCCTTGCTTGCTGTGGCATTCAGTGAGCTAGCCAAGGCAGTGTTGGAGAGCCAGTCCTCATGGGTGAGGGAGAGCTTAAGGGATAATTAACTCAGCTACTACCCAGGCACAGATCTACCCAGGCTATGAGTTGGCCTACTGTTGAATCTACCCCATCTGTGAATTGCTGGAGTACATGGAAGGGCAACCCTGCAGATTCAGAGCTGCAGGATCTCCATGACACAGGGCAACAACAGGCTATCTGAGGGAGTCCCCTTGAGGGTTCAGTATTGATAGTGTATCAGTAACCAGGGGCCTCAAACAAGACCAATGACTCATTGTAAGGAACATTTGCAAGTAAAGATGTGTGCACAAAAGCGTATATGCTGTGTGACATACTGTGACACACTACAGCTTCCACGATGAGAATTTATTTTTAGTTTTTTAATTTCTTTGGTTGGGGGGGGAAGTTGCAAGGGTAAAGAAAATATGAAGAAATAGGGAGAAGATATGAAGATACGGGGAGATGAGGGGGATCTGGCGTGCATGATGTAAAAATTCACAAAGAATCAATAAAAAATTAAAAAATAGAACATGGCACACCTGGGAAATTCAATTAAAGAAATACTGAAAAGGAATGTTTCCCCCTATTCTGGATGGTTTTAGTGTTTTCTAAGTAATACATTGCTGTTTCATACCACATTAATATTCAAAAAATGACCAATGATTTTTATTTTTACTTGGTGATGCATTGTTTGATAATAGATTAATTGTACAAATTAAGGGGTTTCACTGCAACATTTCCAGGCATATGTGTATTGTGCATTGGTCTCCTCACTTCCCCTCTCTCCCTTCCATGATTTCCTTTCTCTTCTAAAGGGAAATTCATAATATTTAACACATATATTAAACATAAATCCATCACAAATCATTTTTTCTAAAGTTCCACTTTGGTCAACCTGGAAAAAATCTAATTAAAGCCAAAAGAAGGGAGAAATATAAAATAATAAGGTCTAAAACTAATGGAAGTAAAACCAGAAAAAAGAAAAATCAGTGAAGCAAAAAGCAGGTTCTTAGAAAAGATCAATATAGCTGACAAACCTCTGGCTTATTGGACCAATACAGAAGAAGGACGACACAAATCACCAGCGTCAGCAGTTAAGGAGGAGCTATGATTGAGAAAGTAAAGGAACAAATACCAAAAACAACTCCATACCCATGATTTCACAATTTAGACTTAAATAGTTTTACATGTATTAAGCCAAACAAATGTATAGTTCATTGTAGTTAGGGGAAGTGTATTAGAAATTAGTACACTACAGGGGTGGTTAGTATAAAGAGTTCTACTCTCTGTATCTCACTCAAGAACTGTGAATTTGATAACTCAGAGATTGCTGGACATGGATACAATGTATAATGTATATAAACATATAACACATAACATATGTACACACAAAGTTTTTATTCATTTTAATGTGTATGAGTGTTTTGTCTGCATGTATGTCTGTGAACCACATGCATACAGTGCCTTGTGAACTCAGAAGAGGACATCATATCCCCTGAGACTGGAGTTACAGATGATTGTGAACCTCTTTGTGGGTTCTTGGAATCAAACTTAGGTCCCCTGGAAGAACACCCAGTGCTCTTAACCACTGCGTTATGTCTCCATCCCAGGCCAAATATTTTTTTGTTGTTGGTGGTGAAATGTGAAACTAGTATAACATTTCATGATTTAATGTTAGCAGTGGACCTTAGTTTTTAAAGTTATAAGTGGTCAATATATGTGGATTAGTGAAAACAAATGAACTACTAGTATCTTTGTGCCAACAAAGTATAAGAACCCACTGAAGTCTTTCTTTACCTTGGAGTGGGTTTATCCTAAATAGGTCCCATTTTCAGCCAAGATTCCTAACTGCACAACTAGAGGCTATGTACTAGCTATATTCTTTCATGAACTGTGTTGAGAATACTTTCAAAGGTAGAGATCTATGGCTTTATCAGCTATGGAATAGGTTTTATGGCAGCCTACTTTGCTAATGAATAAAAAAAATTCTGCCTGTATAAGGCAGAATTTTATTTAAACTCCTTTCTTAGTATAATCCACTAGGGAGAGTAGAGTAGAGTAGTGAGACCCCACCATTGCAAATTCCTCTGCCAGCTATCATTATTTACTAAACAACAGTTTCATATTATCAAACAGCTTCAGGGAATTTGAATCCCCTTGGTATTATGCTAAACGTTTGGGCCCATCAATTCATTATTCTTCAAAGCAATGTCAGGAGGCAGGAACAATGAATACAGAATAATGAGGCTCACACAGTAAGATGAAATGGCTTACCCAATTTCACACAGCAAGGACAGGAGCTCAGGCTGCCTGATTTTAAAGCTGATATTTTAATCACTCTATTCCACTTGCCTACTGTGATGATCATCACTGTTTTGTTTCAGACTTTACAATAAAGAGATGACATCATTAGGAAACAGCCTTCTACGGAGCTGGGAAAAGACTGAATTCACAGGCCCTGGGTATTGGATGCTCAAGGGGTTCACATACTGGGAACCTAATTTGACAACTGTATTGAACTTGATACGACTGATGACATTCATTCAAACTTTTTTTCTTACCAATTTTATCATGCTCATGTGCCATAAAATTCACCCCCATGAAAGTGTACAATTAAGTAGATTTTAGTATACTTGTGGAGTTGCGTGGCCCTTCTCTACCAACTCTGCTTAGGAGATCAACTCCTTTGTATTTGTGACAGGAGACAAACTCTGAAAAATGGCCTATTGTTTGGTAATGGATGCTAACGGAAGTCAAACCCTGACTGCTCTGTAAGTGCCCGAACTGTTTCAGGGTTTGTCTTTGTGGTAGACATAAGCATTTTGGGAAGGTCCCCAAAACATGAACATTTCTCCATTTTTCTTTTGTTAGCTCTAACTAGCTCTATCCAGACCCCCTATAAAAATTCATCTCTGAGGGACATGGCAGGGGCTCTAGAGGACCCTGCTTTCATAGAAGTATCTTCAGCACAAAACTCTCAAAGAGATGAAACTCCTTGTTTCAATCATTTCTTGACAATGGTTCTTTGCAGAGCCACAACTCTCTTAGGGGGTGGGGTGGAATCAGAGAGTTATAGTAAACAACCTAAAAATCAGACTCTGAATAACGTGTTGTTTTGGCTTTGAATAAACATATTCCACATAATTTCTTTACTAAAATTTCTCAAGCATACATGGATACTGCTATGATTAATAAAGCACTAAAGCTTTTAAACAGAGACTAGAAGTATAATTATTGTCAGGAGATAATCAGAGAAAGTTTTCATTTATATATCAGGTTATGAAGATAGAAAACACTGAATGAAAGGAAAAAAATGACAGGATATGAACTTCTCATTTGGTAAGTCATCAACTTATTAGGATTCATTAACATATTAGATTGAATGAACTAATTTATTCAGGGAAAGGCATTAAACAATTCCATCCCCAAAACTGTATGATCAGAAGTGTTCCCACATCTAATGTGGATAGGAAAATTCTGCTTTGTAGTGCCATGTGTGCATGGAAACATGGATTCTTTTGCATTTATGATATTTGAACTTCAATGCATATTGTTCAGTTGATTCTCCATCAAATATATTCCACCTAAATATATATGTGGAATATCTCTAGTCAAGCCAAACCCCAAATGTTCTGAGCTTCCAGGAGTGTCAGAAAATTCCCAACAGGAATCACGAGTGTACTGAAGAACAGGGATGGGGGCTGGAAATCAGGGCAGGGGAACTACCAAATATATGATTAAGACAAAAGCATGCCCAATTTTCTTAAAGGGTAAAAAGAAAGCAAAGGTTTCGGTTAGAGATGACAGGGATTTCCTTTAAGTTGCTCCCTTTCTCTTATTTTTTCAGAGAAGCTTCCACCGTTATTACTGCTTACAAACCCTCTTCACCTCATCAACCCAGAATCCCATTTTCTATCCAAAGCCATCCAATCAACCCAGATTGTCTGCATTTTCCTGGAGAGGTTCTTTTTCCACAGTTGCCAAAATGTCTCAATATTCTCAGAGCTTTTACTTAGTTTCTGAAACTTTAGGGCACCCATAGTTCTTACTTCTAATGCATGGTGACTTTCTTCCTTTTCACTGAACTCCTTTCTCCTTCTACATTGCATTGTATCAGAGCCTTCTAAATCCCGTAAAATCCTGCTTTAGGCATCCCCCTGACTGTGGCTTGGGGTTAATATCTAGTGCTTTCCAACCCCACCTCATGTGATTATCCCTTTGTTTCAGATTCAGGAGACCAATCATACTCAGACTGGGTCATCACTAGCCACAGCAAAGAGACATTTGAGGAAACAATCAGCCAGTCCTTGTACAAGGGGGCTTTCAGTTGCTTGACAACCAGCTGATAGCCTTGATTCTTCTTTCGGCCCGGCATGACCTCAGGCCCATAAGTGGCTACTTTCCTCAGAACTGTAAGAGGCCATATCCTAGGAGGTCATTTCAAAAGAGGTACTCCAGACAGTTGATTTTGTTAGAATTGGAGAGCAAAAGGTTCTTGAAAAACAAGTTAAAAACTTTTCCATTCTCCAACCTCTGTCTGACTGCCACCTAGTGGCTTACAAGGGCGAGGGAGGACATGGTCCAACTAGGTGCAGCCAAGAAATAGGTGCACTGTCTATAAATTTCAAAACAATATAGAGACCAACTAAAAATCAATTAGACTTTTATCATTACCAACAATTCTTGACACTAGCCATAATAAAATGCTTCTCACTTTGGAACACCATTGCTCCCAACTGACACTCAATAGGTTCCCCCAACTTCTCTGCATTGCCATCTTCAAGCCTAACTTTTAGATAACAGTTCAGGTTTCTTCCTATACATATATTTCCAAAAAATGCTTCTGTATAGGGTTGACCCCCAATGTAGCAGTGTTCAGACATGTGGCCTTGGGAGGTGATTGGATCATGAAGGCTTTGAGTTCATGGACAGATCAATCCAATTATGGACTGACATATTAGTGGTTGTGGAGGAGAGACTTTGTTATAAAAATATATGTAAAAATCTATGTTTGGCTCCTATGAAGTGGAAGATTTTCTTCAGTTTGTTCTTTCACAATGATATAGTGCCTTGCACTCATACATAAAAGCAGCTAAGCCAAGCAACCAGGAATGAGACCTCTGAAACCAGGAGCTAAAATAACCCTTTCTCCTTGAAGTTTATTTCTCTCAGGTATTTTTTTGTAGGGTTGGGAAGTATATTGGTTACTTTCCTATTGCTGAGATAAAGCACCATGACCAAGGTAATTAACTTGCAAAAGAAAGCCTTTAATTGGACTGATCAGAGAGTTGGTACAGAAATGTAGAGGCAGCAGCAGCTGAGACTTACAACTCAAACCACAAACAGAAGATAGAAAGGACCATCTCAGAAGGGCATGAATCTTTTGAAACTTCTAAGCCTGCCCTCCAGTGACACACCTCCCCCAACAAGGCCACACCTCCTAATCCTTTTCAAACAGTTCCACCACTGAGGGACCAAGTATTCAAGCATATGAGCCTATGACAGCTATCCTCACTTAAACCACCCAGAAAGCTAACACCCCATTCCCATCAAAACTTCTCCGTCTTGTGTTTCACCTCTTTAGGGCTTTGCTTTTTGTTTTCCTTGGTGTAATTTCTTTCTAGAGTTTCTTTATAGTAGGAACCTGGGTTTCCATACTAGTGGAGCCTACATCATAACAGGAATCATTTGAAGAATCAGTGTTTTAGTTCAATAGTCACCCCAACCCATTTAAGGGAGCAGAACATTTTCAAACAAAATAAGATGTAAAACTCTTCTAAACTTTATGTCCCGCCTTTAATGTAATTTCTTCTTCAGTGTATTATTTTCCCTGATAGGTAGACTGCCACTTCTGTGGGAATAGATACCGTGTCTACAATGTTTCCCATTAGAATCCTAGTGCCTGGCACACATAGCTGATGAATGACTCCCCCCCCCCCCCGGTTGCTACAACTTTAAAAGTAAAGGATCACTGGGCACATCAGAGGCTTCAGTCTATGACTTGTTAGGCCCACTGTTGTGGGCATTGCTGGGCATCATGGTACAGAGTAGGTAGTGAAGCAAAGCAGTTCACAGGGAACAGGAAATAGAGAACATAGGGAGGAGCAATAGCAAGATATGGTCTCTAAGCACACAAACCTTTAGTGACCAGTTCCCACCACTTCCCAACATTACAGCCTCAGCTAGGGATCAAAGACATAGCATATGAGCCTCTTAGGGACATATTGTATTTAAACTATGATACTATGTACACATATGGAAAGTTATAGATTTATAAAAGCATTAAACCATGCACTATAGGTCTCTTAAATATTATAATACAATAGAAATAGAACACACAGAAATATAGATATTCCTTTTCATCCACAATAGTGAAATTGTAACAAGAATGCTTCATAGTTGAGTATTGTCATGAGACTTATAACAAAAATTCAGAAACATCTGATTTAGAACTCAACAGTCTATGTGCAAATCCCACATTTATCAGTTGTTTTGCCTGACACCTTAGAACATGTTATTTTGTGAAGCAAACAAGTCCTTTGACATTTGTACGTATTAACCCGCACTTTATTAGTTTTTCTTAGAGTTGGCTACAGGGGAAATGTTCTGAAGGACTTCATTTTTACAAATTCCCTGATCTGTTTTTTCCAACTTCAGAAAGAATGTCATCAGATGGACTCTTTGCTTGGCAACTCTTTGGTGAATGTCTGGAAGTGATGGGTACTGGGTCTCCATCTTCGCAGAGTTCCTCAATCTAATTAAGAAGACTGTGGCTAGGCAAATATTTCACATTTTTGCATACACAGTCATGTGTTACTGAATGACTTGAGTATATTCTGAGAAATTTGTTGTTAGACGATTGCATTGTTGTGCAAACATGGAGCATACTGACAATAAGCCGAGCTGGCCTATCCTATTCACATCTAAGCTATATCTGTTTCTAGACTGCATGCCATTTACTATGCTGAATACTGTAGGTATAATTGGATTATGGTAGTAAGCATTTGTGTGTCTCAATCCAGCTAAATATAGAAAATATACCTTCAAAATATGGTGTAAACTATCACAAAATGAACTTGTCAAAGGGTTGAAACTAAATGACTGTACAATGAGGTAGAAGATGGTGGAGGGGTGTTGGGAAAGGCTCTCTTCTGGACATCACATACTATTTAAATTATTAATTTACTACAGATATTGTTATCTGCACTAGACCTGCACACAACAAGATTGAAAAATCAGTCACCATTTTAATAGGCAGCACTAATTGGAATCACTAGGAGACAGAGAAAGCAGAGACAGACAGTGAGAGAGAATGAGAGGGGGGAACACAGATAGAAAGGGAACATGACACTTTGACACGTCTGGGTGTGTCAGACTGGAAGAGGAAGGAGGAGGAGAACTCGTTGGTAGTATACTTGTATGAAATTGTCAAGTAGTGAATAAGAGAACAAACATTCTAAAAACCAGTTCAATTGTCCTGGTACTGGACCATGAGTGAAGCAGAGCTTGGATGTATGGAAATTTCCATAGGTAGGTGAGATAGTAAAAGATCTTTATTTAAATGTACATCTTTTCTAGCTCTTTTTGGTAATAACACTTAGAATACAAACACAATGGGCAGCTGTACAAGGACATTTTCTTTCTTTATGTCTTTACTTATAGGCTTTTTCTATTTTTAAAATATGATTTTACTTTTAAGATTTTGTTAAAATATGAGGTACATTTATTCAATATCGTAAGCCTACATAGGATCAAGGTCATTAATATTGCTGCCTTCAACCTCTTGTAGCACACTGAATAGTCTTTTACTTTTATTATTTTATATTCCAGCCATTGCTCCTCTCTCAATCCCCCCTCCCAAAGTTCCTTATCTCATTCTTCTTCCCCCTGTCTCCAAGAGGATGTTCCCCCCCAGTCCTTGCCAGGCCGTCCCACTCTCTGAGGCCTCATGTCTCTCAAGGATTTAGCATGTCTTCTCTCACTGAACACAGACCCAGCAGTCCTCTGCTGTATATGTGTTGGGGGCCTCATATCAGCTGGTGTATGCTGCCTCGTTGGTGGCTCAGTGTCTGAGAGATCTCAGTTGAGACTGCTGGTCTTCCTTTGGGGTCACCCTCCTTCTCAGCTTCTTCCAGCCTTTCCCTAATTCAACCACAGGGGTTCCTGATTTCAGTCCAATGGTTGTGCGTAAGTATCTGCACCTGTCTCAGTCAGCTGGTGGTAGGGCCTCTCAGAGGACAGCCATGCTAGGCCCCTTTTTGTGAGCACACCATAGCATCAGTAATAGTGTCAGGCCTTGGAGTCTCCCCTTGAACTGGATCCCAATTTGGGCATGTCACTGGACCTCCTTTCCCTCAGCATCTTCCCCATTTTTGTCCCTGCAGTTCTCTTAGACAGAAACAATTCTGGGTCAGAATTTTTGACCGTGGGATGGCAACACCATCCCTCCACTTGATGTCTTTCTACTTGAGGTGGACTCTCTCCACTGTTGGGCATTTTGTCTAAGGACCCTCCCTTTGAGTCCTGAGAGTCTTTCACCTCCAGTGTCTCTGGTACATTCTAGAGGGATTCTTTCGTGTCTTCCTACCCCCATACCTGATCATGTTCTGCTTTCCCCCTTGTCCTCTCCCGCCTAGGTCCCTCCCTCTCTCTTCCTCCCATGATTATTTTCTTCTTCCTCCCAAGTGGACTGAAGCATCCTCACTTGGGCCCTTCTGCTTGTTAGCCTTCTTGAGTTCTGTGGATTGTATCCGGGTATTCTGTACTTTTTTGTCCAACATCCACTTATTAGTGATCACATACCATGCATGTCCTTCTGGGTCTGAGCTACCTCACTCAGGATATTTTCTAGTTCCATCCATTTACCTGCAAAACTCAAGATATCTTCACTCTTAATAGCTGAATAGTATTCCATTGTGTAAATGAACCATATTTTCTGTCACTGAATGATCTTAAGGAACACTAGCATACACGCAGTTGTCTTCTTCTGGAATCCTCTGGAAGGACCTGTTTAAGGCTATTTTACAGTAAGCTTATGTCTTTAAGTTTTTTCTTTCTTTCCTCTTTTCTGTCTCCCCTTCCCTCTCTCTATCCATCCCTCGGTCCCTCTGTTCTTCCCCCTCTCCCTCTCCATTCTTCCCGTCCTTCTTTCTTTCATCTACTCATCATTGAACCCAGGACCTTGTGGATGCTAAATGCATACTCTGACACTAGGCTTTGCCCTCAGCTCCCAACTATTTTCATAAGTAGGTGCAATATACTTCAAAATAATGATAAAAATCTAGTGTAGTAGATATATAAGCTGGGAACATAGTCATCAATCATCACTGACAATTATTATGTATTGAGCATAGCTTTTTTTACTACTGACTGTGTACTATGTTTGTTTACATCAACATTACCACAAACAAATAAGCAATGCATTCCATTACTATATTATAATAGTTATGATACCATTAGATGACAGGAAAATTTCAGCTGCATATGGCCAGTACATCAGCGACACGAATACTATAAAACAGCACATGGGTTTAATGGAATATAAAAGGGAAATGATCTCAATGTCCTAATCTGTAAATACAGTCAATAATGGTATCTATCAGAGCTGTGGGAAGCATTAAATGACCAAACATGCATGTCAGTAAATTACTACAGTGGTTCTTCCTGGGCATGCACTTTGATTGCTGTTTCCTGTGTACATAGAGGAGAGAGCTACTAACTGTGCCTGTGACAAAACCTTAAGATGAGCATTGGGAGTGTTGAAAGATGAGTTCATTAAGTGGAGGCACCAGGGATGGTCATTATAGGTGAACAAGTAGGAGTAGAAGCACTAAAAACATGCTAAGTTCCTCAGGAGCATAGAATAGTGTGTTGTGTTTGTAGGATCCAGTAATTAGGGAGAAAGGGGAAATAGTGGGAAACTATGCTAGAAGTAAGCAAGGCTCCACAGAAGTGGAGATGGATGTACTAGGCCTGGAAATGGAGGAGGAGTGGATCTGGGGGGAGGAGAGGTGGGGAAAATTGCAGTTCAGATGTAAAGGATGAGAGAATTCAAACAAAGTATGAGTATAGACTCATGTCAGGCAAAGGAGATGGAAAACGTTCTAGTGATCGGAAGAGAATATACAGAGATAGAAATTACAAATGCATATGGAATGTTGGGGAACATGTTGTGGCTCATGCCCTGAATTCTGGGAGCTTTCTCCCATTTGGAGGCTTCAAATGTGTCTTTCAATTTTTGAGATATTGGTAGGGTAGACTGTTTTATTTATTTATTTATTTATTTATTTGTTTGTTTGTTTGTTTGTTTGTTTATTCATTCATTCATTCATTCACTTTATATCCTGATCACAACCCCCCCTCCTCCAAGTCTCCTCTCACAAGTCCCTCCTTCCCTCATCTTCCCTCCCTCTCTCATCTCTGAGCAGGTGGAGGTCCCCCATGGGTGCCAAACCACCCTGGCACCTCAGTTCACTGTAGAACTAGGCACATCCTTTCCCACTGAGGCCATACAAAGAAGCCCAGGTAGGGGAATAGATTCCAGGGCAGGCAGCAGATCCAGGGACAGCCCCCACTCCAGTTGTTGGGGGAGTCACATGCAGATCACGCTGCACATATGTTACATATGTGTGTTTAGGGGGGTGTTAAGTCCAGCCCATGCTCCCTCCTTGGTTGGTGGTTCAAACTCTGTAAGCCCTCAATGGTTCAGGTTAGTTGACTCTTGGTCTTCCTGTGGAGTTCCTGTCTTCTTTGGGTCCCTCAATCCTTCTCCCAACTCCCACACCATGAGACTTTGATGCCTCACTGTAGGTCAAGGCCTTGTCACAATGATATAACATGTGAAAACACTGTTACCAGCTATATTTGTCACAGTTGGCCTGGGTAGCAACCTCTGCCTATTTGGAAGAAATGTGCGGAGCTGTCCTCAGAGAATCAATAGGGACACATTGCAGGCCTGCCTTCCTCCTTCAACTACCTTGGAGCCTCAGGCTATGTTTGTGTCTGCCAGTCTGGATTTATACATGGGAGCCTAGCATATCTGTCCTCTGAGAGGCTGCCCCCAGCAGCTGACTCAGACAGATACAAACACCTACAGGCAAATGTTGGATGGCGCTCAGGAAGTTTTGTGGTAGGGTACTCTTTTTAAAAAAAAATGGTCATTTTATTTATTTACATTTCAAATGTTATCCCCTTTTCCAGTTTCCCCTTTGTAACCCCTTATCCCATTCCCCTCCTCCCTGCTTCTATGAGGGTGCTCCCCCCATACCCTCACCCACTCACTTTTGCCTCAGTGTCCTAGCATTCTCCTATCCTGGGTCATCAAGTCTCCACAGGACCAAGGGCTCCCCTCCCATTGATGCCAGGTAAGGCCATTCTCTGCTACCTATGCACCTGGATCCATGAGTTCCTCCATATATACTCTTTGGTTGGTGGTTTAGTCCATAGGAGCACTGGGTAGACTCTTGAAGTCAATTTAAAAGAGGTAGGAAGTAAGACCAGTAAGAGTGACCCAAAGGGGGTGGATACAGTAACACACGCTCATAAATACTTTGATTACTTCAATGTAAGGTGGCAAAATAGTGTCACAGGTGCAAAGCAAGTTGGGGTTCTCTCTCTTTTTTCAAACGATGGCAGCAGATTCTGGGTGCTGTCAATGTGGTGGTAACTGTGTACAAGCAGAAGCCCCACCAGCGATACAGAGCTGACAATAGTGGTGGTGTGAAGATACTTGTGGATAAGACAGAGAGGGCATGGACATTTTTTTCCCCCTAGCAATGCGTATCATAGAGAGCTATTGCAGAGGAAACACCATTTCTCTACCTTTTTAACTCTCATGACTATGGATCTATGAATTTAAATCAATGGAAAAAAAGCAGATACCCAAGAAAAAGCACACAAGGTTTATTAATATGAATACACACAAAAGTTCACAGAAAGTAAAACTCTAAAAGGTGGTTACATTCAAGGGGCTTACATATTGTCTTTTTGTTTTGCTTTGTTTTTTGTTTTTTCGAGACAGGGTTTCTCTGTGTAGCCCTGGCTGTCCTGGAACTCACTCTGTAGACCAGGCTGGCCTCGAACTCAGAAATCACCTGCCTCTGCTTCCCAAGTGCTGGGATTAAAGGCATGTGCCACCACTGCCCGGCTTACATATTGTCTTAACATAGGAAAGAAAGCTTGCATTTAAATGGTTGATAAATTCTGAGGGAATGACTAGGAAGTGAGTCAGGGAGAGAGGATGAATGTATGTTGATGACTGTTTTAGTGTGACTTCTGTTTATTCAAATTCATCTTGGTGTTGATTTCCTACCCTGAAGGATGAGTCACTTTTCTGTCCTTGGAATGGAGAAAGGTTACCTTGCTCCAAGGAAAATTTATGTCCTACTTTTAGGCAATTGTGGGTAGAGCAGAACATTTTTTTCTGCAGCTATTGATTCTTAATTACCTTTAGCTCAAAATAATTTTTATGCCAAAGGGACACAGTTTTGAGAGGCATATTCTGAACTCCTTTAAGAGTCAAAGATGGAACAGGAAAGATGCCTCAGCTCTTCTAGTGGACCTGGGTCTGATCCATAGACTCCACATGGAGGATCACAATCATCTGTAATTGCAGTCCCAGGGGTTCTGACAACTTCTCATCCCTACACGCACCAGGTATCTATGGTGTGCATACATGTATACAGACAAAATACCCATACACATGGTGGGCAATACATAGGAGCATACAGGTCTTCCTGTTAAGCCCATGTTCTTGTTGCTTCCTAGGACTTGTGGTAGGAGGAGGAGGAGGAGAGAGAAAGATCCTGCAAGAGGAGTGGAGAGCAAAAGCCTAAAAATCTCATCTGTATACAGGAACACAAACTTGAAGGGCTGAAAGAAGTGTGAGTAATCTGGGAAAGGGAATAAAACAGGATGGATCCACAGAAGTGTAGTTCGACTTCATTGCACTTTACTCAATGGATGTCAGACAATATTTTGACTCATAGCATGAGTTCAAAACAAAGTGAAGCTGAGTGTAAGCAGAGTGAGGTAATAGAGATATGCTGGAACTAGGTTGAAATGCTCAACATCCAAAGCTGAATGGCCACCCAGGTTGTGGGCCAAGAGTTGTGCCCTGAGAATAGCATGGGACATGACTTCTCACTGCCTACATGAAACAGACTAACCCCCTTAATATCCATGATTTTGTCCTTTCTATAGTCTGCTTTCACTCTGTGTCATGAGAGGGACAGTTAACTTCCATAGGTAAGGCAAAATGGCTTGGATCCTATTTCCTTCCTCTATTATGTTTTACTTTTCTCACTCTACTAGAGAGCTTCTCCAGTGAGTTCTCTTGAGCTTCTAATTCAAATTCCTCACACCAGCCCTCCACTTATCTTTTACAACCTACCCCAACCAGGTCTTTACACCAGAAACCTCAACACTTTTCTTTGCCCATGTTACCCAACATCAGTTCATAGTTTCTAGCCTAATACCTGATACTTTAGCTATCGACATTTGGACTTATCTCCTAAAGTCCTTACCCATTCTAACTTCTGAACAGCCTGTATTTATCTAGCATTGGAAATTTGAGGGAATTTAGTTTGGATCAACACATATAACAACATCCTTACACTGGTCCCTAACAAACTTTGGATAAAAGTGCTGTGAACAGAAGGTCAAAATTGAGATCTTCTTGAAATCTAAGTCAGTGGTCCAAGGGGAAGTAAAACATCAATGATCATTTTAAGTGTCCTGCTCACCTTGAATATCCATGGTCATTGATGAATACTCAATGGACACTAGATACTATTCTAATTATTTTGTATGCACTGACTATATTAAGTCTTATGGCAAGATTTCAGGTGAAGGGCAATAGTATCACCATTATCCCATTTTCTAATTGGTAAGACTGACAAATCCAGTAATTGCAATACTGGCTTAAAAAATCTAGGCAGCTTTACTGCTAAGTTGACACTAGTAACTACTCAGGAGGAGTATGACAAGAATGTCAAGGTGACTGTGACACCAATAGGCCCACCCATCATCCTTTACCCAACTGAATGACAGTCTTGACTAGAGTGTCAATCATATGATATTCTTAGACATAACCTTTTTAAATTAAAATTTTATTAATGTAAGAATCCAGAAACACAGTGATTACATGAATAAGTACCATATTTGAGTACTTGTCCTGTGAGAAGAGTGAAAGGGTAATACTGTTATGTTATTCGTACTTGGTTACATGAGCTAACTGGAAAATGGATAAAACTGCAAAATGGTGCTTATGGTCTTTGCTTTCCCAAGTGTTTATGACACAAATAAATACACAAAAAGAACCACATTCTTTCTTCTCTGCTAACTACAGGCAGTTTTGGCCTCTTTCGCCTATGCTCTATACTCTACCCAACACTAAAACACTGGAGAATTTTTACATTGACTTAACACAGCTCCCTAGTTCCTGCTTCCCAGAGCACTTTAGAAAGGTGTGTTCCTGCACCTGGAGGCAGGAGTCTTTGTTGGGGAGCTCTTTAGGTGTTCCCTTGAGGCTAAGCTTTCAGAGAACACCTGGGTGGGAAGGTTTGTGGGTGAATCATCTAGCAGGGGAATCACCACTTTCCTTCAGGATCTGGTTACTGATCTCCACACTCTGGAAAAACCGTTTCCTCTGAGAGGGAAGCAGCAGAGGGTTGGCACTGCCCCATCACATGTTCAATAATGTTCTGTGGCTTTGCAGTCCAGGATGCCCATGTTCCTCTTCTGAGGAGAATGTGTGATTGGCTGGCAAGAAGTTTGTCTCATGAAGCCCCGGCCCCAAAGCCTGGTGTCTCTTTTATAGAAACTCTCCCTTCTCTGTCAAGTTCTAGTAAACACCTGACTCTTCACTTTTTCCTATCATGTTCTCTCGCCTAGAGTAGGAAATATAGGATTTCTTGGTCTTCAAATTTCCCAGTACTCATATGAGCTCATTCATGCTTCTCAGAGGGACAGATCCAGAAAGTGGGCCTATGATTTTTGCTAGGAAATATTTATAGTTTTTCCAAAAGGTGATTTCTAAAGCCAAGCCTCAGAAAGGATAACTGATGCTGAGGCATTGGACTGCAAATAACCATTTCAGAAGCACCCTTGTCTAAAATCCCCGATGCTACCCATGTTAAGAATAAGGCAAGAATTGTAGGAAGTGTTGGGACAAAGATCTTTGCCAGAATTCTCAGCTCCCTGAATGAAGAACCAATGTTGAGAATCTCATAAGGACTGAGCCTCTTTGAAAAGTCAGAATTCAACTCCTGTAATCAGAGAAGGAAGATTACCCTTAAAAAGGCTTTTATAATAAAAGTGTCACCTAAAGTGTCTGCCTAGATGACTATTGCCTCAAGAAAATATTAACCAGTTAGTTTTATAGCTATTAAAACAAAACAAAAATGTACTATTTTATTTTTATTAGTTATATTCTTCTGTGGTTATTTTGTTTGGGATAAATTAGTTTCTGATGATTTCCCTTAAGTCTACCTTCCTAATGGAGGTGCCATTGGTTCAGATAAGAAAAGAGAAGTGCTATTATTAGGCAAAGTGAATTTAGCACTTCAAAGGGAACAAGACCCACAAATGGTGTTCTTCACCTTAGGACTGTGGCTGATTACTTAAAAACCTGCCTTAAAGGCTTGAGGGCAGAATTTTTTTCATACATTTTTAGTTTGTTTCCCTGGATATCAACAACCTCAAAGGTGTTTAGGAGCCAGAAAGAAGGGCAGTTCCATGTGTAGTGTGTGTGTGTGTGTGTGTGTGTGTGTGTGTGTGTGTGTGTGTGTGTGTTCATATGTGTATACATGAGATATGAGGATGGAAATTTTTTTGTCAGTTCTGAGACTAGAACCCGGGGCTCCACATATGCTAGGTATGTGCTCTATAACCACCTGACTGTATTGCCACCCACAAATGATTGTTTGACATGACCCAACTCAAACTGAGTAATTTCTCTTTCTTGTGACTTTCTAATTAGAATCCCTAAAAGTGTTTTTCTTTTTTTACTTTAACCTGCAAATAAAAGTGATTCTCAGAGAAACTAGAGCTGTACCACAAATTCCCGTCCCTTCTCCCTCCAGAAACCATTAAAAACTCCTCTATTCTCTTTACAGGAGATGTTTGAGGGCTGGCATATCACCGCACATAGAGGAACAAGGTATGCTGTGGCTGGTGTGGATAATTTGACTGAGGTTGACTTTGGGGTTTTGGAGCTCTGTTGACTTAAGCAAAGTAAGCCGGCAGTCCAGCTGCAGCTTGGGTTTCCTTGATTGATACTATCCAATCCTGGCTGTTCTAACAGTGGTCCTTTTCAGGTCTCTCCAGGTACAAAACCTGGACCAAATCTTCCAGTTCTGTTCTGCATACCCGACTTGAGCACATCTGGCTGAGCTGAGCTTCTCCTTCAGTGAAGATTTTCCACTGGTCTAAAAGGCAAACAGAGAGTGGTCAGGAGTGTTAGCATTCTGTCTAAACTCCACCCCACAGTTACCTGGCAACAGCCAAGTATGCTCCTCCCCACAGTTGCCAGGCAACAGCCAGGTAGGCCTGGCCCACTATAAAAGGGGCTGCTTGCCCCCTCCTCTCTCTCTTGCTTCTCTTGCTCTCTTACCCTCTTGCCCCCTCTCTCCCCATTCCCTTCCTCCCTCTCTCCACATGGTCATGGCCGGCCTCTACTCCTCTACTTCTCTACTCTCTCCCTCTCACTGCCTTTCTCTGCCTCTACTACCTTCTTAACTCCCCTCCCCATGCCCTGAATAAACTCTATTCTATACTATACCATCATGTGGCTGGTCCCTCAGGGGGAAGGGATGCCTCTGCATGGGCTCACTGAGGCACACCCTCACCCCACATCTCCCACACCTTCAAAGAACATATATATCTGTTTATCTTTTTATAAACACATCAAGGAGTGTGTAAGATTAAAGCTGAACTACCTAGGAATACAACCAGTTCCCTTCATTTGTTCCCACATCCTTGTAGTCCTCTCGGACAGTTTACATATGAAAGGCAGGTGGTTTTATAAATAATAATAAAAAAAAGCACCCCCACACAAATATGTTTCTCAAATAGAGATAGAAAATAAGACATGGAATTTTCACTTTAATACATAGCATTTGAAAGATACCCGCAAATGAGATGCAACTGTTCTCCCATGAGCAAATTCTAAGCACTGTGTAAAGAAAGTTTTTATTTATTTATTTATTTATTTATTTATTTATTTATTTATTTATTTATTTTTGGTTTTTCGAGACAGGGTTTCTCTGTATAGCCCTGGTTGTCCTGGAACTCACTCTGTAGACCAGGCTGGCCTTGAACTCAGAAATCCGCCTGCCTCTGCCTCCCAAGTGCTGGGATTAAAGGCGTGCACCACCACTGCCCAGCAAGAAAGCTTTTATTAAAGGATGTCTTTGATTTTAAATAGTGTGTTTGTGGGGTGACAGTGATACCTGCTTACTACCTTCAGCGCAGTGCTTTTTAATGGAGGTCAAATCTAACATCTTAGCATTGCAAACAAGGCTTTTCATAGCCTGGATTGACCAAGGTGAGTGCTTCTTAAATCTATTAAAAAGCCCAGAGCACCACATCGATATCATCGTGGTAATCATATTGTGAAGCACCTCCCAATGTTACTTGCTTTGTGTGTGCACTTTCACTGGCTTCTTCTAAGCCTTTTGACTACTTTATACCAATTCTTTTCATCTTCATTGCACCCTATGCGGCCTTGATGATCATTCCTCACCCCCACCCACAGTTGTTGTTTGCTCCTGCCAGAATCTTCTCTTAGGCTGCACTTTCACCCTGGACTGATTTCTTGACCTGTTGCCCAGCCACACCCTTTTCTTTGAAAAAGCACCTCCTCCTCCCCGAAGCCTTCCTCGACTAAGCCCACCTGGCTCTAGTCTCATTGTTCTTTGCAGATTCCCCTGAGCACTTAGGAATTTAACTCCTCACAGCTATTCTAATTCACACCAAAGGCCTGTTCCTGTTCTGTCTTGCCCATTAGAAATTCCCTGTGGATAGAAATCTGATGCCTTTTATTCCATTACAAGGGCTCCCCACCCATCCCCACCCCAGCGCCCTGCAGAATCTAGTCCCTAAGCTCCATCTAGTGTAGAAAGTGGGAGAGCTGCAAGTCTGCATGAATGCCTAGATGCTTTTAAAGAAACATGAGCACCTAGTGGTAGTTCTAAAAGAGTCAGAGAACTTTGTTGTAACATAGAACTGATAGGGATTCTTTATCTCTGTCTCTCTTCCTCATCCCCAGAAAACATAGTCTTCCAGATACTAAGACCCCACAATTATACCGTACCTGAAATATTGTGAAGCTTCCTTCTACCCTCTTGGGCCTTGGTTTATCAGTTTTTAAAAGACATTTAAGAATCCTTGACCTGAAATAGCTTGTATGTGGACTATGCCACAATTGGTATTCATCATGCCCAAGCTTTTCCAGTCTGCACTCAGATACCCTACTGGCTGCTTGGTCCTCCAAAAGAGAAATAGAACATTCCCTAATGTTGACACTGAGCATTCTTTATGTTCACTGAGAATACAGAGGTACTTCATGTGTGGCTATGCTACATTTAAAAGTTAGAGGTGGTTTCCAACAAAGAGTAAAAGGAGGTAACACTTACTCAAGGTGGTCCGAGTCACCAGCTTGAAATGACGGAGCTCCCCAAACATCTTCTTGGAAATCTTCTCAATGTGGAAGTGCTGGAGAATGCCTAGGGCCAAATACAAAGTAGAACAGGTGATGAAATATTTTCTATCTCCTTTTGGAAGCAAAGACCCTCTTTTCTGCCCAGGCTGAGCATATAATCTCATTACTGGGTCTTAGAAGTATTGAGCTAGGCTGTGTAATGTACTTAACCAAGGATTTTAATTGACTCCATTTGTTTCCTTGGCTCACTGGCCTTTCTTTAGCTTCTCCTGGGACTGGAGATAAGGAAGATAGTACTTCTGATCATGGGACTCCTGCCTATGAAAAGCAGGAACACTGGTTGGAGCTTCTGTAGCCAGAGGCAGTATTAGAAGTTCTGCCTTCGGCCATAACTTAGGTAGACTAGTTCCTGCCAAACCACTAGGCTGCCCTCCTGGCTAAACAATAAAAAGCCAGCAGTAGGATCATGGGCATATTATTTGCATAAATGGAGAAGATACCCCCATTCCTGAATTCACACAGAAGAGCAAATTTTTCCTTTGGGAAATAGTCATAATTCCTGTAGGCTTCTCTTAACAAACAAGTAAACAAACAAACAAAACCTAAACAAATGGTGGGGGGGGTTCTTACGCATCTCCCCACAGTTTCCATTTGGCCTAAATAGTTTCTATTAGAGACAGGTAAATAGCTGAAACCTGCCAGGTAGTTAAGAAGCAACATGTCACCAGCTCACTTGAACTCAGTGGTCAACAGTGAATCAAGGAGACAAAGCTTGGGTTTTGCTGTGTCCAAGAAGCATAAACCTCCCTTCAGTTTGAGTAGAGGCTACTGATATGTTCTACTGGCAAATCGTGAGCAATCTGTACTTTAGTGGAGTGAAGGACATGTGGGTAGAATCACTGCTTAAGAAACCATCAGGCCAGTTCTTGGTCCCAGGTGACTAGTAAACTATGGAGTTAAAGATAGAAAATCAACATGCTTAGATATAAAGTCAAAATAAACATGGCTGAAAGCTTATGTGCATTCTCTCATACTTTCTAATGCTTGGGGAGAAAAGGCAAGGTTGTTGGGGAAAAGGAAAGAGAAAAGCAGCACTTAAAATTATAGCAGTATTCCTCAAAGTAGGCTCCAAGTACCACTTGAATTAGTATCACGAGTTTCTGCCTTAATCATGGAATGTTTATAATGTATCCAAGGCCTACTAAATTCTCATCTCTGGTGATGGACTAGCTAGCAGAACTTTAGTACAGTTCTGTGCATAATGTTGAAGCATACATATGTTTGAACACCGGTTATTATCATTGTTTTGAGATAGAGGCTTACTTTGTAGTCCTGGCTAGCTTACAACTATGTAGATCAGGCTGTCCTTGAATTCACAGAGATCCACCTGCCTTTGCCTCCCAAGTAATAAGATTAAAGGTATGTGCCGCTATACCTGGCTATTTGAATACTCTTGAGCTTTGGACAGGAGGTAGGCTCAACAGATAAAGGATATATTTTATTGTCCAAGTGAAATCTTATGTCTACCCTTGGATTCCTGAAAACCATGACCAATCTAGATCAGTACTAGTCTTGTCTATACAGCATGGTGGTGTGAATAGATAGATACACTGAGTATTAAAAAGAATATTGGTTGTTGCGGTGGCTGCCGTGAAGAATCAGAAAGGCAAATGGGTATCATGACAGGAGTGAGACTATAATCTTTTCAGTGTGTGTGTGTGTGTGTGTGTGTGTGTGTGTGTGTGTAGGCACTTGTGCACCACACCATGCGTGTGAGCGTCAGAGGACAATTTACTTGTGGATTCAGTTCCACCATGTGAATTCCAGGGATGGAACTGAAGTCATCAGGCTTGTCACCAAAACTTTAGACAGTGAGCCCAAGACTATAATCTTTTTGAAAGTAGGAAGGATGTTTTACATTTATCTTAATCCAGAGTACATGGCGTAATTCTACGGACATAGCTTCATACTGGAAGGATGGGTTTTCCTGTTTCTTGAGCTTTGTATTAGAAAGGTAGACTGAAGTTCATTAGTTTACAACGTTGGCCATAGATTAGTACCACTTTGAGGACTTAAGGAACTATATTGATTGATGTACATGCCTTGCTCAGACCAACAAATTAAACTCTGGTGGTAGGGCTTTGGTATTTGATATAAAAATTGAACCAAGGCAAAATAAAACAACAAGTTGGTTCAATGATTATGATATGCAGCCAAAAAGAGAAAAATAGGGTGTGCTCTTCCTTATACATGGATCCTACCTTCTAATTTGTATATATGTGTAGTTTTGTGATAGTAAGCCTATGTGGGGATGTTGGGACGCTAGAAGTAAAAAGGCTTTAAGGGAGAGATGTACAGAGAGTAACAGCATTTAATATGAAAGTGGAAGGGGAAACATCAGGAGTGAAGAAGTCTATGGAAGCTTGTCAGGGAAATGGGATGGGTCTAACTAACTAACTAACTAACTAACTAACTAACTAACTAACTAACTAACTATGAAAACCTGCTACTTTATAACCTAATTAAATATAAAAATGAAATTAGAAAAGACATATTGGTGAAAATTGAACTACATGCTTTTCTTTCTAGAAGTTATAAAAGTGAAAATAATAGAATAAGAGACGAAAGGATATATAGGAGAGAATGTATCTATTATTGAAAAATTGAATGAAAACAAAAGGCTTTGTTACCAGAAGAAGAAATCCTTCAGATTTTGGTGCTGTGAAAAAGACAACCTTGGGAATCTGAAGAGTTAATTGTTAATCTTTAGCACAGGCTGTGTTAAATTCGAAAGCATAATATCTACACTAGACACCTGCCAGTTTCTAAGCAACAGGATAACTTCTGACCCAAACATAGGAACATGTTGAAGCAAAATTAAGGCGAGCCATCCTTTCTCTGCTACACTTAAAATCACAAATTCAATGCCGTTTTGCTCACCCTTTTGAATAGTCCAAACGTGGACCTCTACTTGAGGTAGGCTCTCAATCTCCAGAGCTACTTTTCTGGTTGTCTCTCCATCCTCCATGATCACAGACTCATATACAGGCATTATTTCTTCTCCACAAAAGGAACCTTTGCTGTCAAAGTTTTGGCTTGGAGGTTCTTCTGGAACCAGGAAGCAAGTAGAGGTTTGGCATAGATTTTTTTAAAACTAGACGTGAACTTCTGTATTTAGCCATCTCACTGTTTATAATCGCTGACATTGATCAGGAGTAAACAATCAACAGGAACATTTTTTTTTTTTTACAGAAACAAGGTTTCCAGATTTACCTCACTAACTCAGCTCCAGTTGATCCTTTAGCAGCCATAAAATCACTGAGATACATCTCAGCTCTCATGAGTCCATGTGATGACAGAATCCGTGGCTGTGTAGGTTACACCCAGAAACTGAGCTGGACCTCCCTACAACAGTCACTGAGAAGTGGACTTCAATGAAGAGGAATAGTATAGCCAGGTATACACTTCTTAGGTACTTAAGGGAGAACTGAATTTTCCATACTAGAGTAGAATCGTGTTCTGTTCAGCCCCATGTTGCTGAGAGAGGCCCAGGAAGTGGGCTGACAGAGGGCTTTGGTTAGCTTCTCTGACATCATTTCTGTATACTTAGAAAACACTCATGACACTCACTTATGTGCATATACTTGCCCAACATATCCTTCCAAATTGGCTTGACATTTCTGAATGCTCGTTGATTTGTTTGTAAGATGAATGATAATACCGGATCAACACCAGTGCCAAAATCTAGATGTCAGATTAGTCATGTGTATGCTATGCCAAAGGAACGGTTGGGAGATACACAAAAAATTGGTCACATTCACCATCTGTGTGTGGATCGTATCCTATGTATACCAATCTCTGGAACTTCAGCTCCCAGGAATAAAGAAAGGCACCAGCCCCATAATACTTGGCATTTCACATGACAGTCCCCTTTGCCCAGGCCCTATACCAAAAAATAATTTCCCCTGGTTGATTATTGGTGAGTTGTTCCTTTGCTAGGCGTGTATTCAAATAATAACTCAAATAAAGAACAATGAAGAGAAAGCCTTACACATCATAAGACCGTTGAGACTGTATGGAAACCATCTATCTGAATAGCTGAACTGTCAGTCAGGAAACCACTTACGGGCTGAATGTTAGGGGGATCCGTGGCTCATACTCACTGTTGTCTGTCTAATCAGACATATTGGACTGGACATTGTGATAAAATTGCTATTGTATATCTCTTTTAGACTGGATTAAATTTCTTCTCTACCTCCACCTCCCCCCATTTGGCAGTGGGAGGACAAAACCATCGTGATCTCTTGACAGTTCCAACTTGGACCGTTCATTTTGTGGATTATCCTTAGACTCAGGCTTTCTTTCTCCCCTTGTCTTTCTTTTTAGCCATTTGATTACTGGCAGGCCAGCCTTTTTTGGGTAATGATAATTAAGGGCTGTGTGCTAAGTTTTCAAATGGGAAAAGGGACTTCTAAAAATTCAATTGTCACCTTTACAAGGAGGGCTGAGTTTATTTTAATGTTGGCTATGAATGTAACTGACACATGTAACCCAACCCATGATGTCACTAGAAGTCATATGTTCAGAGTTTTCTCAGTATCCAAACCAGTCATTTAAAAACACCAACCCCTCCTAAGATCTGGACTTACACAACTGAAGAAATCCACAAACAACAAAACCCCATTAGCCACTCTGCCCTAGTTGAAATTGGAAGACCCTAAAAGAGGCCAATTCTGTCCTTAGATGTATTCGATAACATTTGCACTTTTCACAGTTGCCATCTCAAGGCACCTCACCTCCATGCTCGTCTACTCTCATCTCCTTCTCAGCGAACCATGCCACAATTGAAGTCATTGCTGGCCATGTCCATGACCCATGAGAACACTATCCTGCGCCATCTAGAACTAAGAAACTTAAATACCATTATTTTGGGAGGTGGTGATGACAGATAAGGATGTGTTATCTCAGCTCAGGAAAGTTTTTATGTCGTGACAAGGGCATTTAATGATCAAATCCAAAAGAAGTGTGTAAAGAATTTCAGGAATCAGGGCAGCTGGACCAGGGGTATGAAAAGTGAGTTGGGAAACCTGTAGAAGGTATATGTCTTAGTCAATCCAGGAAGTGGACGCTGACATGAAAGGGAAGGCTGAACTCTACCAGAGCAATAAGAAGAGAGGCAGAACTTACATCATTTACCTTGCTTGGCCTGTGTTTGTTGCTGATGGAGCCTGCTATCATTTGTTAGGATGAAACTTTAGGCTTGGTCACCAGTGTACTTTCTTTCTTCCCTACCAAAACAATATTCTTTTCCTTTTACTGCTTTGTCCCTTTTCCTCTAGATATGTGACATTATTTTAAGAGGCCACTGATGGTGTTATATTCCTGTCTGTGGACACTTGCATGTCATCCAGGAGTCTATTTGAACATCCCATTTTCAGAGAAGCCTTCCCTGACTACTGTCTTGAAAATGTTTCTTTTTCCACTAGTCACCATTTCCTGATCTTGGGCCGTTTCCCTTCAGAGTCCCCATCACCTGCTAAAATTATGTGCTTGATTTGGTTTCACTGTGTTTTTTCTCCATGACACTGCAAGAACCAGGTTGTAGCCTTTGCCTGTCTTGTTCACCTCACATTCTTCAGTGTTTGTGTTTCCATGCAGTAGGTACTTAACATCAAGACATATCACAAGACATATTCCTTAATGCTTTGCAGGTGCTGAATTTCTGCACAGGTGCCTGGCCATGCAAACAGTGACTCTTGAGCAATATGATCCCTAGGACTGATTTAAAGTGCACAAACCCAGGTCTGTCTCAGAGAGAGAGAGAAAAGTATATAGAATGAGATTGGAACTCTCTCTTTCCATGATGCCTGATGGATATGTTATCTCCACATCTCTGATTAGGATGGAAAATGGTAAAAATAGCTCATCAAGGGGAACAAAATTCAGTCAGTCAGATTGTATAATATATTGACAATTGGGATTCTGGAAGGTGGTTTTTAAAACAACAACTTTTATTATGATTTCAAGTGATGAAAGTCATACATGTTTACTATTGAAAAATTTAAAAATACAAGTGAAAGAAGAAAATAGGAATACTTAATAAGTCAGTTATCCAAAGATGATCTCTGTAAACATTCCATCATAGTCCCTTCCAGGCTTTAAAAAAAATCTAAACACAGACAAACTCTTTCTTAAACACAAAAATTAAGTATAATACACATATTTTTGTAGCTTGCTTTTTAATTTAGTATTTCCACATCAGCAGTCTTGGTCTACAATGATTTTTAATGTCTGCATAATTTTCCACAGTACACTTATACCATAATTTAGCCATTCCCTTATGAGTGAATTTTCTGATCATTGTCAAGTGTTCACTATTATAAATAACACTGCACCCAAAATCCTGGCTTTTGGACCTTTATGTGTCTCCATTTACTTTCTCAGAGGTGGAGTTGCTTATTTGGATGCTTTAAAAATACAGCCAACCTGAGAGGGAAATTATTTTTTAAACTAATGCATGCTCAGTTCCAATTTTCTCCTTTTATTTCAAATACTGATATGAATAAAATCCTAAGCACAGTGTGAAATGAGATTTTTTTTGTCTGAAAATAAAAAAATCAAATTGGAATACCTTATCTTCAGTATTTAGGTAATTATTGATTTTTTTTTTTTTTACCATAAATTATCCTTTAAGTGTAAGTGTTAGACCTTTGGCCCCAGAGATTGGGGATTTCAACTGACATAAAGATTTATGAATTAAATGAGGTAACAGACTTCTAACAGATAACAGACAATAAGTTGCCAAGTTTGGGTGGCCCTGATATCCATATCATTTCCTGCCTACCCCTAATAAGCATGCTTCCACCTGAATTTTACTATGCTGATTTCTCTACTATTGGTTAGCTCTTGTCCTTTATATATCCATATTCTGTCCCTGTGACTTTGACCATGGTAGATGAAGGCCATTAGAGTTACCTTAAATCATTACTTCCCAAACTTTAATATACTTCAAGTAGAATCACTTGATGATCTTAACTGCTGATTTGGGTGCAGAGCAGGTGGAGGCCTGAGAGTCAGTTTTTATAATTATCTCCTTGGTGCTGCTGGTCCACAAACCACATTTTTTAAGACAAGACCAGGAGCTGCTGTGAGCAGACAGCAATTGTTCTCAAACTTTTCTGCACATCAAAGGAGCCCAAGGCACTAAAAAGGGGGTCCAAGCCCATGCCACAATTCAAATCAATTAGATTGCAATCTCTGGAGATGAGGCACAGGTACTATTTGAAACTCCCTGGGGATTCCAATGTACAGACAATTTCAGGAGTCATTGGCTCACATGAAGATACTCATGTATTTACACTGAATGCCTGCTTGCCTGCTAGGCGAGAGCGATTGTTTAATGGAAGAGATAAATGATCTGTCCATCTCCATTTTAAAAGTATTTGATTTTCACTTGTATTTACATAAATTCTTTTCAAAAGGCCAAAGAAATGATAAATTTATGTGCGTGGGAATGGCTAATTCACTGAGAGTGGAATTCTGGGATGGGGGGGTGGTGGCTGTAGGAAGACATTTGTTTTAATGATCTCATTTTGAAGAAAAAGAAATGGAGGCTCATAAAGGTGAAGGTGCTTGTTCTAGATCACACAGGAAAGCTGTAGCAAGCCAAAGTTACAATGCCAATATTATAGATGATAATTTTTTAATGTAGCTCATGTCTTAAAAACCACCATTTTAACAATTTGTGTTTAGAATAGATCAGCAATATTTTCAAGTAGAAAAGATAATGGGCTGGAAGTGACCTGGGTTTGACATCTTGATTGTATTTTCAATTAGTTTCACAACTCTGGGAAAATCAGTTCTTGTCATTAACAAAGAAACAGTATAATTATAGGATTTTAGTGTTGGAAAGTGGTGAAGGGGAGATAGATGTTAGATAATAGATCCTAAAATACCATTAGAATGAATTGTTTCTATAGCACAGTGGAGTTACCATATCAAAAAGCCAATCGATGATAAATTTTAAAATGACTAGAAGAGTCTAGGGATAAACATCAGAGGACAGAGAATGATAATTAGCCTGATTTGATAATTATACCTTGTATATATATCTTGAATTAACATACTGTGCCCCGTAGTATATACAGATATGATGTCTCAAAATTTTAATAAGAAATTGCAAATTAAAATATTAATATGGAGCACATTAATAAACTTTTTAATTTTTCACATGGGGCTAGATACATATGGATTTGATGTATTTTCAAGGTCCTATAATGACCTTAGATTTGGATCAGAACCTAATTTCTCTCCACTGTAACTCATGTGTATCTCATCTGAAAAGAGTACTGGATTATGTCTTGAAGTGAGTTAGTTAGTGATTTAAAATGTGAAAGGTGTGACTTTTCCTAAACAGTGATAATGTAAACTCTCTAATTTAGAAAAGCAAGAACAAGTTAAGCAATTTGGCATGTGTTTGAGGTTGTAGACAAAAGAAACTCTGAGTAGTTAATTCCTTCAAAGCAACCATCAGTGTCTCAGCAGAGGAAAGGATGAAGTTCATTCTTGCTAGAACTATTATCGTTAGAACTATATGACAGGTCATCTATAGTTTTGATGCACAAAGAAGACTGAATAGGACTATGTGTGAATCTTATTCAACCAAAGGCAGGGCCTCCAGCCAATGCACCTTTCGCCTTTTTACCTGGGCACACCTTGCAGCACTTTCCATCTATTTTTTGAGGATACTTGCAGGGGTACCGATTGGGGCAGTGGATTTTCTTACATTCTTGCTTGGTGACATTACAAGTGCACAGGACACATTCCACAATGCCAAATGCTCGTAGATTTGGGTGCCAGGACTCTCCATGAGAATAGGTCTTTCCATTGGAAACACACACTGGAAGAGAACACCGGAGAAGAGAGAGTGAAGATGAATTGTTAGGTTTAGAGCGCTACACATGAATTCTTTAAGATATCAAACATCTTTTGTTCTGGGCAAGAAGATGCATTTACAGAGATGGTCTCCTACCATAGCGCTGTCTGAGTGAGAAGCTACACTCAATAGTTATCCACGTGCATCTGCAGCAGCCTCTGGAAGCTTACAAATAGTCTGGAAAATAGTGGGCAAACTGCAAATAGTTTTTCAATGGGGTAGGTAGTGAATGAATACATTAAAATGGAATTCTATTTGTCTTGAACATCTGATAAAGAATCTCAAGTAGAATGTGGTATTTTTAATATCTTGAGTGCCACAGAAAATGTGTGTGGTCTAAGTAGTTGTGCTTCTGGGTATTTCCCAAAGAGATTTGCTAGCTAGGAGGGCTAGATGCAAAAACGACTTCTCTTTCCAAAGGGCCAATTTCATGTAAATCCTGAATCAAATCCATTCAGAATATTAAATGCTATGAGGGCCTCACCTACCCATATAGATGGATGGGCTTGGAACTTAATATTACCAAACTATGTTTTGGTACAGGAAGAGGGATGCTAAGGCAAGAGTGAGAGGAAAAGGACACACATGTGTCTGGTAACTTGTGAGGTGGTGACATTTTATGTTTTTAATCTTCACACATTTTTCCAAGTTTCCCATTGGTAGCTGTTGTAGAAACGTGGCTACAACAAGTAAGTACTTGCCTTACAGACAGATATCTTTTGCCCCTCAGGCAGTTGTTGAAGGCAAGTATAGTCATTGACTCAGTGTTTTCTGAAATACCTTGAAAGAGCATGCATCTGGGCTACAGGCAGAGGGGACATATTTAGGAAAAGGGACAAAGAACATCCTTCCATATATGTCAGTCTTATGGAGCTAGGTTCCAGGAAATTAAATGGGCAGGCAGTGATGTCAATGGAGATGTCCGAGAATGAATCTTCTCCATTTCTAAAAGGCTAAGACTGTGGATATGGCAAGCAGTAATTGGGTCTGGGTGTGTCTTTTATTATTTTCATCGCCTCGTCACACCCAAGGAGACCTGTCGGCATCTTGATCAACGTTATCTCTAGGGTAGGGTGGATTGCTTTGGGCAGGGCTGGGGGAAGACATATTCCCAGTTGGGACGTTTCTAGGAACTGACTGATTTGGCTGCAACACAGACTCAGGATGAATCATTGGGCTATTTCTTTCTCATCAAGTCCACTGGGTCACATTAAGGAATATGAACAATGTTGACTGTCTTTTATTGTACTTTGCAAGAACTGCCTGAGTACTGGGCCCTCTAACAGGTCAATCTGTGTAAAGATTTCCAAGAACCTAACCTGGAGAAGATCCCAGTGCATAGCAATTCTCAATAGATACTAAAGAGTGAGGCTCAGGGCTATGAACAGCATCACAGAAATCAGGATATATTGCTCTTTTTCCCACCCTTATCTCTTCTCTCTTTTCCTGACACAGTAACACAGTTTTCTAGAACATTTTGAACAAGTGGGTACAGAGTTGGCTTCAAGAACATTTTGGCAGGATTCAAGTTTCAAATGGAGGAGTCTTGTTGCCTTTCTTTTGTGATTTATAACAAAGTTCTGAGAGTATGCGCCTCAATCATTATGGAGAGAGCTCAGGTGAAGTGTGATCCATACTCAGGGAACACAGGACAGGCAGCACTATTAAGAGTTCTATAGGAAGTGTTGTCTTCCTTCTAAACCTTTGGACTATGGGAACAATCCAGACTGAATAGAATCCCATACTCCACAGTGGAATAAAATGTAGAAGGGAAGGCAGCCTCCTCCCACCGACAAAATTGCCGAAGATGATTTTGAATCATCCAGCTGGGGTTTGGGCGTTAAGGTGAAGACAAGAGATTCTTCAGTGAACTCTAACAGAAAGGTCAAAAGAGAAGGGCTGTATCCAAATAAATGTGTCAGATAAAGAAATTCGAAGCAGCCAGGGCTTTTGTAGGACACCAAGGCTGTCAGGGGATGAGCTTCTACTGTGAAAAATGAAGAGTTCTTAGGGAAATTATGTTATATGAGGCTTTCAAAGTCTATTTTTGTCCTTGATCATTTTTTAAGGTTTGCAATGCTTCCAGAGCAAAGGGAATCTACTGGGGGTAATTTAGGATTGAAAACTCCAACTGTATCTTTACCTAACTCTTCTTCCTTCAATAATGTTGTAGCAGAAAGTCTTGTAAATTAAAAGCCATACATTTCAAGTCAAACACAGGTCAATAATGCGTATTTCTAACTATTTCAATAGCTATTGTTTTATTAAATTGCATTTGGAATTTTCTCTTCAGCTGGTAGATTTAAAAAGTGATGTTTTTTATTTATAATCTGAAATTTACATCTAACTAGTAACAGATGTGATGAACTAGCTTTGGCTTGACCAGCTCTGTTGGGCTTTATCCTAGGACTTCTTTGTAATGGATTGTTTTTCACCCCTGTTATTCATTCATTTGGTTTAATAATTTACTTTTATCCTGTTCAAAGAATTGCCTTTGCTTTATTTTTTCTCTCTAAAGGAAATAAAACATGCTTGTGGTTATGTAAAAAGGAACCAGTTGAGCTTTGGTTCCAAAGAACTGATTGACAGGATACCCAACAAACAATATTATGCTGTTCTCTTCTTCCCACCTTCCCAATTAGATTTGGGATATTTGAGGTCAGAGGGGAGAAAATAGGACCAATGAACATATATGGTGCATGTGCAAGCAGATTCATGGCTGAGTGTACTGCAGTGTTAACCTGCTCAGTGGTCCCGGTGCTCAGCTAGGTGGTATCTGGACATCTCACTGGCTCACTCAATTGGAAGCATGACCCTCATTAGCAAAATCTCTAAGATTGGATCCAAGACTATGTAACAAGAGTTCCAGGAGAAAGGCTTAACACTTAACTATTAACAATGAACACTTAACTATTGAAAAGATTTTCAGAAGTGTTGGGCACCAAGTACCTTTGGATGTTGGGTGTTCTGCTTATTTAAAGAAAAGTGGATTTTTTCCCAAATGACCTCCAGCTCCCAGAGACATAGGCGAAAATGTTAGAAGCTGCCTCATCAGCACAAAGGGTTCTTGTGTACACTACTCTGGGTGCATCTGGGAAAATTCCTGTAAGTTACCCCAGTCACTTGTTCATATCCATTTTGCAGACTTCATATTAAGTGATCCACATATAAGTATATAGTTGTTTTTTTTTTTTTACAGGATTAAGTGCTCTGTCCCATAAACGCCGTCATTTTCTAAATATCATGCATGCTGAGGAGGTTACCCTTTACCTTGTCCATGATTGTGCTTGTTATTGATGACAATCTGCACAATGGTCCCTGATGCTTGCTGGGAATCTATAACAGCTCCCCGGTGACTTCTGCTTCCAGGAAATCGGGGAAGACCTCCAGCTTGTCGGCTTGGTGGAGGATCGTAGGGGGAACGGAAGTAAGAATGTCTCTATAAATGACGAGAAGAAAAAGTTCAAAACAAATATCAACAATGAGATGGCAGGCACTGAGTTATATACGGCAGCAACAATTCAATGGCTTTGATTTTTAGCAATGAACACAGATCTTAATGGTATGTCTTCCTAAACCAACAAAGGTAAGGATGCCACTGTGTGAAAGCAGCACTGACAATTTGCTGAGTTTTTCCTCTTTCCTTGTATATGCTACTAGATTCATAGAGAAACTCCCGGAGAAGAAAACAGTCCTTTAGCACCTTCTTGCTAAGAGACTCATGTTTCCCAGTTTAAGAGTTAGTCTGCAACACAGGGCAGAAGGTAACAGGTCACAGGAAAAAGTCCAAAGTGGTGTTTAAATTATGAGGAGAGATGCTTGTTGGGGAGGGTTTGTGACCAGGGCCATGAACAGTGGGTTGACTTTTTTAAAACAGGCAGTTTGTGGGGAATATTCCAGGCAGAAGTTTCCAAATTGAGAAGGTGTAGCAAAGAACATAGAGTCCTTAAAAGGGAACAGTTGAAGGATAACATTCCAAAAGGGGTTGGAACCAGATCATGGAGGACTTTAAATGACAAGCTTTATTTGGTAAATGATAGAGGTGGGAGTGTGGAGGCCTTTGAGGGATTTTTTTTTTTCTTAAGTCGAGAAATGACTTAACTAAAAGTTTGTTTCAAAGCCCTAAACTGGAGAAGAGGAAAAGCTGGGAGTTAGATAGGGGCTGGACAATGTATTGTGAGAGTGGAAACACAGGCAACGTGATAGGTCCCACAGCAGAGCACTTCACTGATACAGGAGAGTTGTAGGATGCAAGTTCTACAGAGTCAAGGACACTGTTTGGTGCACTGCTATATCTCTGGTGCCGAGAAAAATGTGCACTATCTAGACTGTATGCATCCATAGCTGTTAAGTAAATAAAAGTATTTTCCCAAAGAAATTGCAGGGTCTTTTGGTACTGATACAGTAACCACTACCCTTTCATCAACAGACCAAGGCTACACTAAGCTCAACTAGTCTTCTCCTGCTCTTTCCCTGGAGCCCAGGTAGAGTGCAGGTAGAAGGGGGTAGCTTGAATAATAATAAATCGTTAAGGATTAGAGCATTAATATGCACTGTTGTAGAGACATGTGTTATGAGTAAAGAAGGAAAGTCCATGAAAGGGTTTCACAGGCCGTAAAAAAGGAAGATCCTTATATTCACTGATAGAGACAACAGACAAACTTAGATAGTTAAGGAATCCTTTGACCCCACCATACCATAAGGCAAATTTACTTTGCAGTGTATCATAAGCACATCTTTTGAAAACTTTTGCTTTGGGAGAAGGGAAAAGTGAACAGAAACTGGAATAAAAGAACTCCTTTGGACTTCTGACATAAAAGATTATTCTCTATATCTCAGAGTCTACTCTGGCACATTGCATAACAGTTCACACAAACAAGAATTTTCGCCAATTTGTTATCATGCGCATGGATGGGATTCTTAGGGCAAATATTTCTCATTCCCACACTGGTTTATATGTCTCTTTCTGCCATAATTGGTTGCATTTCACAAAGGCCATTACAGGCTGTTCTTTACCTCCTGTTGTTTGACAATATTTTGCCAAAGAAACATGAAGAAGCAAGTTTGCATGGTGGGTGTTCCACTGCTGCTGAAAGAAAGGTGTTCACCAGCGATACAATTAGAGGGGGTCAGTGAGCGACCTGGGAAAAGTGGCAAGTACATGATGTTCTCTGATTCGCAATAATGAGTACAAAATGCAAACCTGCTCTTTAGCACTGGGGAGTAGTATGGGCAATGGTTGCAAACAAAGAGCAAAACCATAAGCATCAAGATTTTGAGCAGAGGGTCTATTGTAGACTGCTCAGCTGCACACATTCATCTTAATTCTGAAATGTCTTCACAGTTTTGTCTGCACACTTGGCCCTTGCCTGGTGCTACTTTTTGGAGAGATTATAGAAGTTTTGAGATGTGAGATCTGTTTGTTTGAGGTGGGTCACTAGACACTGACCAATTGCCCCCTGTTCCAGTCCAGTTCTCTACATCTAGGTGTGTCTATACCCTGTGAAGAGCTCTAATCACTGTTCCAAATACTGCAAACTGATCCTCTCAAGCTACCATGCCCTCTCTACCATGATAGACTCATATGTCCTGAGATTTTGTCAATCTTTCCTCCTAAGTAACTTCTGTCCATTATTTGTCACAGAGAACTAATCCATCTTGTCAGTCTTTTCTTTTGCAGCTAGTGAAGTGGAGGACAGAAAGTAACAAGAATTTGTTGGAGTTTTGAGGATGGAGAGGGAATGGGAGTATTTAGAAAAGAGATAAGAAGAAAGAAGAAAAGAAGTAGAAAGAGGAGGGAGAAGAATAGCTAAAAGCTATTCCAAGCAGAAAGACTTTCAGCTGTAGTGTTTAGAATGGCATATATAAACAGAATTCTACTGAGACTGCATGGGAAGGCTACCCAAGGAGCTGTAAAAAAAAATGCCAGGAACTGGTTGTCACCCCTAGAGATTCTGATATAACTGGTCTGAGGTAAGGCCTGGGCATCAGAAATTTTATACATTCTACAGACACATCTAATTTGAACACGAGGTAGGGAATCTTAAGCATAAAGAGTTTTATGTTTGGGGCAAGAGGTAGGGGGTGATGGTGTGTGAGTGTTTTTACTTTTTTATAGTTTTGAGAATACAACATATTTGTAGAATCTCTCCCTTCTCTTTCTTCCCTCCAACCTTCCTTGCTTTCTGTCACATTTATGGGCTCTGTTTTCATTAATTGTTATTGTGTGCAAATATACATGTATCTTCCTAAATATAACTGTCACAGTCTGTAGAACGGTTGTTTCAGCTAAATAAAAAACGTTCAGGAACCAGTCTGACCTCGTAAACTGGAGCACAGAAGAAAAGGCTTCAAGACCTTAGAATTATAAGTGAAATTGGAGCTTATCTTAAAAATTAGTTGTAAAAGGGCTGCTTGAGAGGAGAAGAAGGACCAAAAATGCTTGCTACAAATATGATGTTTTGCTCAGTATTCTGGTACTTGGAGGTCTGAAAACACCATTCAACTTTAAAACTCGGTCTAGAAGAATTTTTTTTTTCCATTTGGAAAAAGCTCCTCCATTGCAGACACTACCCCAGAAATTCCTCCTTTCCTTGCTCTTGTGTTTAAAGTTACGAGAAGTTTACATGGTCTCACTCATATAAGCAATCTAAAATGTATAGCGAATATAGAATGTGTTACCAGGGGAAAGTAGTCCAGATGGGGCAAAGATGAGCCCTAAGTCTTACTTAGACAGCAGCAAGAAGATCTGGGACACCACTGATTAGATACAACAATAACAAAGTACATATTGCACACATCTAGGAGAAAGAAGTTTGAAAGCTTTGACTATAGATTATAAATGAGGAGACAGATACGTTTAACATGATTTAAACATTAAACAGTGTATATATTATTGAAATACTGCACGGTACTCCAATAACTGATAAAATTTTATGTATTAGTGAAGTTTTAAAGAAAGGATAATGGTGTGGGGTTGCTGAAGAGGTGGCTCCTCAGTTAAGGAAATATATTGCTCTTGCAGAGGATCTAATTTGGCTTCCCAGCACCTGTGTTTGGTGGCTCACAAACTTCTGTAAATCCAGGTCTATATCTGATAACCTCTTCTGGCTTCTATGGGTATAGCACTTAGGTGCATGCACCTTTCCATATGTATGTATGTGTGTATGTATGTATGTATGTATGTATGTATGTATGTATATAATGTGTTTATAAATATACACATAATTGAAACTTACAATGAAATCTTTAAAATGGGATAATGATTTTATTGCTAGAAATGAAAAACCTTAGGGTCCAAAAAGAATCTTCAATGGGCATTTTTGGTTCTAAATGTTTTCTTATGGATTTGTGAGATATTACCAATGGATGAAACTGGGCAAAGGACACATGGAATTTCTCCATATTATCTCTTATAATTGCAAATATAGTTATCTGAAGCTAAAAAGAAATTTTGGTTTGAAAGGTGTCTTCAGAATATATGCAAACCCACATAATCAAAATCATTATATCTTAATCACTATCAACCTACAGTCCCTACTAGAAGAACTTTTTGGCCAATGTCTTTCCCAAAACATTAAAAAATTGTAATTAGCTTCATTATAAAAATTAAAAAATAAGAATATCTTATACTGAAATTAAAGAGGCCCAAAGCCTATATCTTTCAGCAAAATTCTATACAATTAGAATAGACATGCTGACATTTTTTTCCTGACAATGTGACTGATTGTAGGAAGAACAGTGCAGCTGCCTCTGCATAAATGCCAGGGGCCTCATGGCCACAAAGGCATCTCCTGCAGCAGGACCTAGTTGAGGACTGTTGAGAGACCAAGGATTGATGATGCAGACAATGCCAGCCAATCGGAAACTGCTGTTTAGAAGAGATGGCTTTCTTGGGACCAATGGGGAGCGGGTGGAGGGCATTAAAGGAGCTTGTAGCAGCATTCAGATGAGCTTGCTGCAACATTTTTCAACTGCTCCCAGACTCTGTGCTGTTGATTCTGTGCCACCTCACCCCCAAGCCTCAAGGGCTAGTAGGGATTGGGCAGCAGGCAGTCCAAGGCACAGGCATGTGGATTTTTATTTGTTTCGTGTTGTTTCTATATAGTACTAGCTAGTTTTATGTTAACTAGACACAAGCTAGAGTCATTGGAGATGAGGGAACCTCAACTGAAAAATAATGCTTCTATAAGATCAGGATGTACACATGCCTACAGGGTATTTTCTTAACTAAGGATTGGTGGGGGATGTCCCAGCCCACTGTGGGTGGTATCTCCCCTGAGATGGTGCTCCTGGGTTCTATAAAAAAACAGACTGAGCAAACCATAGGGAACAAGCTCATAAGCAGCACCTCTCGATGGTCTTGACTCCAGGTTGATGGCCTGTTTGCATTCTAGCCTTGACTTACTTAATTGATGAACTATTACCTGGAAGTGTGTAAGTGAAATAAAACCTTTCATCAACAAAATTGCTTTGGTCATGGTGCTTCATTCTACCAATGGTAACCCCAATGAAGGCATATACCAAACTTTTCACTAGTCTAAAGGTAAATTTAATGGGGAGGAAACTTAGAGTCAATCTTCACACACATTTTATTCTATCTTATATACCCATTCACTCAAAACATGTGTATTTATTGGGTGCCTACTATGTGCCAGGTACATAGTTTTCCATTACTACAGATGCTATGCATTATTCAAATCATATTCCACAATAACAATCCCTCTCAGAACAAAGTGAAATCTTTACTCATAATAAAGTGGAACCATCTGGCCATTGTGGTCTACCGATGCCAAATGTTTGCTCTTCTTGCTACAGTCCTAGATTGAGTCATCCCTTATTGAAGTTTAGGAGGAATAGTGAAGCTGGTAGATAAGATACGGGAACTCTGAGTAGCATACATGGAATAAAAGAGGGAGAGAAAATGAATAACATCTACCAGCAATACTACTAAAGGGGTTTCAGTGCTTACTGTGGAAGCCAAGCAGAATAATGTGACTGGGACTAAAGTTTTGAATGACATTTAGTGAAAGCCACTAATGCAGTTGCTCTCAACCTCTTACAAAAACAAAAACCTGGGTTGAAGAAAAGAGGAAACCCACAACACAAAAAAAAACTGAGACTGCAACCATGCCTTGTTAGGATCTTACTCTAAATCTGACAGATTGGAATGGAGAAAATCTTTCCCTGAATGTGAGAAGTCAGTCTCTCTTGTGGGACAAATATTGCTATTGTGAGATGCCCAACGCACTGGTTTCCACATTGTCCACAATTCTATACTAAATCTAAAATAGCAATATTTAGAAAGCAATACCACCAAGTAATAAAGGAAAGCAAAACTATGTACTATTACTGCTGAAGCTTTTGGTACAGTGTTGGCAAGATGGGCTGTGCAAGTCAGAGCTAGCCACTGTGATGACAGTGAATCATAACCTAAGTGACACGGTGATGTTTGCAACTGTCACTCAATAGCAACTTTTGTGAATTCCTTCATCACGCCCTCTGTATTTATGAAAATAGCCTGCTTTATACTTACCTAGTCTACTGTCTTATTTCCAGTTTCTAAAGTTTTATAAAATCACTTAATTTTGTTTATTATAAAACTAATTCATACCATGGAAAAACATGAAATAACAAGAAGATAAAGACGTTAAATTCTGCTTTTCCTCATGTCTATTTCTATTCCTTTATTACTATTCTTATCATATTGATATATGCTCTTTCAGATAGTTCTCATTTATACATTTTTTATAAAAGCACATACAAATTTTACATTTGTTTTATTATTTCTGAGTTTTTTCTTCCTGTTTTCCAACACTTAGATATAACTTTACATTTAAAAATTATTTGGTATGTGTGTGTTCACACATGTACAATGGTATGTGTGTGTGGAGGTCAGAGGAAAGTTGGTTCTCTCCTTTCACCATGTGAACCCTGGAGATAGAACTCAGGTTTGGCAACCTGTGTTATATTCTTACTAATGTTATTATATACCAATGATTAGGTGTATGTAGCCACACATTGATAAATATTTATGTTCATTTGATTTAAACTTATGAAAGCAATGCTATAATGGGTTTTGAAAATAGTTCTTACATAGGTGGTTCACCTGTTTGTGTGCAATGACAAAGACCATTGTACATTGGAAACACTTTTTTTTTAATTAGATATTTTCTTTATTTACATTTCAAATATTTTCCTCTTTCCTATAAGTCCCTTAATGTGATTCATTCTTTGAGCTAGAACATTTTCTTTTCAAATTTTAAGATGTCTGAGTTACTCTTCTTAGACAGTTGTTCTCAGAGATGGTATATTTTGTTAATTGATTAAACATACACTATTACTATATATAGTGATATACATGAAAATATTAAATATAAAAGATAATATACCCATAAAATACTATATATAATATATGATACTATATAATTATATCATATTATAATATAATGTATAATATAAAATATTATATGTATATGTATATAAATAGTCCTACTTGTCAGGCTTACTTATTCTGAGATTTGTGCTAACAACAGAAATAAGGGGAAAGGGGTGGAGAATCTGGCCCACAGTTTTTCTTTTCTTTCATCTACATGACCCAAGAAGTTTCAGATTTCTAAGGAATCTGACCAAAAGAATAAAGTGGACTATGTTAAAATGCCACAGAAAGTCTTCACTGCTGAAAATAGTCATGGTGACTGTCTTCCTTAGAGAGAATGTATAGACTTTTCGGGTCATTCTAAGAGAGTCTCAACTTCAGTCCTAGACAGAAGGTCATGGCTGCATTGTGTTCCTGTTCTTGCCGTAATTACCAATGATAAATGTTTACAGGTTGGTGATGCCATCATTTCATTTTTCCGAAGAAGGAGAAAACTGATGTTAGAAATGGGCCTTCTTTTGGATTTGACAGACTAATAGCCATGGGGAGAGCAAAGCTTGGCTAGCTATTGTGGAAGTGTTGGTGCTCGTCACACTTACTGCTTCTCTGTTGGCAGGTTGCCGGAAGATATCACCATCTGAATGTTCCCATGATAATTCTCCATCCCCTGTTTATTAAAAAGGAATAAAGAGAGAATCATACATACATAGAAGAGAAAACTATCACCATTTTGATGCAGCCACATTTTTGGAGCCATGTTTCTAAAGTTCTCAGGTCATTTTAGCTCTTGTGGCTACCCTTCAAGAAACAACACTCGATAATTTCTCTGAGTGGGCCTCATGATTCAAAACAACCCAGGAAAAAGTTATCATTTTCTAAATAGATCAACTTGTAACATTATCCAGAACTTGGAATATAAAAGGGAAAAATAATAGCTTTTTACCTTAATATAGCCATCATCATTGCTTTTGCTGATTTTATTCTAGTGACAGTTAAGTATTTTGCAGATCATATTTAACTTGTGTTTACAGTACCCTTAAAACTGTGAGTTTTGAAATTTTCACTGGTCAAGACTTAAGTTCACCATTATGTTCCTGGGAAGCTATGAACTGATTTGAAAGTAAAAGTAAGTTTGCTATTATTAGAGTATTTAGCGCAAGAGCTATTCAAAATGCTGTCTTTTTATTTTTTCATATATCTTTAGACATTTATATATGAGTGCTCTACTTGCAACATTTCCACTCTTCCTCTTCAATTTCTCCAATATCCTTCCTCATTTGCTCTCTAATTCACAAACTCCTTTTCTTTAGTTATTATTGTTACACACACACACACACACACACACACACACACACACACACACACACATTAACACCAATATGTACACATATCTACACACATATATAGATAGGGAAAATTCTAAAAATCACGTGGAAGCCAAATCCTAAATAAAAAGAATAATGCAGAAGGGAGTTACCATGCCACATTTCAAGCCATATAAGAGAGCTATAGTAAATAAGACAGCATAGTATTGTCTTTTATTTTGATCTGAGACACCTTTCTCTAGGTCTAAATGACCCATTCTTTGTACAGTAAACTCCCTATTACTAAAGTCTTCCAGAAGAGCTGCTGTTTTATTTTAAGGCAAGATCTTTCTATGCAGTTGTGGCTAAACTGGAAGTTACTATGTAGCTCAGGTTGTTCTGGAGCTCATAATACTTCCTCTGCCTTAAGTGCTGGAATTACAGGAGTGCATCACCACACCCAACTCAGAGTAACTATTTTTAAGAGAAAGATGTTACATTAAGGCTTTATGAAACATAAGCATACAAAAGAGATGGATATTCATTGGTTGATTAAAACAAATTGGATAATTTTCAAGAAGTATTGGTTACCTATGACCATACAAGTATATATGTAAGTAAGTGTGTGTGGATAATGTATATTTAATATATATTATGCTAAACACCAACCAGCTGTTGAAATGGATTACATAGAATATGGAAAACCAGAATTTTTTTTGTGTTATAATTCATCTTTCAGGCTTTCAAAACCTTGGAACTAGTGAGGAAAATTATATATTTTAAGCACCAGAAAAGGCTTGAAAATTGTTTTGATAGCCTCCTATGTCCGCCTCGCACATGCTAAGATTACAGGCTTGACCTAGAGTGCTTAAATCATTGACTTGGTATCCTATACCTTTAGGAATGTAGAGAACTTCAGACACAATTTTGTCCAAGTTTACATGGAACAGATAGAGAAATCAAAGCTTAGAGAGTAGAAATAGCTATTCATAGTTAAACAATGTTCACGGAAATTAACACCCAAACTGCAGGCAACATTCCTGAACAATCATGTTCATCCTATAAGAGTATGGTTTACTCTTTGTCATTTATGACTGCATCACCATTAGATGATGGAACTGGGAAACCTCTGAACCTCCTGATATTTCTTATCTACTCTTTTTCTCTGGAGAATTTAGAGGTGCCTTACATTTTAAATATTTTGTTCACTTTTTGTTTTCTCCCATTATAATTCCACTATGAAAATCAAGATTTTTGCATACCCTGATCATTGATGTAACATTATTACTAACAATAGCAATTAGCACATAGTATTCACTCAGCATTTGCTACATGAATGAATAACAAATCATTACAAATATTTTTGACTACTAAATGTTTCTTGGTCCTTCATGGACAAACTGTAAGTTACTTAAAACAAGAGATCGTGTCTTAGACTATTTTTGTATCTTCTTGGTCACTACTTTTCAAAGTGTGGTCTTGTTGTCATCAACTGGGAATTTGTTAGGCACTCAAAAGTTTGGATCCCACCCCAGACCTACTGAATCAGAAAATATGGAGTGAGGGCCAGTAATTTAGGTTTTGATGAATTCATCAATGGAGTTGGATGCATACAGAAATTTAAAAAATAACTGGGCTTGAACAGCTGCTATATTGTTGGGTACATATCACTCAGTGGCTTAATATATAACTAAAGTTAACATCGATAAAAATAACAAAGTGTGTAGCTGAAAGAACAACATTCTTCCTATGTGGGTGCAGGACACAGGAAGATAGACAAAGACTACATGAAGACCTATGTGGAAATTTTGGCTGACTGCAGTGAGAGTTGGCTATGACTGGAGAGTCAAATAACAAGCCTTGAATGCTGAACAAGTGGAAAGACTGATACTATGGCAAATAAGAGAAATCATGCCAGACCCTGGCCCTCAAGATGTTCATGCTGCATTTGGAAGTGACTAGACATCAGTTTAAGATACAGTTTAAAAACATATGAAAATCAGCAGCTGGAAAAACAGCTTAGGCCATAGTGAGTGGGAAGATGAACAAGTCAGATGGAATCATAAAAAAAGCATCTTAAATGAACTATGCCCCAATTTTAGAGGTGGGTTAAGAGTATTTACAGGGACACAGGGACACTGACATGGGCAGAATCCCTTAGCTGAAATGAATGACATTTGCGAAGAAGCAACACTTTGGAAATAGCAAGCTGCACGCTGGAGGAAGTAAGCAGGCATGGGTTTGAATACAAATTTCAGATTGGGAAAATAAGGGGCTGGTAACTGGAGAGAAGGGGATTGGGAGGAGAAGGAAGGTGAGAGTAGGGAGGTTAAGTTAAAGAGAGGCTGTACATGGGGGCATCAAAACAGGTTGAAGAGTTCACATTTCACCTGCTATCAATTTTTAGATAGAGGGTCCTATAGTACAAATGATCCCCAAGAAGCTTCTTCAGGCAGCAGAGTGTAGACTAGTTGGGGATCACTAAAACTTTAGAGTGGATGCAGCTCTTGTAGTAAGAGGTCACAGGCACACGACTCCAGGAGAAAAGTTGAGTCCCATGGCTGAAGACCAAAAGAAAGTGTAAAGACTGGTGGTGGTTGATGTGACCATGGAAGAAGAAAGCAGAGAACGAAATGATTGTTAGCCTGAAAATCTGGAGAGGTGTTCAGTGTCCTTGACGGTGACTGGGTGGGGATAATTTGAGATTTGTTTGCCTTGTTTTAGTTGGCAGTGGTGGGTCTGAGCCAAATGAAAGTAGACCAGAGAAAGATTGGAAACTAGAAAGGGATTTACTAGCAAATGGTAAAATGAAATGTAATAAAGCTGCATGATATGGCTCCAAGCCAGATCTGAGTAGCTGAAGAGAGAAAATAAATTACAAAAGAAAAATCACAGTGCAGCTCTCTTCATCAAATTCACTTTTAATGATTTCCTGACTGATATTAGCAAACAAGTGGTTTCCTAGCCTAGCCATCTCCGAAGTTCAGTTTTGAAAGGCACTGGAGTTTTGAAAGGGTTTCTCGTTAAAGAGCCTTTAAGTACTTATGGTCCAGTCAAAATGCAGAAGCATGCAGTCACAGCTAGGCAGAAACTTAAGATGGCAAAGCAAATGAGCTAAGGTAGTGTCGAGAATGGCAGCAGAAGATTAATACCCTGTAAAAACAGGGTCCGATGAACGTGCCACTGCCTGAGCCTTGCAAATGGATACATGTGCATAAAATGAAGTATCTTACCCACTTACAAAAGTATTCAAGCCATTACTTCTGAGTAAACACACACACACACACATGCACAGAGAAAGAGAGAGAGAGACAGACAGAGACAGAGAGACAGAGAGAGACAGAGAGAGACAGAGAAACTCTTTACTATATGCAATATTTCTCCCTCTCTTTCTATAACATATCAGAGACTGCTAGTATTTCTGTCACCTTTGAGATTTAAAAATCATAAAAATGACATTACCTAAATTTTATCACTTTAGTAAACAACCGATAAAGGTTTCAACTCTTCACTCAACCTAACTGAAATCATTGACAGACTGCAATGGTCATTTTAGTTGCTAATATCTTGTATGTCTAAAAGTAGCTCTCCAGACATGGTTAGTGTCGGTCTGATTACTAAAAATAGATACTGCATATTTGTTTATAATCTTAGCTCTAATATCATGGGGGAAAATAGGCATGAATATCCTAAAAACTTGCTTCATTTTCCCAGTTCACTGGACAAAATGTCTTGCGTGATATGATTTTTTCTTTCAACCACTATTTTGATTCTAATGGAGACAGATGGATTCTAGCTAAACCTGAGAAGAAACAAGATCTAATTTTAACCATTTCTTTCAGGCCAAAATGAAAAACAACTCTAGTGTACTATATGTCAAACAATATTTATTTAACCTTGAAGCCTACATGTGTTGTTCATTCAAATCTCAATTATACTCTGAATGGTACCCTATGGAGATGGAATGGCTTGGCTTTCTGGTAATATGCGAAATGGAAAACAAGTTTTTGAAAAAAATGGTCAAAAACTAGGTTTAAATTCAGGCTCTTTATAACTTACATGGCTTCCATTAATCTCTGGTTTGCTTGAGTAGGTCAAAGAAACAAATTCTGCTCTCTCAAAAGACTAAGTGTACAATGAGATTCTGATATACCCATGAAGATAGGCCCTAACAGAGAAGTATGCCAGTGTGCGGTCATTTCTGAACTACCTAGGACATCAGAAGTACAGTAGCCATAAGGCCTATTATACTAAAACTAGGTTAACCTAGTTTTATTGTCTCTTTTTATCTGACAGGCACAATTATTATGACTTTATCTCTTGATTCTGATTTCTGAAATGTCTGGTTTAGGTGGTGAATTATATAATCACTCTAATCATCATTAAGAAATGAATCATCAGGTTCAGGTGTGGTATTTCCAGATTTTCAGAAGAATGAGTTGAGACCAGAAGAACAGTGGCTGATAGTGAAAGAGCTTTTGAGGGAAAATGGAAGATCAAGTACAGAGAAAGCAATTATGAGAGCTCCACCTGCTATGTATAAGGCAATTACCCAGAAAAATGAACAATAATTTTATAAAGCCACATTGGGAGCATGAACCCATTTGCAGCTGAGTTTCAGAGGCATAGATATGGTAAAGCAACCGGTAAGTACTTGGTGCACATGACCAACACTCTAGTCTTTCAATAGTGATATAGCTAAATATATCCAAACTCATAATTAAAAATGGGCTCATGGCTTCCCAGAGTACCATATCTAGTCCCTAGAGACAGAATCATCACATAGATTACATTTCTCAGTAGCCTCAGAGAAAACAGAATTCTCAAAGTTGCTTCATTTCCCCAAGTTGAAAGGCAGCATATATTAAATGCCTAAGAGAGCAGAGTGGAACTGCAGAGTCTGGCTGCAAACCCAAGCTTTCCCTCTTTCTGCATGTGTGACTTTGGACAAATCCATCAACCTCATTGTGTGTCATTCTCCTTATTATTAAAACAGATGCAGTAATGCCTATCTTGAAGGCCTTTGAAGAATAAATGAGTTAGTATATATAGAAAATATTTGGAACAGTGCCTAGCACATGGAAATTATCATGTGAGTATTGTCTATTACCCTTCCTCCATTCCTTTCTCTTCATTGATTTTTTCTTCCTTCTCCTCAAAAACAGATGAGACAGAGTGAGTGGGAGAAACCAAGCTTCAGGGACTCCTACAAATGTATAGGTATTTAACAGAGGAAAGGGTTTAGATCAACTAAGCGAGCAGAGTCTAGTAAGGAGATAATTTAGCCCTCACACAGGAAAAGGGAACATTTTGTTTCTAAATCATCAGATACCAAGGTTCTGGACGTGAACACATATAAACAGACACACAGCCATAGATACACAAGATAGAGGCATACATACATATGCACATACATATACATATATATGAGACAGAGGATGACTCAGATTTTCTAATCATGCTTAGGTTCTTTCATAGTTCTTTACCATTTGCTCATGTTGGTAACCAAGAGGTCAAACGGATTCCTATAAGACTAGGCTCATAGAGACTATTCTAATGTGAGCAAAGGGCACATTCAATAGTGAGCTTCTAGCCAGCTAGAGGATTTCTAAAAGTACTTTTAAAAAGAATGAGGCTAAAAAGTGACTTTAACCACCCATAAAGAAATAATTGCTATAAAACACTGTACTGGGAATTCTTCTTTTTATAACCACACTAACATAATCACAGAAAAAAAATAACTCTACATAAGGATTGGGATGTTATTGACCCTGACAGAATATCCAAGATGGCCAATTAGAACAGTTGACTACTAATTTAAATTCTATATGAAATTCAATGGTATCCTATCTACTGTCCAAAGGAAGCGATAGCACAGAAATTAGATACATGCCAAAAAGAAACATGGTGTCAGATGTGTGGAGGTCCTGAGACAGTTCACAATAATATAGGGATGAATTCTGAGAACAAAGACTGGAGAGAAAACAAAAACAACCAAGAAAATTTCCATGGAAGGTAAAGGTTCTGGTTGGGAGCTGGTTGGGGGAGGGGAGGGCAGGCAACACTGGAAAATCTCTAATACGGTTGCATATTCCTGACCAGAAGTGATGCACTGTTAAAAAGATATTAGACAGTGGTCAGACTTTGTACAGCCTTGAAAATGTGGTATTTCAATTGTTTTCAAGCATAGATGAGAATACACTAAATTAAAAATTATTTTATTTCAGTACAAATTTTTATGATGGAATGCCTTTTAAAAACTGTATGAGTCCCTGTTGTTAACTGTAGATATGATACTTAATGGAGGTATAACCTACTCATTTTGGAAGGAGAAACAGAAAGCTGCCAGTGAACAGGCATAAAGTTTTGCTTACACAACATGAGTTTTAGCTTCAAAAATATGACAGTGCTGGAGATAGACCTTAGAGATGTGCACATACCAGGTAAGTACTCTACCACTGAGCTACAGCCACAGCCCAGATTTCGCTTTCAACTAATGTTTCCCATCAACATTTCCTTCTGGACCAAATTAGTAATAACTCAGGACTGATTCGGGAGGCTCTGGGTTTGGATATACTCCTATCGTCTCAGCCTTTTCCTTCAGTTCTGTTTTGTTTTGTTTTGTTTTGTTTTGTTTTGTTTTGTTTTGTTTTGTTTGAGACAGGATCACACTATGTTGTAGTTTTGGCTGTCTTGGAACCAAGAGTTCATAGATCAGGCTGGCCTCGAACTCACAGAGATAAGTTTGTTTCTGCCTCTTGAGTGCTAGGATTAAAGGCGTGTGCCTGGATTTTCCTTCATTTCTAAAACTAAAAAACTTTGGAGCAATGAGTTTGGAATGAGCAAGCTGTGAGCTTAATGACCTCTTCTGTCTCCAGATAAGGCCTGAATTTGAAACTATGTCAAGAGCTTTTTGCAATTGTGCTTGTCTTAGATTTTATGAAACCCATCAGCAAGCTAGATGGCTAATACTATGCTACAGAGAACAAGGTAAGAAAAGATGGTCCTTTACTTACAGAAGTGCCCAATTCAGAAGACAACACACATGAAACAATGAACAACACAAGAGAGTATTAGACTATTTTAAATGCTAAACTCTTGCTATAATTTAGAGCTCCTGTCAGAAGTTACATACAAATTTCGTTCTGATACTGTTGGAAGGTGTGGTGTTTGAGAGGTTACCATCTTTCTTTGGAGACTGGATCTCTTGTAAGAGTAGAAAGTCACAAAAGAACGAACATGGTATATACTCACTGATAAGTGGATATTAGCCCAAAAGTCCGGAATACCCAAGTTTCACTTTATAGTAACCGTTGGACTGAGAGTGAGGTCCCAGATGGAGGAGTGGGAGAAGGGACTGAAGGAGCTGAGGGAGTTTGCAGCCCCATGGAGGGAGCAACAGTGTCAGCTGGCCTGACCCCCCCCTCCCGGTCCTCCTGGAGGCTGGACCACCAACCAAAGAATACACATCGAGGGACCCATGGCTCAGACCACATATGTGGCAGAGGAGGGCCTTGTTGGCCATCAGGGGGAGGAGAGGTCCTTGGGCCTGAGGGTGTTAGAGGCCCCAGTAAAGGGAAATGCCAGGGAGGGAATATGGGAGTGGGTGGGCAGGTGGGTGGGAGGTGGAATTCCCTCATAGAGGTGGGGGCGGGGGAGGGGATAGGGGGTTTCCAAAGAGGAGACCTAGAAAGGGGGAAACATTGGAAATGTAAATAAAGTATCAAAAAAAAAAAAAAAGAGTAGAAAGAAAGCAGCTCAGCTTTTTTGTATTCTTCCTTGCTTCTGAAACTTTCAGTTTTCTATCCCACTTTTTGCCATGGATGGAAAAGCATGTGGCCCTCACCTAACAGAGTAGCCCAATCTCAAATTTTCAACCTCTAGAACTCTGAGAATAAACCTCTTGACTTTAGAAATGATCTTGTCTTATGTATTGTGTTGTATCAATAGAAGATAGACCATAATGTAGGGACAAGACTAAGATCTACTGTTAGTTAAAGGAAGCCAATACACCCGATGCACTAGTCAAGGCTATTTCATTGACTGCCGATAACTGCTCAACAAGGGATAGGGAGGGAGAATTGTAGGGAAGAAGGTCTTCGGGAGGAAAAGGATAAGAGGGCAATTGGGGGTGATTATGAACAAAACTTCTTATATATATATATATATATATATACACACACACACACACATATATATATATATGTATGTATGAAATTGCCCAGTAATAAATAAAAAGACTATTTTAAAAAAAAATCAGTGGTTTCAGCTGTGCTCCTGAAAAAATGATTACATTATAATAGGTGATAGGTGAAAGGGAGGTGCCATTTTAGAGAGTGGGAAAAGTTGAAGAGAGATGTGTAGCACATGGGAAAATGACATAGTCTGGGCCACAGGGTCTGGGTGTGTGTTCCTGTCAATGAAATGGGGATGAGTTTCAGGAAAAGGAAGAACGAGATGTTTTAAAGCCTTTACAAACAAGCCAAGCTCTTCAAAGAGCTAGGTTCAGTGGTGCATGCCTATAATCCCAGCAGTAGGGAAACCGAGGCAGGAGGATCACAAATGTGAGGCAAGCCTAGGCTACATAGGAACATTCCATTTCAAGCTTAAAAGCAAAACCAAAACAACAAACAAACCTGTTCACTCACTTACCCAAACAAGTAACAAGGAATGAAAGTATCAGGGAGCACATATGGTGTAGGACAACAGGGTGGTAGTGGTGGGAAGCATGGATGGGAGTGCTAGTTTCTTGGTAGCATCAGAAATTAAAAGATTCAGAGACTATAGGACTGTCACCATTTTTTCTACTTTTCTCATTCCTGAGTACACAATGTGACCTGGAAATCACAGGAGTTGATGGAAGGAAGTTTCTCCAGGGATTCCAGTCCTACTCCCTGGACTGAATTCTCCTTCCTCTCAGGTACTGACTTTTATAATACCTGTCCTTGGTGGTATATGATATATGTTGTAAGTTACACAATTTGTGCAAGAATCTATGGGAATAAGAAGCAAACCAAACAATCAGAAACAACAACAACAACAACAAAGAACCCAGTCATGCTGACTCCAGAGCCCCAAATTAGTAATTGCCTCACTAACTGTTGTGACACATTTACAGTACTGTGTCAAGAATGTCTCCTGGTGCAAGACACTAAAGGAGGAAAAGGAACATATATGGCACATGGTGTGTAGGTAAATCCTCTTAAGAGGAAGTTGCACTGCCCACCCTTCTCTGTAAGGTCACAGTCTACTCACTTCACAGCTGGAGGAGACCTTCTCATCCCATCTGTCTCTCTCTTCATACTCAAAGGATCTTGGCTGCAGATATCTGCTTCTAGTCATTCCCAAGGACATTGTCAGGTAACTACTATGTGCCCTGCCCTATTTCAGTGCTAAAGAGAAAATGGTGGACAAAACTAGGCTTGGAACTTGCACTTAGGACTTTTTTGGGGGGAGGGAAGAGGATAATTTAGCATATAATGATGTAAGTAAATAAGAAAAGTAGCCCAACAGTTTTTGTGGTGGTTACTAATTTGGGACATTGGAATCTGAATAACTAGGTTCAATTTTTGATTCTGCCTTTTAGTCTCTTACTCTGGGGCAGATCATTTAGGGTCTCATTCTCCACTTCGTAGCTGTAGAATAGGAATGAAACCAGTTCCCACTACTGTTGTACAGATCGAGTGAGGTCCTCCACACGTAAGCACTTATGTACTGCCTGGTACATAGTAAGTGTTACATATCCACACCATGTATAAAATACACGATTGCCTTTGAATACATTCAGCAGCTTACCCCAAATTTTTCTCCCTTGTCCATAGTCCAAGTACATAGCCTTCCCCTTTGACTTGGCAACATAGGCAGGAGAGGGGAAGCCGAAATGATAAATGGCGGGAGGGAAAGCTGGGTGTGGGTTTAGTTTGAGGTCTGCCTGACCCATATATGGCAGTAGTACAATCTCCGAAGAGATGTTTTCTTCTGATAAAGTTTCCCTTATGGTTCTAGCAGCTGTTTTCACTATGCTTCCAGTCCAGATGAGGTTTGCTGAGGTGCCAGCAATGACACGCACCCTGCCAACACTCTCCTGACTGTCCCAAGCTCACAGACATGTCTAAACAACTGAGGCTGGGGCTGAGATTCAATCTGAGTCTGGGATTGCCGTCTGACCCAGGGAGAAAGGCGAGAATTAGTGTTTGGTGACAGTGCAGACAGGCTGTTTCAATGGGGCTCTTTATATGAAGGTTTGCAAGTTCAGCACTCAAAAGGTTGTTGTTTTTTTTTGTTTTTTTTTTCTTCAGCATTTGGCCTGCAGTTAGGGTGGTCAGCATAAGGAAGAAGTGTCTGGGTTCCCTGCTGTGTGAGTAATATGCTTCTACAAGATATACCTTTGTACAAACATCATTTCAACAGAAAAAAAACTCTAGGTGCTTCAGAAATGGGAACTTCAAAGGCATTTCAAGCACATTATATACAACTGAAAGATGTAAAGAAATTGGAGGCACAGAAAAAACAATTTTTATAAAAGTGGGGGATTTAGTCTTTATAGAGAAAGATGAAAGAAAATGGTGTATTTAGACTAGAGATGCCAAAGGAAGAATTTAATGAATTGTCAAGCATATGAAGGGACAATACATGATCAGTAATAATGAGCTTTCATCTGCTGCTTCTGAGGACTCACTAAAAGGAAAATTTAAATCATGACAAGAGAATTGAAGACAGTCAGTGCTAGGATCTGTTCCCACAAGAAGGACTAGAAATAAAGCTCTGTCTGTGGAGATTAATTAAATAAAAGGCAAATCTATCAAACACGAGAAGGCTCAGTTCTACTTAACTTTGGGATAATTGCCACTTCTTAAACAATCACTCTCTATGAGGTCTCATCCTAGCACTCTATGCCATTGCAGTTAGTCTTTACAACCCCTGTTGGTGGTGAATATCACATCCTTCATTGTCACAGCTGAGAGATCCCAGGCTCTGGGTGGTTAAGTGTCTTGGCTAATGGAATTGTGTAGATGGTGGTCCTATAATGTCAAACCCATGTCCTTGTGTCTTGAGAGCCTGTTTGCTGCAGCATATAGCTTCTTTGATGTAATAACACTCTATTTCACAATGTCCTTTCTTTTATTAGTTGCTCGACAGTTTATATTTCTCGTATCCCCCTTCTCAAATAAAATAATCTTGGCCTAATGACTGGATTAGAATGACCAGATGGCTATATTGTCAACCTCATGCACATCTCTGTGCATAATGGACTTTTAGCCTTTAGGCTATATTAAAATGAAATGGGAACAAAGGTCAAAAAACAGGAAAGGGCATGCTATCTCAATTTCTATTATTCTGACTCAAATTTAATAACAATACTGTGGCAATGCATACATACACATGCATGTGAACACCTTGAGATACAGGTAAGGAAAGATGTATGACCTTATTGAAGCAAAAAATACGATTGGACTGTAATTGAATCCACATTGACTTACAAGGACTGGGAAAGTAGGATGTTAAAAGGAATGAGTATACACTGGTAGCAGAACGATTACTTGGCCAAGAAATCCGATATTAAAGTTGATTACATTTATATCCATTTATCTCGGTTTCAGAGTTTCAGAGAGCTCAATGTCATTGCACAATTCAGACAGCAAACTATCCTTGAGGGCTGGCCTCAGTGGTCTTTGGAGTATTTTAACAAAGTACTGGCCCATACACCATAATTTTACTGCAGAAACAATGATGGATCAGTTTAAATACTGACTCTTGAGTTCTACTTCAAGGTCATTGGAGGTGTGGCCCAGACATGAATCAACATGGTGCTTATGAGATAGAAACATTGAGAACCAGAGCAGAGGGCAAATGTACAAACTCAGGAGAATCCAGAAATTGTGCTTAGAATTATGTTAGAAATATTATTAGGTACGATATATGTGAGGATAAAGACTGTTAAGTACAGGTATAACATAGTTAAGGCCATCCTTTTGAAAGAGTAAGATGGAAATAAGGTATATGCTCATTTATCTACCTTACTTCCACAAGGACATCACAGGAGCTTTCCCTCCAATTCAGTGCTTCTTAACTATGGCAACACATTAGAATTACTTTCTCCTGGTGTGAGATTAAGTCCACCATGACAATTCCAATGCACATCCATGGTTGAAAAACAATGTGGTAGATACATATCATATTTGTCTACTTTTCATTATTGATTCCTCAGACTATGCAAGGCACTGCCCTACATCCCTTCTTGTAAATCTCAAAACCATTCTCCTTATTGTAGAGATTGTTAGGCAGGTTGATGGTGGTCAGGCAGCTAGAAAATAGCCACGCTGGGCTGAAACTGAAGCGTTATGATCCCACAGGCTATACTTAGAACAACTTCCCTGCATCTTGATCCCAGAGCAAGTGTTTTCCTTCCATGTTGGGAAGGTCACTCTACCAACCTTTCAGGTCTCTCCTCTGATATTATTGCCTCTCTTTAATGCAACCTGGACAAAAGAGCCACTGAGCCCTTTTCAATGGAACAATGCATCACGTTTGCTCACAAGATTCCACTGTTTTCCCAGGGCACTAAAAACTTGCATGTCCTAACTTCTGTTCTTTTCCTCAGCCCCATCTCATCTCTTGCCAGTTTCAACTACAGTTACCTGATTCCAGCCACAGTGTTCCTCAGACTCCAAGCACTTCCTTTCCTAGGGCCTTAGAACTAGTTTTCATGGCTGTCTGGAATTCTCTTCCCCAGGCTCTTTGCATGGATGGCTCCTTTTCATCTTTCAGGTTTGAGTTTCAAGGTTCTCTATTCAGTGCCTTCCTCACAACTAAAGCTTAAACCTCTGAATTTTAAAAAGTTATATTCTTTTATTTATTACCTTAATAGTATTTATACTGTATATATGTAGATATTTGGTTGCTTATTTATTTATTTGTTATTATTTATTTATTTTTGTCTTCTCTGGTGAAATATGACTTCTGAAAGGGGTAAAGAACATTTCTTTGCTATGGCTGCATAGGTTGTGTCCTGACCCAGGGTATCACAAATGAAGGTATAGGGACTCTCTGGAAAATGACAATATTCTAAGTATTGGGTTCCTTTTATAATTCACATAGAGATAATAAACATTCTAGCAATATCTCATAAGCATATATTATATACATAGCCTTGGGCATTGTTTCATTTTAATTTAGCACACAAGAGATGATTAATACATTCATTGACTGTGTGCATCTAAAGAAAAAAATATTAATATTGCTACTGGGAAGGAGTAGAAAGGACTGTTGGTAGATTTGGTAACTTGAGAAGAGGCAACAAAGGACAAGTTAAAGGACAAGTGTGAGCCCAGGAGCCTAGAAAGGAAATACAGTACCACTGTAAAGTCAAAAATAGATGCTAATGATAAAAAGACTAGTTTAAGGTGATGATGAGCCCATTTGGTGCACAATTTGAGAGCATTTCTACAAACAAAGACTGAGAGATATTTTGCTCTTTCCTAAATTCTGCTACTTAGGATGGCAGTATTCAGATTCTTGGAATATAGGCCACTTACCTCTGCATACTGGGCAGCAAGAATCAGGAACAGAGACTGGGAATGCACAGGTCAGTTTGGGGCAAGTCCTGAGACCACAGTACACATTCCCTTCCTGCCAAGGAAAAGGAAAGGGATAATTACTTCTAGGATGATCTGAGATACGTATGTGTCAGGAATTACCTCAGGACCAGGGATATAGTGGCAATGCTTTCTCTCTTAGAGTTAGTTTTAGACTCTTCTTCCATCATTTCACTGTGTGCTGTTTCATTCCCCACTTCCTATTTCTTCATGAAAGAGATGAACTCTCCAAATAGTTCACAATCTTTGTCATGTATCCTGGCTTAAGGAAACAGTGTTCCTGGAGAAATGTCACCAGCTTCAAAACCCTCACAATCTTGTTCCTCTCTCTTATTTACTATTTCCTTTGATCCTTATCATATCTCAAGCTGGTTGTAAAGAGTGGATGGCAATGAAGCTTTGGGCTATAGCCACTACTTAAAAAAGTCAGAAGAGTCTTCTCTCAAAACCAAAAAGATGATATTTTTGTGGGGAATAAAATTATACAAGGTTATCTTAATTTCAGAGCTCAATCCCCTGTTAAATAAGAGAGAGGAACCATTTTACTTGGGAGTTGTATCTGTAAGTTAAATGATTCCAATTTCTTAAAATTCTACCTTTTAAATGTTATCTCTGAAATGTTGTGTTTTTTTTTCTTGGATACACATACTACTAAGGCCAGAAAGGCCATTAAAGAAACAATGTCACAATAATATTCTCCCATATTACTGAGATAAGCTATTTTCACTAAAAATCCCAACTGGAAGAGAGTCTATCATTTCTCTTGATTATCCAGTGTTTATTGCCTCTGTCAATTAGTAAAGATGTTTCTAAGTTCCTTCCAGTTTCATTTTTTTGTTTATCATCTTGTTGTCATTTTGTGGTAAATACTTGTTGTGTAGCTCAGCTTATTCTCAAACTTGAGGCAACTTCTAGGTTCACCCTCTAATACTTTATTTTTTTAAAAGCACACAATTTTACTCATTCTTTGAGAATTTGACACATACATGCTAATGTATTTTGATCAAATCCAACCCTTACTCTTCGCCTAACTCTTCCCAGTTCACCCCCATCCCCAACCCCTCCTAATGCCTTGCCCATTTTTTTTGCAAGTCACTAAGTACATTTTTACTATTCATATATACTCAAGGGCATAAGGGGACATCCACTGGAGAATGAGTGGCCTACTAGGATCCATCTCCTTAAAACTGATGCCCCCATTCCCAGAATCCACTAGCTCTAAGAATCCATTGATTATTCCTCTTGTGCTTCATTCTAAATATCTACTCTATTTTATTGTTTGGTCTAACATTCTCTGTCCTGAGCAATTAGGAATGGATATAGCTTTTAGACTTTATAAAGCATACACAGTGACAGTGCATTGGAATCATTGTGACAAGGTATTAGCATAATTTTCTCATTGTAGAAAATTGGGAATGACTACATATTAGTAATAAGATGAAAAAAATAGTGATATGTTCTAGGGATGAAGTGCCCTAGAAATAGGATAGGAACAAAAAGATGCCCAGTTTTCTTATAAATTGGGTCAAGTGGTCCTAGAGCAATAGTAGTGTTGTAGCTACAGCGTCACCAAGACTTCAATAGCTATGACTCCTTCAGGTAAAGGCTAGGTGGTATAAACACTTAGGAAAAGTGCATGCTGATTAAATAAAAAACCTCATCTTTGCTCATGTTAGCACTCTTATGGCCGTAAGCCTTGGCTACAACTGACTTGGACCTATTTGACAGTTAAGCTCGGACAGGCAGGGAGGCTTACGGTTTCAATTCAATTCATCTTCATTCAAACACCTGATAGTGTCAGCTTCCGTGAAAACACAGTTGCAGAGGCAGCTACTTCCCTATCTGGGTAAGGAGTAGCAGGGGCATTGGGAGGCAGGATCCTACCGAGCAGCTACACTGACTGCACTGATTGGGTTGCCGGTTCTGAAAGAGCCCTTCAGCCATGAACATCTCTCCGTGTTGGTAAGTGGTTCCATTGTATTCACATGACTTGCTGGTCACCTTATTGTTCACCGGTGGTAAGGAGTCTTCTGGAACAGAGTGGAGGAAACAAACAAACAAACAAACAAGACACATCAAGTATTGGCATAACTGCAACAAATTTCATAATTCTTGACAGCAGGTGGGGCTGTACTACACAGAGGGAGTTAAAACACAATCCTTGCACCAGAGGTTAAAACAGCCACAGAAAAATCATCTGATTACAGCTGATCATCTGGTATTCTTTAGAATTTGTTGAACACTTGCTATGTGCCAAGCACTACCATAAACACCAGAGAAATGAGGACAAGGCCTTGCCTTGATTGAACGTATACTTGGTCCAGCATGGATAAGATACTGACTTACCTAAAAAGGAGTCCATACTACTAGTATTTAGTCTTCTCTTAGACCTTCAGAACCATCTATTGTCTATTGTAACTGCCCTGGAAACAATATCCCTTGTAATGTTTTATATAGCTTATCATGCATTTGCATTAATTGCCAGTAGTCTCTGTGGTTGTTACTTAATAATTCCTCCACCGAGAAAGCCTTCTTTCGTTCTTTTCTACCTGTTGAAGTCCTTGCCTAAAGGTTCAACTCTCATGTCCTTTTCTCCCCAAGGTTGTGCAAAGACTCCAGCCTGTGCTGTGGACCTCTCAAGGCACCTGATGTTTAAAGCACACAATCTGGAACTTGAATGTTACTGGAATGTGTGTCTGTGGACTATGGTCACATAGCAAACCATTACAAAGAGGCTGCAGAAACATTATTGAAAGTGAGATTCATAACCACCTATGCCAAGCATGTTAGGTTCTTACCTTCATTTCTTGTTGGAGAGAAACACATCATGAGATTGACTTACCTGAAGTAACGAAACTAGTAAACAGCGAAAAGAAGACTCAAAATGCACTGTGTTCTGAAACTAAATTTCACCTTCTGTCAGCCTATGTACAACACGTTAGTATGCATTAGTTCTTGAATACTGAGTTTCTTTCATGTATTTCTACTTGACAGAGTCTAGCATCCAACTGTCATAGAGCAGAAAATTAATTCACTCAGTGAGTTAACTTCCAGTGAATGATCTCTGGAACTTTCTCACTGGGTTTCCTTTAGTATATTTTATATTGCATGAGTATGTATGCTCTTGATCTCTGTCTGTATCTGCCTCTGTCTTTCTGTCTCTCTTTATCTCTGTCTCTGCCTTTCTGTCTCTCTCCTCATATATACATGCACACACAGAGAATATACACCAAAATAGTAATGATTATACTCCAAGGTCACTAATCATTGATGTGTGGAAAGTGTTTGCTACAGGGTAGTGGAAAAGGTGAGATAACAGGAGCTGTGGGTTTCATTAGAGCTAAGCTTAAGGAGTAGGGTGATTTTATCAGTGAAGAATACAATGAATAAGAGTCCACTTTATGTGGATAAATTACACATCACTATAACTGTTAAAAACAAACTGACATTCTCAAGATGCGGTAAAAATGATAAAGGCTAATAATAACAATGTCTGTCATCATTATCATAATATAAAAATAGTTAACATTTATTGAGTCTTAAGTGGACATTGTGCACATGGTGTTTTTAAGTACATTATTTCATTGGTTTTCAACCAATAACATTCTGATGTACACATGATCATGCCAATTTTATAGATGAAGAAATCAAGAATTAAGAAATTTAATGAATTGGGTTTGTAGCATAGTTCAGTGGTAGAGCGCATGCGTCAAGTTTGCTGTGCAGTACCACAAAAATAATTTATCCGTTCAAGGTCACATAACCTGTGTTTGGCAGCACCAGGATACTGACTGATATCTGATTCAGCAATTCCTTCTAATCCACTATCAAGAAAAGTGCCAATCACTTAAAACCCATGGCAAGCAAAGGGTCATTAAATTAAAACAAAACTACAAACCAACAGACTATGAGAGCTATGTTGTCTCACTACAATGCTGTGTCCTAAAATTCTCAGAAGACTGCACTTTTCATCAACTTCAATGATTTAGCTAAAATCTCTGTTTTCTACTTTTCTATATAAGTTGATCTAACCTTGATTTGTTCTTCCCGCCGACATTAATTACTTATCCATGACCCTTATAGCATGTCAGGATAGTTCTTGGATTTTGCCTTAAAAACAAGAACGCTTTAAGAAAGATTTTATTTCATACTAATTGACTTTCTGTCTGGGCCATGAGTCCCTGGCCCTGCCCATGTGTGCATACAAGCAGACAACTGCAGCTGGCAGAAATGAGTGGAACTCTTTGGGGAAAGGAGAGGAGCAGGGCCATTTGCCCCCTGGGCTCTAATTATTCCAAATCTCAGCATTTTGTGGTAAAGGAAACATACAATGACCTACAAAACAATATTTGCCATGACTCTTGCAGAAGCTGGCAGATCTTTGGAACACACACACACACACACACACACACACACACACACACACACACACACAACCTTTGAAAATATTTAGCCTCAAAAGAATGTGGATCCATTTCAACTGGGCCTTCAACGGCATCAGTGGCAGGGTACCTGCAGCGGTATGTTTCCCACTGAATGTAAAACCTTTAGTGTCTTCTTTGCAGTCGTCTTCTAAGTTATGTGGAGTCTACTAATCTACTCAACAGAATAGGGGGAGGCAGCAGAAGACAGGGGGACTGGAAATCAAAGCAAATGAGTGAAATTATACTCAAGCTTCCACCAATTATGATGCTACAAAATTATCAGTATCTTTGGTTTTACTCTTCTAATATTCTTAATGGTTTTGGGGGAGAGAATTATGAAAATGAAGCCACAGATAACCCCAAAAGATTTGACACATGGTACAGAGCTGCTCAGTAGGAGAGTAGACTCACAAATAATTTTCCTACCTTCCAGTGCACATTATTTTCACAAATAGGTGCTAAAGTTTTAGAATACTATCTATGAATCATAAGGGCAACCCATTATCAATTCCTTATAATGTTGCATAAGCCACTTTTCCTTGTCTGTGTTTTTCTATCTAAGAATGGGGCACATGTCTCAAATCTCCTCTTAAATCTTTATAGGGCCAACACAACATGCTTCCCAACCACATAAGCAAGAAAAGCCACCCCAGTCTCTATCCTCTCCTTTCCCAGATTTTCTGAGGTGGCTGGGCTTTGAACCAACTATCCTTGGAACATATTCAGTGCTCCCAGCTGAAAACTGGCAGGAAATCAGTGTAAACCCAAGCTGGCTCCAGGACCCCTCAAGAGAATACTACAATAAAAGTATCCAGGCTGCATAGCTTCTAGTCTCTCTATGTCCCCTGTTTCTACTTAAATTCCCACAAAACACTATGAAAAGTAGTGGAAAAAAGACACCATGAAGAAATCAGACCAGCACTGAGACATAATCTTACAAATGGGCTAGAAAAGAAGCCGTTTCCCTCTCGTTACATGAGGAATGACCTTATAAATGAACAGAACTATATTTTCTGAGATGCATAGAGAAGACTTCCTCACCTTAAATATTTATTACTACTTTTGCTCTTACTGAAGCCTAAAATACTGCTATTGGAGAGTCATCCTGTTGCCTAAGTGGTTATCACTTTGCAGTTAGATTTTGCAATCTAATAGACTTCCCTGGGAATCAAAACACCCCCTCCAGAAGGAGGTAAGACTCAAGAGGTTGTCACATGTCTGGGAAAGCTGATACTCATAAAATTCTGAAAGCCCCTGCCCTGCTTTATTAAGACAGTAAACAACCACTGGAGGAAGAGGTTCTGGCCAGATTGGGACAGAAAAGCGATTCTTGGACCCACTGTGTTGCATGCAAGTTTTGCAGAGAGATCCAAGGATGTGGCTTTAGTGACTGTTGTCACCCATGTTGCCTTTGTTTTTTATTGTTGATTTTAAAATATATATATTACCAATGCCTCTGAAGCATCTCTGCTCCTGTAAGTAGATCCTCACCCATACTCCTGTTAGTAACCTCAGTGAAAACTCATCAGTTGACCAAGTTGAACTATGGTGTAACTGTTACTGTGTTCTGTTGTGGGTTCCTTTTCTGAGAAAAATAGATGTGTATGCATTGAATCTTCCTAGGAAAAGTCTTCTATGCAACAACACTACCACTGATATCTTAGTGAGAATAACTGTGTCACAGTCTTTTTTCTTTTATCTTTTGTTCTTCTCTTCAGAGTAGCTGGAAAATATTACCAAAAACTCTGTGGTACATCATTTGTTTCCTGCCTGGTCCTATCATTCTCTGAACTCTCTGGAAGCCAAATCTTTCATGCTGGTTGCTCTCTTCCCTATTCTCCTCACCACCAGACTGCTGTTTTCTTAGTGGGGATATTCTTGGCTACCCAGAAAAGGCAGCCTCGAGGTGGGGAGACATGCAAATTCAGAGTGTCATGAAATTAAGTACAAAACTTCTTAGGACTTCCAAGGATCAAGGGCTAATCACAAGGAGCAGGCCAACCTTTCTGTTGCCATTACTCTCATTTATACTCTATTTGTCATGGTTGAGCTTGAATATAACTTCTGCTTTTGTAATATTTCACTGATACAGTACCAGAATATATTCAGGCCACTTCAGTGGGCAAGATGTCAGAATGGAGGGGGAATATAAAAATAAAGACTTAACAGAAAGATTATGAAAAAATAAGAAGGTATAAAATGATTATGAACTCTATACTATATCTTATGCATTAGATAATATTCTTTAAAGAGTAGATATTCATATTCACTTCTATTCCTTAAGAAAAGCTACACAAGAAAGCCATAATACTTTGAAGGAATTATGTGTTGTGGAGAGATAAATGATTTTATGTGGAATAATGTGAATTAGATACACACATATTTATGTATAAATAGTGTGTATTTAGATATACATAGATATATAATCATATATGAATCAACTTTCATATGAATTCAAGTTCTTGAATTATACAAAGCTATTTCTCATTCAAAGATGATTTTTAAGACAATGTTTCTAAAGATTCAATTTGAAGGCTACATAAGATAACCATTTACGTCTCTTCTAAGAGTTCATAATTCCATCCTACAAATCTGGCCATTTGTAGCCTAGCTCTATTCCTACTTGTGGAACAAATAAATACAACTTCCACAGTCTTATTTCAGCAACTGGGCATTTCTCCTAGCCCCATTTATTCAGCATCCTTAGGAAAAGTGTGAGCGAGGGCTATTTCTTATGTCATTGTGTAAATCTGAGCAGGCCTATTAAATCTTAGTCGGAGTAGAAAGAAAGCACACAAGTTAGGGCACTCGTAGGAAATCACCTGCGACCCGGACCAAGTGATACTGTAGTGCGATGGGGAGCAGAAGGATGTACACTGTGGTCAGGCTAAGTGAAAGTAGGTATCATCCAGAATGATTTTATCCCCTACAACAGGATCCTGTGGTTTCCCTCCAAAAAGTCACAGTTTTAAGGTCTATGGGTTCAGATCACTTGAAAGTCTCAGTGAGACCAAATGGGTTCACTAGATGAATTGGTGACACATGCTATTTAGGTTCACACTTCCAGAGCTGCAAGTCTAGGAAGCCTTGGATTGATGGCTTAAGTAGATTCATTAAGAGTGTATTATTATGATTTTCAGATCTTTACCAAACTCTGTCACCATAAAATTTCATTATTCTGTTGCTCATTTTATGAAGGTCCTATCATTGGTCCTTAATGAGTAACCTAATCTCATTAACTAAATTCATACTAGGTGCCAAATATAACACATATTTTAAAATAGATTGTTTGTTAATTACTTTGTGATGTGACCCTTCGATGCTTTATGCATGATGAAGCTATAGGGTACAGAATAAAAGAAATAGAACTTTTCCAACATAAGACTCATGTGAGGGAGACTGCTGAAAATGTAGCCATTGGAATCTGTCCTAAGCAGATGGAGATACCTAACTGCAGAATGTCCTATTTGGATTTAACATTCAGCTTCGTTATAATCAGTTATTGCTTAGCAGCTGAGTGGATTGCTCAATAGCTCTTTACCTCAGTTTTCTCACCTGTGAATGGGGATGCTAAGGATACCAGCTTCATGACTTGTGAGAAGTAAGCAGACATCTAATGTTTTCAACATAATAAAGGTTACATAGTATTGATAAATACATAAAATTGTGGTTATATCATTACTTGCTTGGAATGATGGGGTTTCTTGAAGGCAGAAAGCATTTTTTACAAGGAAAGAGCTGGAGGGTAATGAATAGTTCTTACAGTGAGTATGGTCTTACACTTACTTCTGCTTCTGTACAAGGTATTCACTAAACTCCAAAGGAGAAGCAATAATTTCAGCCACAGTACTATGTGCTGTGTTAGAAATTATCCAGGCCTTCAACACAGTGACAATGTTTAATTTTACCTTCATGAAGTAAAATGTCTTTATCTCTTGTAGAATTTCTCAAAAGTTAGCAGATCCTGGATGGTGACTAGATAGTCACTCATTCCTAAACTCTAAAATTCATAGTATGTGCTGAATTGTCTTAATATGCCCTAGTTCTCTGGACACCATTTACCCCATCTTCTCCCTGTCAGTGATAGCCAAGTTGGTGTTAGTATTTGTCTCTCTGTGTTGCATGTGTTTTATGTATGTATATGTATGTGTATGTGAGTATACACAACTGTGTGGTGGAGTGGAGGCCAGAGGAACATGTGCTGTAGCACTCTGTCCTCCTTCCTGGAGACAGGTCTTTCGTCGAACATGAAACTAGGCTGGTAGCCATCAGTTCTCTGCTATCCTACTGTCTTTGACCCCAACAGCCTTAGGATTATAAGTGTTTATGACCAATGGCGTTTTAAGTATAGCTTTTAGACTTGAACTCAGCTCCTCGTGTTTGTGTAGTAAGTGGTCTTACTGGATGAGCCATCTCCCCAAGTTGACAAATGAATTTTCTGTCACAACATTTGTTTTCTGGTCAGAGTCACTTATCACACCCACATGCTAGATTCTACTTTGGATCACTTAGAGTGCTCACACAGAAGAATTTAAGGGTCAGAATAGTCACAAATGTATTTGTCATTGTGGGTGGTTTCCACAGCCATGGAAGAGAAACAAAAGTTGAGCTCCTTCTCCCACCCTCTCAATGCACTTAAGCTATCACTTCCAGTGTGCTTTCCTGCTGTATATCTTGGAGAATTGCTAAACAAAGATGAGTGTTGATCGTGTTGAGCTTCATCTTGTTTTGAATCAGTATCTGAGTTGCTTTCCAGAAAGGCTTGCATAAAAATATTCAGTTTAGGATTCTGCTCTATTTCTCCATTCAACTATCCTCTTGCTTCCCTCCAATCATGGTCAAGCTCTAGTCTCACCTCTTCAGAGAAGTCTCACCTAACTACTTCTTCACTTGATGGTCATTGAGGTGGGTAGAATCAGAAGCCAGCAGGGCAGACTGCCACTGATGTTTCTAATTAACTAATTAATTGCTTTCCGACTGTCTTTAAGACCTGCTGTGGAGGAAGAAATCTGTATCTATTATTGTCCACCTGGTCAAAGCCCTTGTTCAAGGAGGTCGTAAGCCCTAGTGGGGAACCTACTACCAGTGTTTTGTAAAATGAACATATTGTCAAACAGTCTAATAAATACTTATGTTTGTGTTCATAGGTTACTGTTGTTTTCAACTTTGATAAGAGAAGGCTTTTGGTGGTTTTGCTTCTGGTTATGTAGTAGCATTACTGGTAAGTGATTGTTGAGTCCTTAGCCCTAAAAGGACATCTATATCACCTACCCCTCAAAGGCCTAGGAAACACCATGGAAGATGGGACAGGGAGTTTGGGTGGATATGATCAAGATATATAGAAACATGAAATTGTCAAAGAGTAAATAAAAATTTCTTTAAAATGTATAAGTGAGTTGGATGTTAATTCTAGTATTCAAAGGTCTGAGTTAGGAGGATTGCTAAAAGTTTGAAGCCAGCCTGGGCTACAATAGTGAGTTTAACATAAGCCTGTTTGAAGTGTTATAAACCTCTTCCAAACCAAGATAATGATAACAACAATTACACTAAATGAATAAACTTAGTCTCAAACTACTACATTTATGATTCCATTTCTATAAAATGAATTGAAAATATCAATTTGAAGAGTCAGAAATTAAATTAGTGGATGCCAGAATCTGGAGATAGGAGTCAGAATAGTGACTGTTAGTAAGTATGGAACCTCCTTTGGACAAGATGAAAATGTTCAGGAGTGAGATAATTGTGTTGGTTTCAATTAAGCATATGCTAACACTTATTAGACTGTATATTTTAAAAGGGTGAATTTTATAGTACATGAAAATATTTCAATAAAAAAAATGGTACAGAAGAAAACGTAAGTGCTGTACATCCTACAGTGAAGACGAATGGGTGGTAAAATGGAACACTCCCAGACATAAGAAAGGTATGTTGTACCCTAGTGACAGAGAGGAAGTGAAATAGGATAACATATTAAAATAAATGGAGACCAACCAAGGATGGGGGGGTCCGATCCTGTGCTGTAGTTTTTCCCATTGTCCCCAGTATCTGCCTTGCAAAATGATGGAGTCCAACTGATACACTGCTGAATTAAACAAAGAGACTGATGCAGGGAAGATATTTGTGCATGGAACATTTAAAGAGACTCTGTGTGCACACCTTCAGCAAGACAAGTGGCCTCTCAGCTCGAAGCCCATGCCCAACCCCCCAGCGGGGGTCCCAAGCCAGGAAATTCCTGGAGCAGATTCGGCAGATCACTCTTCAGCTAAACAGACAGACACAACACTCTGTCCCAGGCACGAAGGTGCCGAGTGAGTGGAAACAGTCCTCTGCTGCTGGAGCAGGAGAGAAGAGAGTGAAAGAGGGCGCTGAAAGCTCACACCCTGGTTAAATCCCACTTCTCCCCTCCTCATCCGGACTCATCTGCAGGTTGTCTTTCATCCCATTCCTGTTCGTGCTTCAGCTGATGTCAGGCAGTAGCTGACCCTGCCTGATACGCCTTCTTGTCAGGCAGAAGGCTGGAAAGGCTGGGAGTAAGAGTTGTTTTCAGACTGGGCACAGATTTGGGCTTTGGCGGCATCTTGTGTGTTCTGAGTTTGATTTTGGGACTGGCTTGCTGAGTGATGAGGCTGCTGTAGCTCTGCCTCTCCCGGTTCTGTTTCTAAAAACTTTCCGTAACTGTATATGTGCATTTGTTGACAGGAATCGTGTTTTACTCGTTTCTACATGGCAGGGCTTATACTATGCACAAAACGGGTGCAGTAAACCATACCAATAGTCCATTGACTATGGATCTCTCTACTTTACTGACGGCACTCCATCTAAAGGTAAAGAGAAAATTTGGGACTGAGTCTGTTCTAGCAGACTAGATAAGAGTTGAGAGCTTACTATATCCTATTCAAGTTCTGTTAGAGCACCAAGGGCCCCTATGCTGGTGACTTGCTGCCCTTCAGGTAGCAGGGATGGCCTTGCAGGGCTACTCATCAACTGTCTTGTGGACAAGCACGCAAAGCCAAACCTGCCCAGATGGAGGAGCATCCCAGCCAGTGGCGTGACACATATCTCAAATACGCTTCCCCTGAGGATATGCCATTGAGCTGAAGAATGCTCTACTGGTAGGCCCCTGCCAACTCTGTTCTGACTCATGCTAGAACCAAACACCCCCACAGACTGCCCTTTGCTTATTCATATCCTCCTTAGCCCTTAGGGTCTACTAAACTCATTCTGATGTCTTGCAGCAACTCAAATGATCTGTCTCTTACTACTCTTCCTAATGCATAACACGTGCTATATGGGGGGGGGGCATACACACATACTATACTGTGCATATTGTGGAGGTCAGAGGACAATTTACAGTCTCTGGGGATGTAATTCAGATCACTAGGCTTCATTGCCTGTGTCTCTATGTGTGATCTTACGGACCCCACCTGTATTATTTTCTAAATAATCAATATCTGCAATGAAAACAAGGCCCATGCCTTCTCTTTCTCCATCTCCTGTTAGCTTTAGCATGGAAACAGGGACTAACCCGAAGGAACAAATATGGTATGTGTTTGAATGTACAGAGTCCATTTTTAATTCAATTAAGATGTAGACATACACACCCAGGTGCCAAATGGCTCTTCATTTAAAGCTCAGATTAATGGAGTGAATCATGACTCCCAAATGTCATTATGAAGTGAGTTACTGAAGTTTGAATGTGTGAGAGTGCATGTATCCTTCTGGGGAAATGGTCAACGGGTTTTGTCAGATTCAGATTATTACATGATGCAAAAGAGGAGCCCTCACTGCTGAAAAAGAAAGCGTTGGTGCTCCAGTAGTACCAATCTCTGCACAAAACTTGCTCTACATTCTCTGCATTCACAGTAATGCACATCTGAGTGCAGCCTTGTGTGGGCTGAGGGCATTTATTGATGGAGCCTCCTCATAGCCCAGTCTTCAGAGGGAACTTCTATGTTCTTCTCTCTCCAGATTTCTTCCACTTTGCTCATCAGCTGCATTATTCAGCTCATGAACTAATTTAATCTCATTACACAAATCTCCTAGGGTTTCCTCCAAGAGGAAACTGGAAATCCTTTTTCTTTTGACACATGGAAGTAAGACCCCAAGATGCAAATAGGACACAGATCGGTAGTGCCAAAACAAGGACTATAAGTCAGGATCAAAAAACACAAGGGCTGGAGATGTCCCTCAGAAGCCCAGTCCAACAACTGAAAGCAGTTTTAAGTGACACAAATTTGTTTTCAGAGGCTAATTTTTCAATCTTAAATGGTCATCTGCCCTTGTAATATGTAGGCCAAAGGAAAACAAACAAGCAAAAACTTACAAAATCATCATCACCACCAACAACACACCCTTCTACCATGGATGTGACAGTTGTTTATTATTGCTTTGTTGCTAAACTATGTGTTTTTATGTTTTCTAATCCTCAAGAGGTATCTTAACTGTCTTAGCAGGAGCAATGAAAATGTTAAAACTGCTATTCATGATTTGTAATTGTTAATGACAGGTTTGTGGTAACATGTGTCACTCTCTGCCTTTCTCTTTCCCCCAAATAAATTCCCCAAATGAGTTCTACTATTACCCCGTTAGTTCTAATCCTTTGGGAACTGAGATTTTTTTTGAAGGGCAATGCCCCTTTGAAATGGACAAATTAGTCACTACCCTCAAGCTGCACTTACAGAAACAATGTGAGGCATCTGGATGAGACAGTGGGGAGTTTGGTCAGGCATTCCTTTGTATTGCCTACAGCAGCATTTCCCAAGTCTGCTCTACAGAGCACTACTAGTCCACAAGATGTTCAGTGAAAACAAGATTCTGGCCATCAAATAAAGTTGGGGAAAGATTTATAATGTCCGCACCCCATGCCTCTCTCATCATGTTAAAGGATCCCAGAAGCCTCACAGTAAAGAAACATGTATGGTCACAACTGAGCATTTTTCTGAACTCCTGTGCTCAGAGCATCCAAGAAACACCCTCTGGGAAGTACCACTGTGTATCACATCTAACATCCAGACATTATGAGAATCTTGATATTTGTCATCTCTTGGATAATAGTAACTAGTGAGTTTTAAAGATCCCACTTCTCACCCTTAGTTACCCATATCAGCTAAGACCTAGCATGTGCCTCCAGCAACTCCTGTGTCTTTTCCCTTTCCTGACCTTTTTATTTCTATTATGAAGCCATCTAAAACAAGAGAAAAGGCCTCCCCCTATGAAATATTGTAGAGTGTTAATGATTGAAACCATGGTTTGGTCCTTGAAAGGATAGTGCAATGACATCAGACATCAGGCACCTGGAGGTACTAAGATATCAAGTCCAGCAGTTTGCAGTTCTTGTGTATATGATGAGAAGCCAGTGAAATGATTAAAGCAAGGAAGTGATCTAGTGAGATTTTGTAGTTTTAAGAAAGTGTTCTGGGATGACTGGAGGAGAGAAAATAAAGTTGGAAGCAGGACCTGTCTGAAGATGGTTGAAAGAGCTTATTGCTAGCCTCTTACTTACTAAAGGAAGAAAAATTACAGCCAGCATCCAGGAATTAATGGGGAAAAAACTTATCCCCAAACATCCATTTTGTTCTGTTTGGTAAACTGTAAGCATCAGCCTTCAGAAAGTAGTCTATCCCTAGAGGTCATTGGCAGAGGTTACAGACAAAGAGGTGACAGGTAAAGGCAAAAGCTGCAGGCTTCAGCCTGCTGGAACAAGGGGAACACTATTAGGAAAATACAGTGCCTTTCCTTCTAGGCTTAAAAAGAGGCGCTCATCTCCCATGTGTTAGAAATACCAACAGAAAACCAGTAGTGGTGGTGTGAGCTTTTAATCCCCACAGAGGCAGATAGATCTCTGTGAGTTCAAAGTCAGCATGGTCTACAGAGCTAGTTCTTGGACAGCCAAGACTATACAAAGAAACCCTGTCTCAAACAACAACAACATCTAATAGCAGAAAAGAGAAAGGATCATGGTTTTCCTCCTAGGAAATTCCTTAAGGATGGAATCCAAAGTTAGAACTGTAGGGAGAGTAATTTAGGTAACACTCGACAGCACAGGGAAGGGGAAAAATGGAGTTAGAAAATCTAGGTGCAAAAGACCTCCACTACTGACTGCTATGGAGCAGTGTATTCTCTTTGGGAAATGCAAAGGGTAAAACCTACCTACCAACTGACCAAACGAACAAATAAAAAGATTAGTGAAAATTTTCAGTTTGAAAGTGGGAGTTATATTTAGATGCTTCTATCCTGTAGCATATCCTCATGCCAACAGGAAGTTAACAGAAGACAAATTTAATCAAGCAAATAGGCTGTATGGTCACCACTGGATTTGTCAAGGCCAGAATAGCAATAAGGTCTGATTTTTGTTTTCTATAAGTAATTCCTATGAGGAGAGCAAGGGGAAGAGTTATCTGGTAAGAATGGGTTCAAATTTCCCACATCATACTATGCTTGATTGAAAATCACTTCAAATAATGGATCACTGTTGGGAGTGCAACATATACAAATAGTGGGGGCATGAAATAGAGTTTAAAGGTTGAGATTCCAATAATTATAAAAATCACATCAGTGTTTACAATTAATATTTACAGATTAATGTTCAGGACTTCAATTTGATCTTCATTAAGTCTGTTCTCCATATATATATATATATATATATTCTCAGGTAGGTGCTGGCATTATCTTCTGCTGAGATGAAACTAGGAATTGATCAGCTCAGAAATGAAAGCAAGGTCTGTGAGTCCAAGATCTGTGAGCTCTAGAGATAAAGGATGTAGCATCTAAAAGTTAAACCAGGATAAAATGACATTGTTAATCTAATGGTTTTCAAAAGTTCTTTTCACTGTCTCCTCTGGAAAAAATACTACTATTTGAGGGTCCCATGGAGAATGAGAAAACAGATTTGGGTTGGATATGATCAAGATACATTTCATACATGTATGGAATTGTGAAAAAATAAAAAATTATAAACTTTCAAAAATTAAAAACTTTCAAAAGGCAGACACATAGGAGTTCTGAAAAACATAGGAGTGAAGACTGGAGATGTAATACAATTGGTGCAGTGCTTGCCTAGCATAAGCAAGGCTCTAGGTTTGATCTCCAGCAGTGCGTAAATTGGACATGAGGATACATGTCTGTAATCTTAGCACTTGGAGAGTAAAAGAAGGAGAATCAGAAGTTCAAGATCATTCTCAGCTAAATAGTGAATTTGAGGCCAGCCTACATAATATTCTTTCTAATATGTATATATGTAAATACACTTGTGTGCATATACATTTATGTATATGGCATAGATGATGACTAATAGGAAGAACTGGCTAAATTTCTTAACTTTAATTGATTGCATAGAATGAGGAAGAGGAGGGGCTGTCATATTGGTTGCACCTTTTTGAGAGAGGTATGAAGAAATATTAATGAATAATACTTTATTGTATACTAACTCCCTCTATAGAACATGACTATAGCATACAGATGAGCAGCTCTTGGTTTCTAAGAATACAAACCCTTTCCTCAAAAGTAGTATGGAGGTAGGCAGCATTGGTGTGACCTGAGAGCTAGTTAGAAATGCAGAACCTCACACCCCACTTTCTAGACCTAGTGTCTGCAGAACTATAAGATGACCAGCAATTTATGTGCAGGTTTGAGAAGTATTCCTTTAGGACTTTAGTTTTAGAACCCATATCATGCAGAACATCAAAAATATCCTTGAAGAGTGACTTTCTCAAAGGTCAGTGAGTACTGAAAATCTCTTCAATCTGAGCTCTGAACATACACATGGGATAATTTTTCCATACTGCCTCTCTCAATATTTCTCAGAAATCTGGGTACAAGCATGCTTATCAGTAAGTTCCTACTACCCAGAACTTTTGTCTCTAACTCCCATTTCTGGGAGACATGTAAAAATGCTTTGAATTCCAGAGTAGGGTTCTGAGGGAGGTCTATATATCAGCTTCATACCTATCTATAGAGCTATTGGCAAATGATGGCTGCTGAGAGAGGAAAAAATCATTTTTCTTCAGGGATGTGGTCAGTGGTGGGTTTCCTATGCTCAGGTAGGTGGTCCCACACCTATGTGCATGTAGGCAGTACTAATTGCATTCAGTGGATTATTAAAAATAAAGAAGAAGGAATATGAAGGTGGGACAGTGAAGTATTTGGGGGGTCTCAGGGAGAGTGAGAAAGAGAATATGGGTTGGGTATGATCATGATACACTCTATACATTTATGAAATCATGAAAGAATACAAAATTCTAAGAAGTGACTAGAGCAAGAGTTCTCAATGTCTACAAGACACACACTGTTTCACATGAAGGTTCAACTTGGGATAGTATTTCCTGAGGGGATATGTGGCAATGACCGGAAATAGTTTTGATTGCCACAAGTGGAGGATGGGTTGCAGAAGCCAGGGAAAGTACTAAAGATTCTACAGTGAAAAGGACTGTCCAACATTCTAAGGAACACTCTGTCCTCAGAGTGGATGAGCACTAGCCTTGACTAAAAGAAGTCATTTATATGTTTGTACCCAATCTTTAAATACTATAGACAGAAGGGGAACTTTCTCATTTTAATAGCTCTAGATAGGTAGCAAAGCACTAGCTATTCTTAATGACATTAAGCACTTGAGTGTTTCTCACATATAAGTATCCAAAACTACATCATGTAAAATCAACTACCTAGGAAGTCACAAAAAACAGAAAAGCTTTTATATAAATGCCAGTCTTCAAACCTAACATTAGATGAAACAACAAGAAATTATACCTACAATTTCTCCTTTCTGCAACAAATAGTATTTACCATGAAAATGTAATTAAACATAAAAATAGAAAACAAAACCCTAACCCAGGAAGTAACTACCAAGAATATCCACCAAGAGGTTAACTGCATTTGTGGAATGTGTTACAGGACCAAAACAGCAAGCTTATTCTCTTTCCCCATGTTAATGTCTGCTTTTTACTTAAGAACTGACTTGTTTTATTATTTATTTATGTATATACATATGTGTGCATCTCTGTGTGAGTATGTGCATGTGTTTGCATAGAGACCAGAGGAGAACATTGAATCTATAGGCAGTTGTGAGCAGTTCACCATGGGTGCTGAGAAGCAACCTTAGCTCCTCTGGAAGAGCAGCGAGCTCTCTCAACCAGTGAGCCATCTCTCTAGCTACAGCCCCCTACCTTATAAGTCTGACTTTTGAATGGTTCAATATTCAGAATAAGTTGCCTTGTCTTCCTGATTATCATTTCACTGAATGACATCTTCACATTTCTGTCCCTAGGATCCAAAGTCCATGAAAATATAAATGCCTTTAGATATGGGCTAAAGGTCACATGAAGTACAGAGAAAAAGGTGAGATACAATGAACTGAATCTGTCATTATTTCTTTATATACAAAGGTGTCCAAAGGCAGAAGTAGTTTCCTATGTCACGAAGTCGTACATTCCACTCTGAGTGGCAAATATTTCAATATTGACAGTATGTTATTCAAAGCTTCAGTCTATGATTCAGCCAGTGGGAACATTTCCTGTACAGAATCCTCCTTGTGCTAGACATCCCATGCTCATCAAATCCATTTTGAGACCCAGTTACGTACATGTGTTTCATGGATTTCCTTGCAGTTAGCAGTGAATGTTGCCAATAAAACTTGGTGATAAGTGACCCAAGCGCCTCAGAAGACTGAGCTGTCAGATGTCCTGTATACCTTTCCTTGGCTTGTTTTCTCCTAGACTGAGGGCCTCATGCAAAAGATCTAACAAAGGGATTCCCGTGTCCTAGAAGGGTGAGAGTACTAAAGAAAATGGCCTAGGACCCTTGGCTAATCACATGTAGCAGAGTCAGAGATCCACCCCTAGCCTTGTATTTATAGTCAGGGGGCAATTGAGATCATTAGCACAATTAGCTTCTCCTGCCTATTCTGTAGTTTTGCTTATAGTCTCTTCCTCCAACGCTATCACATAGTTTGCAATACAGCATCACAATCACCTGTGCTGTCTGTTCCTTTATGCACCTCTTCTGTCTTGACAACTGTTCTTCATAGCAGTAAAGGCAGGAACTGCCTAGAGTCATTGTGTTTAGAATTCCCTCTCTGATTCAAATTCCCACTAAAAGTAAATAAAAGTGAAATCAAAACCAGAGACATGGGAGGTCTAATTGTTCTCAGGCTTGCTGCCGAATGGCAATCAATGCTTGGATCCAATGGCATGTAGGACCTGGCTCAGAGGCCTGACTTCATATTCATGGCTGGACTACACAAAATTTTAAGTATTGCTTAGTGTACCAATATGTGAGCCCCTCAGCTGTGTTCCCGAGTATTACTTTCAATGGCTATTATGAATGAGGAAAGCCAGGTAGGCTTTAGGCAAAAGAGACATTTAGGCCAATCAAAAAGGTAGGAAAGAAAAGTCACCAAGAAGAATGCTAGGAAACAGTTCTTGGAATAGATGTCGATTGGGGTCATTGAACAGCACTTACTTATCCAGAAACATGATAGTATTATATTTCCCTGTCCCTAAGAATCAGGCCCTGAAGATAGGTGACTTACTCTAATCAGTGACTCACAAGCAAAAGTGATTTATTATTCCAAGGGAAAAAGGCTTAGGAACCAGAGTTCCAGTTACTACTTCACTATGTTCTCTTCTTATACCAATGGGACTAAATTCTAGACGGCAAGGCTCTGTCAGCCAGGGTCAATAGTAAGAATGACATACCAGCCTGAGATGAACAGCTTTAAGTGTTTTAAGTTCTGAAGTTTATATGTTAATGAATCCTCATTTAGCCAATCCTAGCCATCAAAATGTGTCTAACACCTTTGAGAAATGGATTCTGATATCAAAATGAGAAAAACTATTCTTACAATGTCTATGTCTCTTTCCAAAAAGGAGAATGAAGACTGGCCAATCTTCTAAATGGTCCTCAGACTTTCTAGGTTTCATGTACCAATTTAGGTTATTTTATGTTGAGAACAGGGATGTGAGCTAAATGGACCCAGGACTTGTCTTTGTAAATAAAGTTTTATTGGAAGGCAGCCATAGCCATCATTTGCATATTGTCTATGGCAGCTTTCACACTGCAAAGGAAGTGTTGTAGCGAGAGGTGCCTGCAAATGCTAAAATATTTACAGGGAAAAGAAAATGCCAGCCCTGGCCTAGAAGAAGCCAAATGAAAACAGATCCATGGAGGATCTGGAAAAGAAATTGAACATGCAGTGCCACTTAAAGCAAAGAGGACATATTCTTGGTAGCAATGTTGCCAAAAGCACACACAGGGACCAAGAGTTGGTAAGTTGGTTAAGATTTTTTCTTTGTGCTTCAGGCATTTTTGGAGAGAGGCAGGCAATGGAAGTCCTAACACAAATGATTTCCAACAAGCACATTGTTAAAGTTCTGCTGTTTATATCCACCCCCAGTATCAGCCTGGGGACAGGATCTGAACAAAGGATATACACAGTATATGTCAGGATTAGTGAACCTGACAGTCCTCAGGATGACTCAGTGGAAAGTTGCTTAAGTGCTTATTCAAAATGATTCACTGCCCAGAGAGTCCACAGCAAGTCAGACTCTTAGGCTAAACTGGGTGTTACAGTTTGTCCACCTCCCTGAACTCAGCACAAAGCAGAGAGGCAGGCCATTAATGAGGAGGCAGGCCATTAGTGAGGAAGCAGGCCTTTGGAGGGTCTGTTGTGGGTCTCAGCGGGCTGGATGTGGGCTCTGCTGTGGCCACTGGCTGCCCTCCGGGGTTGGGGGTGGATATGGTGTGGCTGGAATGCTAGGAATCCTGGGCTGGCTTAGCAGGCACTCCAGTTGGCTTGGTGTTCTACATGCTCCAGAGACTTTCTCCAGTGTCCTTGGCATCCAGTGCTTACACTTAGGCTTCAGAATTTTAGGACTGGGTGGGTCCCTGGAAGCCTTCTATCTCAGGACCAGATCGCTTCTTCATTAGGTGGTACCAACAAATGAGCAGACCATGCGCTTCAGATGGGACACAAACTATTTGCCTCCTTGCTTGGGCCTGGCTCTTGGCCGGACTGCCTGGCTGCAACTTGACCTTTGGTGGCTGGTAACAGGTTTTGCTTCAGTTCAGCCAGTGCTTAGTTACCATTGCTTAGCTCTGGGTTAAGGGCAAAGGCCAGGGGTAGGAGGAAAAGAGGCCAAAGATTATAAGAGGATACTTTATTTCCTCCTGTACACTGAATTCTCTTGTTTTTTAGCACTGGATTCTGGGCTTAGTTTGGAGTCAGTATGTTGTATCGCTTTCTAAAGTGACCAGAAAGATAAATTCCTCCAAGTTCAATCCTGGACATGTTTAATTCTAGGTTGTTTTAGAAAGGTAGAGAAGCGAGGGAGTTGTGCTATGTCCCTGGTTGCCAGCAAAGGACAACTAGTGTGTTCAGTAAATCAAGGCAATTCATAATGCAGAGGGGCTGGGAGCCAGTGTTCCCAACATCCTTTCCTCTATATCTGAAAACCTACATAGGTGAGGACCACATGCAAAGATTCTGTCTCCCTGAGCAGAGCCAGCATGAGCGCTGGCTGATTCAAAGGCACTGAAACACACCAGTTTCCCTCAAAATAGAATGTAAAAGATAACTGGCCCCATCATGGCCTTAGAGCAGGCCTTGCAACCTTCCTAATGCTACAATCCTTTAATACAGTTCCTCATGTTGTGGTGACCCACAACCATAACATTATTTTCGTTGCTACCTTGTAGGCCTAATTTTACTACTATTATGAATCAGAATGCAAAATTCTGTGTATTCTGATGGTCTTAGGTGACCCCCACAGAGTTGCCCCACAGCTTGAGAACTACTGCTTTAGAGAAATTAACTCACTCTACAAACCTTTGTCCAGAGGCTACTTTGTATCTTAGCATATGAGGAGATGATGACAGGCTTTATCTCCAAAATATTTCCAAATGACAAAGCATGAGTCTCAATTGTGAACTGTGAAGACGGAGGCAAAGAGAATATTCACTTGTAATACTCTTTTCTGAAAGGAAGATATGATTGAAACATAATCCAGGGGGCAGGCCTATTTAGGCTCCGGCAACTTGAATTGTGCCTACAGAGCACTGTGGCTTCAGGTAGGTGACAGTTTTTCTTAAATGATCATTTTTGTCAAGTATGGAGATGGAGGGCTGAACCAAACACTACTTCAAGGTATGATTTTCTGTCTTCAGAGGATATATGGTGCCTGCTCTTAAGAAGTTTATGACAGTTGTGAGGAACTAAACAAATAGAAGGTATAAAACTAAATTCAACTCAGCATAAAAGCTCCCAATGAATGAGATAGAGTGAGACCATGCAGGACAGAAATTCCCAGTCATTTGTATCAATTTACAGCTGAACTAATCACCATTAAGCCCGATCTGAATGCAGTTTCTGAGTCTCACAGTAGTCGCATACCATATCAAGTGTCCAAGAGTCACATGTGTTTGTGGCTACTGTAATGGGAGGTGGCCACAATTGCACAGAGTTCCACTGGAAAATGCCAGCAGAGACAATATGCCAAAGTTAATCAGAGAACACAGAACTTCCCTTTTGTGCTTGGCCTAGGTGGTGGCTCAGCTATGACCAGTGCCGATTCTGAGATGCTGGTAGGCTCTGTGTGTCTGGTCTCGATTATTGCCTTGTTCAGGGAGCTGAGCAGTTCCACACTGTCCCCTTTGTCTCTGTCCTTTTGATCTTTCCCCAAGGGCCTTTAGGAAAGCCAGGCTATCCAGTCCTCTCATGAAAAATTCCCTTTTAAGTAGACCTATGAATAATCTAGATAATCCAGGAATTCATAAATCTTTTAGAAGCTGCCTGGGTTATTTGCTCAAGAGGCATTGTATGCAAAGTCCACAGAGACCAGTTTGACTGATCAATAGACTCAGATTTATACCTCCCGGTTTAGAGAAATAAGCATGACCAGCCCTAAGAACAAAGTCGTTACATGCTACGTCCACAGCACGATTAATATACAAGAAAGAAAATATCCAGTGTCATCTTAACAAACTGATTTCAAATAAGAACAAGCCAAAGAAAGGAAAGCTTGTGGGATGTGTTTGAGGGGTGGAAGATATGGGGAGTGAACTGATGAGTTCGCATGTTCCAGAGTGAATGAAACATGTGGCCATGGGGCAGGGGTGGGCAGAGTTGAGGCCTTTGGGGGTTAGTGCTAGGCAAAAGCAGCCCTGGCTTTGAGGAGACTCGTTTCTTTTGTTGTGGAGAGGAGACTTTAACTTTTGTTGAAGAATCTCCAGCCCAGTTTCTGTAAAGGGGGGCAGGGAGAACAGTGTCATAACACAGAGAGTGTTAATGGCTGCTATTTTAACAATCTAAACTTACTGCCCCAGGGAGCCAGTAGAAGCTAAACAGTCTTACTGCAAAGGATGCAGTTTTTAAAAATCAAATAAATAGCTAAAGGCACACTCACATTGAACTTGTGCCCAACTTAGTGTCAATCAACAAGTTTCCATTGAATGCTGGACAAGCCAACCCCTCTTCCAGAGAGAACACAGAAAACATTGTAAGTTCAGTTTGGGGGTGGCTGGATGTTCTTATGTATCCTGCCCTTCCTAGCTCCCCATCTGATTCTGCCTCTCCCTTCCTTCTTGGGTTCAGACTTTTGTTCCTCTATCCAGTCCCTCCCAACTTAATTTCTTTATAATGCATCTCCTTGGCTCTGACCTAACTGTTGTGGGTCTTTTGTTTCATATTCCCATACAATAAGAGCAGATTTGCTGGCCTGGACTTCAACACAGATCAGCACTTTAAAAATATTTACCTGTGTGTGTATTTATGTATTTCCTGTGGTGCTAGAGACAAATCCCAGCACTCCTCACGTGCTAGATAAGCATTCTATTACTGAGATGTATTCAGTATTTTTTTTGAACACAGGTATTTCTATGTAGTACAGGTTACTTTGAACTTGCAATGTGGCCCAAACTGGCCTGCTAGTTTTAATCCTGCTTCCTCGGTTTCCTGAGTGTTGGAACTGCAGAGATGAACTATTACACTTAGATCCACAGCTTACAAGACAAAAGCTTTCTACATGCCACATTGTTAGAATGGAAACAAAATACCCAAATGTGTGAAAAAATAATGCTCTGGTCCCACATTAGAACATCTACATTCTGACAGCAAAATGGTGAACATTGAATGGTCAACAATTCAGATGCCTAGGGACATATTTGAAACTAACTGACACACTCAATAACTCTTCTGGTCATCACATGTTTCCAGTTCTCCATACTAAACTGTAGCCCCATGGCTTGAAATAACAACAACAACAATAACAACAACAATAACAGCAACAACAAAACAATAACTTAAATTTATTAAAGGCATACTATTGGCCAGATAACATGTGTGCTAAGCAATCCTCACAACAGTCCTCTGAGGTAGGAATGATTACAATTACGGTACCATTACACACACTTACACTCTCTCTCTCTCTCTCTCTCTCTCTCTCTCTCTCTCTCTCTCTCTCAATCACACCAATTATGTATAAAATGAATGTGGCATCTGTGTTCCTACCCTCAGTATTCAATTCTTTAAACTGTATTCTCCAAAGTCATGAAATATTCTATTGTTGTTGAATTCTTACTGAAATTCAGTATTGACTGTTCTGTCAATAAATGGCAAAATATTACAGAAAGAGTAAATGAGGCTCGTTCTCATCAGATGTTAGAGACTACAAGTGCTGAGTAGTTGGAGAGAGATTGGGATAGGAAGAATTGAAGACAAGCGGGCAATTGTAAGGAGACATATGGAATTACTAAAACTTTATTGACTCCCTGCTTTGTATTGGGCTGCCTCTACAAAATACTGTCCAACCAAGACTGGCCTCTATCCACGTGACCTTTCCACCTTCCTCTTTTCATGTATGAACCATGCTTAGCTGGTCACATATCACACACATACCTTTACATATCCTCTGCTCAACACTTTACCTTCATCTGGCAATGGCCCATTCATCTTTCAGAATCCAATTGCATGTAAACTTCTCTCTGAGGCTTTGCCTGTCTCCTGCCTTTGCTAGGTTGTTCATATTCATCCTTTTTTTTTTTTTTTGCCTATATAGGCTTTGTTTAAACCTCTACCATAGTATTCATCATATTAGCTTTTAATCATATTTTTAATCATATTCTTTATGCCTGTGGACCACACTAGATTATAAATTCCCTGAGACAGGAACACTAAAACATATCTGAGACTTTGTTCAAATCTTGTACTCTCTAGATGCTTTTGAAATGAATATGTGAGAGGGAGGCAAGGGAGGAAGGGAGGTAGGTAGGAAGGGAATGAGGGAGGGAAGGACAGAGTGAGGGAGGAAAAAATCAGACCATTGGATTCTTATTAGGAGAAGACTGCTTTCTGTGGGTTTCTGTGGTTAAGGGTATTGTCCAACCTGGTGCTTCTCAACAGGGACAGCAATGAAATTTTGTACAGGGCACCTTTTTATTGCATTGTGACCCTATTCATTGTATAACTCTTCACATTTCCCTAGCTGTAGCCCTCAAAATGTAGATGACACCCCCCGATATCATTATGACAATCAAGGCTTTGCAAAGCCCCACCGAAAGGAAACCAGATTGATCCTCCTTGGCTTGGAAATAGCACTGTAGCGAGGGCTCTTTTCCCTCTGAATTCTGAGACACTTCCTGAAAAGACAGGCTATGCTCCTGGAAGAAATGCTGGATGGCAGGCTCCAGCCAGAGTATGAATTAGTGAAAAGGGAGGGAGCAAAGCAGTCCTAGCCAGCAGACAGAAATTATGGTAGCCTAATCAGTGTATGAGAGCTCAAAGCAAAGAATGTTTTAATTGTAGTGAGCTAGTTAGAGGAAGAGTCCAGCCTAGCCAAGTTAAACCACTCTCCTAATTCAAGATTCCAAGGAAGTAGAGAGGTTTTCACCTAGTCTCCAAATGTATTCTCTACTGCTAACAAGTTATCCAGTTTTGTGAAGTCAGCATCATGATGAGGCATAAGACTGAAGGTACCTGTCAGAGCCTCATCAGAAGAAAAGGCAGACACAGGGATGCCAGTGATTCAATATTGCCTTCTTGACTGTCATGTAAACCTGCCACCCAATTTCCTTGCAACCTCACACATCGCTCTCCTGGAATTGGAAACAAATGGTCAGTGTCCATTTCTGGTGCTACTATCATCAGGATCTAGGACTGCAAGTACAAATGTCAAGGTTCTCATTTACCAGTGGAGACATGTTCAAATGCAGTATTGGGACCCTGGGTTTAAAGTCCTTCCCCCTTGGGTGATGTAATGTTGTCTTGTTTATATATCCTTGTTATACTTTAAGTCTGAAAGGTCTTTCCCTAGACCTTTAGTGTCCAGCTAGTGGTACTATTTTGAGAGGTTGCAGGATGCGTGGGACACAAGGCCTAAAGGGTAGGGTTTTGAAGGGGTTATCTGCTTTAGCCTCTGACCTAGCTCCCTAGCTCTGTGTCTATGCTATGGAATACGCAGCTATTCTATGCTGCTATCTTCACAAACTGCTGCCCCATGCCTTCTCACCATTCCCTATGCCTACACCTTTGTCTTCAGTGGTCTATGACATCTCTCTGAAACTGTGAGCCAAGATGAATGTTTCCTACTCAAAGTTGGCTGTCAGGTATTTTGTTTCATTGACAGAAAAGTAACGAATAAAAATTTTTAGCATTTTCAAAACAATGTCCCACATCATCTTCCCTTTTTTCCTATTAATACAAGCCTGAGCAGAAGTAAGAATCATCACACATTTACAGGTTGACCAAATGGATACAAAGAGGCTAACCCACTCTGAAAGATTCTCAGAGTCAACTGTGGAGAGACCAGGGCTAGACCTTGCCTTTCCTGTTTAACAATACAATACAGCTTTATGCGGGGAGAGCCTAGTCCTTGGAATGGCACTTTCCTCTCCCCTAAAAGAGGTCTTACTCAACTTGACTTTCTGGAAGCCAAAGACCCCTCTGAATCACTGATCTAGGCCTGAAACTAGATGCCTTTATCCAGATGTTAACATACTGTGACTTCTGCAGCTTGGAGGTTATTGTTCCAAAAGCAGCGAAATACCTTCTTACATATTTAAAAGCCCACTTAGAAAATATGTCCTTCTGTAGATATGTAGACTTTAGGACTGTTCTGCTTTCACTGTTGGGGAGGGAAGAAAGGGAGAGGAAGAATGGGCAAAGCACAAGAAGGCAGGAGAGGAAGAAGGAAGAGGAGAGATATCAAGCAAAGGAAACACCAGGAAGACCATCCTATGCTGGTTCCTGTATTATCAGCCCCCTTTGATCGACTCTGCCTCCAATCACACCATTCTAAATGAATGAAAACACTATGTAATTAAAATATGTGATCCTGAGAAATAGGACATGTATACTGAAAGCACAAATGTATGGTTGCATGGATGATGTTACATGAATTCTCCAGACAGTCACCAGGCAGGTGCGCTAATTGCCATGTCATCTCAGTAAGTACTTTCCCTATATACTGGGGGTTGTTGTCATCCTAACTATTGTGACACACATGCATATCTTGCTTAAAATCAATATCAAGATTGAGCTTCAATATACTGACTTTCAGACAACATCTGCTCCCCTACTGAAGCCTGATAGTACCTCCCGGGGACTTTCTTGTGCTGCAACTTATTTCTGTCCATTTCCCCCTTTTGGAGACGGAAGGCAAAAGTCATTAATCTTTCTGAAGCTGTTGAAGTCCCCTCAGTATTTCTTTCAGCAAGCTCAGTAATTACAGTTTTCCTTCAACATTGACTCATTGGCTTGATAATCTAATCCTATAATTATCTTTTTATAATAAAAATCATATTGAATGGCTCCAGACACGATTTCCCTTAGAAAGCAATGGCAGAGAAAGCGCCTTCAGAAATATATTCTTCCAGATAAAGGGAAACATGGGAACATTTCTAGGACTGTGGAGGTCCCCAGAGCAGATGACAAGCTTCTGTTAATCAGTTTCTAATAGAAGTCTCCCTGGCGGTCCCCCAGAAGTGGAATTTTGGGATTTTTGTGCTTTCTACATTTCAACATTTCACAGTCATCAATGCTAGCTGCTACTTGTCATGACTGTCCTTGTCAGCGTTCTTTTGTTTTTATGGAATCTTCCTCATCTCACAGGGCATGTGCTCTGAAAAAAACCAATGTTTGCTAGATTCCTCTAACAGCCTTTACTTACTCTATGATTTCTTTTTCAAACCCTGAATTTCAGCTCCAAGATAGAAAGAAAGAAAGAAAGAAAGAAAGAAAGAAAGAAAGAAAGAAAGAAAGAAGACAGATAGAGAGGAGAGAAGAGACTAGATGAATGGGGAGGGGAAAAGAAGAGAAGGAGAGGAGAAGAGGGGAGAAGGGAAAGGCCAAAGAGAGGAGGAGGGAAGGGGAGGAGAGAAGAGAGGGAGAAGGGGAGGATATGGGAGGGGAGGAGAGGAGTTTAAAGTGGAGAGACGAATCATCATGGATGAACTTTGAAGACTGTTACATGAAGTAGATCAATGACAAAAGAGGATATGAGTGACTAATTCCACTTCTATTAAGTGCCTCAAATTCACAGAGACACAACAATGTTTGGCAGTCATCAGAGGCTTGGGGAAGATGGAATGGGGGGTTGTGTTTCCTGTGTGCAGAGTTTCAGTTTGGGAAAAGAAAAATATTCTGGATAGACATAATGCTGATGATGCTTATATAACAAGGTTAATGTTCTTAAATGACACAGACTTACTTGTAAACCTAAAATGGCCTAAACGATTAATTGCATGCCTTATATATTTTACATCACAAAAGAGAATGGAATGAATTAATCAAAACTTTACAAATAAAAAGAGAATAAACAGGAGGGAAGTTAGTCAAGAAGGAAGCACAGATACCAAGACAGCAAGAAGGAAGTAGAGTAACATTTTCCTGAGTTTTGTGGTTTAACTCTATTTCTCTCCCATTGAGATGAAAGTGAAAGTTAGGCATGGTGGCATACACTTGCAAGCCCAGCATTCTAGACAAGGAGGTAGAGCATCTCCTGTGGACAACTTGGATTGAGAGGTTTTCTTTAGAAGATGTGTATAGATACTTTATAGTCTCTGTCCAATTCTGAGAGAAAACAATGACTTGAAACACTTTGCAAGTAGACACACATATATGGCTGAATCACTTCTCAACCTCTGGGTCTCAGTGTGCATGTGGCAAAGACAGGGGACAATAAACACATCAAGACATTAACAAATAGAATACGTGGATGGCCAAATATAGACAGGAGGTGTTCAATCGTTTGACACCCTATGTCTGCCAGTTCCTAAAATGGCTTTTAGGGAACAGCTGACTATAAAAATCTAAATACAAAAATCAGACAAAACCATTTTAATAAAGACTGTTATTTATCATAGTGGCTGCAAATAGTCTGGCAAACCTTTCAGGTTATAGTTATTTTGTATCCAAAACCCTGAACTGAAACCCTTTGGCTCTAGGCAACAGATAGCAAGGATATTTTGTTACTTTGAGGACATATTGATTTTCAATTAACCCCAAAGTAAAAGACTTGAGAGCTGGCAACCTATTCTAGAAACTACTATGTCGTCTGCCATGAATAGAGAACATCCTGTTGTTAAGCAGAGGCCTGGTGCTCTGCAGCACTGGGACTTTGGAAAAAGAAACGCCTTAGTCATTAAGACTCTTTCAATCTCAAAAAGAAGGTGGACAGCTATCAAGGAAGATAACTGATGTCAACTTCTGGCCTACACACACAAATATGCATGTACATACACATGTTCACACTCACATGCAAACACACACATACACACACACACACACACACACACACACACACACACACACACACACACAGAGGCACTCCTGCATGCGCGCAAGAACGTTAATATATCAGGAATCTTGGTTTACATAAAGAGAAGGATGCTGAAATGGTACTGACCTCAGGTGTCAGACCTTGATGGGGAAATGGGGATGAGTGAGGCAGATGTGCTGGCTTAACAGGACTTGGAATCACAAATCAATGTAATAATCACCTCTTCCACATGCTGGAGCAGGAGTCAGGCCCTAGTTGAAGAGGTAGGCCTGCAACTAGGACGAAAACCCACTGAAGGTCATTTCAATAATCTGTTCCTTAAAATACCCTAGATGTGACTCTTGCTTCAAACCAAGTTGAAAACAGACTAAGTTGAAAACACTGATTTTATTTCAAACTATGTTGATTGCTTTTCCCTTTGAGAGTTTCATTTGTTTATCAGCAGAAATTCCTGGGCTAATTCCGAGAAATGCCATTTATTTCTGGCCAACAACAAGTCATGAACAATGGGTGGGGTGGAAGGGGGAGCTCCCCACGGAGGGTCTTGCTTTCTGGACATGACAGCCAAGGCCTCTAAATGTGCATTGGTGGCAGAAGAGAAAGGCTTTGGGTGGGAGTACTGGAAAAGCATGCGAAGGCAGGCCAGATGGCACACTGTATGCATGCCATTGCAGGCTTAGTCTTTGGGAAATGCTACATGGGCAAAACGTTGTCATGGTGCCCACAGCCCTTTGATTAGCAGGGTCCTCTCGCCAGTTCAGTCCTACAGAGGATTGCTGCTCTCTGAGTTCTCTTGAGCTCCTTTTCCAGAGTCTCCCCTGGATGAAATAACTTTATTGCCTTTTCCAAATCCAAGAGATGAAATCAATAAGAGTGTCTCGGTTAAATGTATGACACTAACAGCCCAACTGGATCTGAGTTTTTAGTGTAAGATCTGGCAACCAACATTTTATCATATTCCCCAAGATTGCCCTTAAGCATGTTTTAACTATAAAGTGTACATATTTACAGACATGTGGAAAAACTAGTCTGTTATGCTAAGGAACCCTTCCACATTAAGATACTCTCTATAAAGTTGGGCTTAGTAGCTCATGTGTGTGATACCAGTAACTAGGTAGCTGAGGTACAGAACTGCCAGGAGCTTGAGGCCACCTGGCTACACAGTGAATTCCAGGGCACAGAAATAGGGGACAAGAATGAAGCCTTGTCCCAAAGAAATGATAAAAAAAAAAAAGACCTACTATGTCTTTCAAAGAGTGTCTCATGCATCAGACTAGAGTCCAATTTTCTTTGTAGCTAAGGATGATCTTGAGCTTCTGATCCTCCTGCCTCTACCTCCGGAGCGCTGAAATTACAAGCATGTGCCACCACATCCAGTTTTATGTGATGCTAGAGATCAAAATCAGGGTTTTCTGTAGGTTAGGCAAATAGTCTACCAATGGTATTGTATCCTTAGCCCCCTAACAGATTATTGCTATGACACACATGGCTTTAGTAATTGAGTGACATAATCCAATGTATCAAAGAGCACTAATCCTGCAGGGTGCTTTATAAAATCATGAGTCCTATGGCTGAATAAGTTTGAGAAACACTGCATCCTATATACATCTCTGATATATGATGCATGTTAATGGTTCTGAGAAGTCCTGCATTTGAAAGTAGCTGGTTGAGTCTAATTCTGAAAATTCCAAATATACTTGACCATACAAATATTTCCCCTAAAAAACCCTATTACCACACCACGAAGATATGCTCCTTAGAGGAAAATTTGTTAAATACCATCCAGATTAAGAAACATCATTATAATACTGGTTTTTAGTATTTATTTTTATTATTTTTATTTATTTATTTATTTATTTATTATGTGTGTGTTGGGGGGTTGTCACAGTGCTGGTTTTACATTTGGATATGAGCATGTGAATACAGGAAGCCATGGAGGTCAGAGAATTGGTTGACATGAGCTAGAGTTACAGATAGTTATGATCGGCCTGACATGAGTGCTGGGAACTGAACTCAGCTCCTCTGGACAGCAGCAAGGAATGTCAACTACTAAGCCATCTCTCCAGCCCCAAGGGATTTTTCAAGTAGAAAACAAGTAGAAGAATCATTCTGAACTAGCTGCTGCCGCCTTTTCCATCTTTGTGAGGGGCCAGCTAACATCTGCTGAAGAGCTCTCTGTCCTGTCATTACAGAAGACATTACATATTGTTTCTAAAAGCCTTGTGTTTATATAGGAAATCAAACTCTTGGCAAAAAGAAATTCACCTGCCTAACCTGAAGCAAAGTGACAAGTGACACTTTCTTTAAAAAGGTTTCAACACTGCATATTTTTCAAAATGTCCAAAGACCAAGAATGAGAAAAATGATGTTAATAAAGATGGTAGATAACTGAAGAGGTCTGAGAGAGCTGTCAGTGTAGATAGAGGGTCTAAAGACCAGTGGTAAACATGTCCTTTGATAATCTCTACAAAACTGTATAGGAACAATAAAATTAATATTAATGATAAAATAATAGTGATAACATAAAATAAACTATAAACTAGAGGCCAACAGTACAGAATTCATATATTTCTGGATAGCTCTCGATCTCAAGCAAAGTGTCTGGTGGTTCCTTCCTTCCTTCCTTCCTTCCTTCCTTCCTTCCTTCCTTCCTTCCTTCCTTCCTTCCTTCCTTCCTTTCTTTTTTGAGATATGGTCCTACTTTTTAGCCCTGCTGTCCTGGAACTCACTCTGCAGACAAGGCTGGTCTCCAATTCACAGAGATCTGCCTGCATCTGACTTGCAAGTTCTGAGATTACAGGTGTATGCCACTGTGCCCAGCAAAATGTCAGGAGCTATTTGAAGATGCCAAAGAATGAACCCTGGACCTCACACAGGAAATATGTTTTGTTTTTGACACGGGGACTCATTATATAGCCCAAGCTGGCCTTGGGCTGACAATCTTTTGAGTCAACCTCTCAAGTGCTGGTATTATAAGTATGAGCTACCAGGTCTAGCAGTAATTTTGTTTTGTTTTAAATATGCGAAAATTTTTAAAAACTAAATTTATTCCTTCACAATTTCCTAAATGTATACCAAGTGCCCTCTGATTATCCTCTCCTATCCTTTCCTATGTCCCTCCTACCTTGTCAACCAGTCCTCCTCACTATGTGCTAACCCTTCTACACAAGCTATACCCATAAGGTCTCACCAACATAACTACCCAAACTTAAGCTAAACAAGGAGGTCACCAATGAACATGCCACACTGCACAGGGCGAAAAGCCCGCAAGGCCTCAAACCTACACAAAGAACTACAAGTGACTGAGTAAAGTTGAAAGTGGGAGAGGTGGCCCTTCCCAAGGAGGAACAAGCTAATTGATTGCCTAGAGACAAACAGCTGTGAAAATATATATGCACGAGACATTGTACAGCCTCAACAGGTTATATTTGGGAGTGTGTGTGTGTGTGTGTGTGTGTGTGTGTGTGTGTGTGTGTGTGTGTGTGTGTGTGTGTATGTGAAATACCAACTAAAATATAAATAAAGAGAGGCTGTGAATTTGAAAGAGAGGAGAGAGTAGTATATGGGAGGGTTTAGAAGGAGGAAAGGAAGAAATGCAATTAAAATACAATAGAAAGAAAGGGAAATGAAAGAAGAGATGAGAAGAGAAGAGAAAGAAATTCCCCTGGGTTGATAACATTTCATACTGCAGCTACAATATTCATCTACTGGAAAAAAAAGATAAAAGTTAATTATCTATTTAGAGGTCATCAGCCTTTTCAACAATATAAAAGGTAGGTGAATACAGAATCCAAAACATAACATAGGAAATGAAGAAAAGAAAATGATGGTCAGAAATAGGTGATGGCAAGAATAACAAAGCAGCTGAGAGAATAAAAAAAATGAACCTAAAGAAAATGGAGAGAGGCTCAGTAAGTAAAGTACTTGCCACACAAGCATGAAGACAAGACTTCAGATCCCCACAATTCATATAAAAAGGCAGATAGGGGTAGGGGTATGGTCCATCTGTGTGTAATCCTAGAACAGACACAAGAAGAAGGGGCTACCTGCAGTAAGCTAGCTAGCCAAATGAGTCAAACTAGTGACTTTTGGATTCAGTGAGTGACCCTGCATCAATATAGATGGTGAAGAATGCTCAAGGAAGTCATTCAACTACAAACTTCACCTTTTAATGTGTATAAGCACAAAGGTGCCATGCACTCCCTCACACATGCAAACATGCATACATACATGAACATACACCACACACAGACAACATAATTAAAATAAAGAAAACAAACAAACAAAAAAGAACAAAGAAGTCTAAAATTTTGAAAGTGGATCTAGAATCACTGAAGTGATCTGGAAATTCCACTCCTAGTTATCTACCCAAAAGAACCAAAACACGTGCCACACTAAATCTTGTAGCCAAATATTCATAGTGCATTGCTTACAACATTCAAATAGTGGAAAGAACTGACATGTACACCAACTGGTGAAATGATAAACACATGTGGTATGCTGGTGTGAAAGATAATGGATCCCATAGGCTCATTTATTGGCATGTTTAGTCCCTACTGGTGAAGTGTTTAGAAAGATTAGGAGGTGTGTCCTTGTTGGAGTAGGTGTATTCTTGTTGGAGAAGGAATGTTGCTGGGGGTAGACTTTGAAGCTCCAAATCTAATGCCAGACAAGTGTCTTTTATCTTTTTCTCTCCCTTTCCCTTTCCCTCTCTCTCCTCACAACCACTTGCAGATCAGGAATTCACTCTCAACTACTACTCCATCACCATGTGTGCCACCAAGCTCCCTGTCACAACGGTAATGGACTGACCCTCTGAAGCTGTAAGCAAGTCCCTAATTAAATGCTTTCTTTTACAGGTGCCTTGGCTATGCTGCCTCTTCACAGCAATAGAACAGTGACTAAAACGAGTAGTATGACCATACCATGGAAGTTATTCATCCAGAAAAAAGTACTGAAATATGGGCACATGCTATAACATAGCCCCAGCTTTGAAAACATTATGCTAAGCTTTGGCGCATGCTATAACACAGCTGTAGCTTTGAAAACATTAAGCCCAAGTCCCGCTATGAATGAATTAATTACTGTGAACTCCAGAATAGTAACATCTGCAGATTCATAAAGTAGGTTAGTTCTTGATGGCAGCTGAGGGTGAAGGAGATGACAAGTAACTGTGTAATGTGTTTAGGGCATTCCAACATTGTAAATGTTCTTAATATTACTGAATTTCATAATTTGAAATGATGAATTTTATGTTGTGTGAATTTTACTACAACAAAAAGAAATAAATATCCCTCTTATCTCCTTGCATTATTGTACAAACATAAAAACTAAAAGAGCAAAAAAGGCCTTCTTCTGTTACTATTAACAATGGAAGACAAAGGCAGAGTCCTTTGATTAAATGTATGGGATGGGAGCAAAGAAACAAAATGCGTGTAGTTAATATTGAAATACAGAAAGATGGATGCATAGTGGTCAAGTGATTTGTTCTCTTTCCTCTATAGTGTCAAAGACCAAGGAGACTATATCTACCTCATCTTACATAGTTGATTTCTGCTGGAATATGGATTTACACAATGCAAATCTGTGTATATATATATATATATATATATACATATATATATATACATATACATATATATACATATATATATGTATATATATATATATGTGTGTGTGTGTGTGTGTGTGTGTGTGTGTGTGTGTTGAATAAGAATAACAGATTAGTGCAAAGGAGAACTTGGCTTTATTTGTACATAACAATTTGTACTACCAAGTGACAGAAATTAATTCCCAAGTACATTGACTGAGTTGCATCAACAAGCGATGAAGAGCTATAATCTTGTTCCCAATCACCCCTTGTTCTTCTTGTCTCTGATTTGGTGACACATTCTTTTTAAGGTGCTTATAATTATGTTGGTTGTTCTCTTGTCCAGAACTTGGCAGCCTCAGACCTTCCTTGTTCCCAATGTAAGACACTGTCACCATTTTATAAGGTGAAGCTTATATTTTTGTAATATTGCTTAATTGTAAATATAAGAAGCCCTTTAAGGCTCCACTAGCATTATTAGTATATTGTTTTGTCAGTATTCCAGTTATAGATTTCATAAGTCATGAGTTGTTTTCTCTAATCTTGGTTTTTCTCAAAAGTGAGGGTTTTCAGAGATGTACTATTGCCTTATAGCAGAAATATCTGTGTTTGCAAGTTCATCCACAACTCAGCTATTGTAAAAGAAATGTCATGGGGTTCCTAGCTTTCCCTTTATAAGAATACAATGTTTCACCAGGAAAGACCTTTTCTCGCCCCACCAGGAATTAAAAAGACCAGGATTGAGGGAGGCAAAACCACTATGTCCCTATCCCTAATAAAATCATGTCAAAGAGCCAAACTTCTTCACACCTAGCAGAAGGAAAATAGTGTGGATTAGGTGGCCAGGAACCAGATCAAATCAGCTATTTTGGCCATTTTATAACAACTCTTTAATAACCTAGGAATGCTAGAACACCTCCAAGAAAACACAAATTTATTAATTCTGAATAGCAAACTCTCATGGAATAAACATTAAGAATTCTTAGATAAAAATCATGGTTTAGGGTCCTGTTCAGTAAGAAATTCTTCTCTGAGTGACAAAAATTATATATAAAAGCAAAGGGAAAGAAGGTTTTGTTCCCTATCCTTTCTTTACTACATCTTTACCCTAACAGAGAAGATAGGGAATTGCATTGCTACAGACTTCTCAAGGACCACATATAGTCAGTTCAGCTTAGGGACAAGGACAGGATCAATGGCACCCATGACTCCTAGCAGTTTAAACATTCCCCGGAAGAACGCCCCAGCCTTTGTGTAGCAGCAGCTTCTTTGGGCCCAGCAGAGGCCTGTGGTATGTGGACTAAAAGAAGAAAACACTGCTCATTTGCTCTTCATGGCAATCAGTATCTATTTTTCACGGGTAATTCTGGAAACACAGTCTACATACTCAGATTTATATCTTTTTCAGGAGCTACAGGACACAGCCACAAACATAGGTAAGACCTTTGGGAAATTTAAAGGTAAATGGTCTACAACAAAAGGTATGGGAACAAAGAAACAACTGGTAATACACAGCCCCTCTATCTTTTTTTAAGCACGACACTTAGAACCCTTCCTCTAAGCTTGCCAATGTGAGTGCTCCCTTGTAATTCACAGTGCTGTTTGCCATTATGGAAAGTCACTGTCTTAGATATAGAGCTTATATGTTTTCAGGCTATGGAACTCATTTATTCTCATTCTTTCTCTCTCCCCTCTCTCTTTATCTCTATCAATAAATATACCTATTAAATATAATTTTCTTTTAAAAACTGGCATACAAAATCATAGAGTTCTTTTTTTTTTTTTAGTATAGAAATAGAGTTTATTTAGGGCATGGGAAGGAGAGTTAAGAGGGTAGTAGAGGCAGAGAAAGGCAGAAAGAGGGAGAGAGTAGAGAAGTAGAGGAGTGGAGGCCGGCCATGACCTCGTGGACAGAGGGGGGAAGAAATGGGGAGAGGTAAGAGAAGTAAGAGAGAGGCAAGAGATAAGAGCAATAATAGGGTTCTTTGTGTGATTTTTACACATAATTTTGGTTGGACAACCTCCTTCTTAGTTCTCTCCTGTATCTCTTGGTCTCCCCCCACCTCTGCTTGCATCCTTGCTCCCAGTACTATTTCCCCTTCTAGTTTTATATCACATGTATGGTATTACCTTCCCCATTGCTTTCCCGAGAAGCCTGTCCTCCCCACTATCCTGAGGCCATTTCTGGTTTTCGTTCATCTATATTTACTCACATCATGTAGATATGCATATACAAACATCAATACCTATGATACACATCTGAAAGAGAAAATGTAGCATTTAACTTTCTGAGTCTGGGTTACTCAGTATAGTAACTTCTGGTTCCATCAAATGTCCTGCATACTCTATATTTTTGTTTTCCTTTATGAGTGAATAAAATTCCATTATACATATGTAACAATTTTCCATTATCCTTTCACCTGAAGATGAATGTGTAGGGTGATTCCATTTCCTAGATTTTGTGAATAAAGCAACAAGATATATGCCTAGAGATGATATAGCTGGGTTATATAGTAATTTTAGTTGTACTGCCTTTTCTTTGACCAAGCATTTCTGTGACCCTAAAGGCATGAGTTTCTTCATGCCTAATAATCACTGGAGTGGAAATAATATAGGGGTGTCATCAAATTTACTACCCTGTCTCATAGGAGGACTACGACACTCCATCTTACATGGGTGGGAATGTTTATTCCTAGAAATATTCACTCAAGAGACTAAAATATCCAATTGTAGAACTGAGATCAACAGCTACATAGCAAAATTCTTTTATCAAACCCATTCTTTTCTGTTATGGTTTAAACCATTTGATTTTGTTTAATTTAATAGAAAGAAAAATTAACTGCTTACACTCTGGTTCGATATAGCAAAGGAGAGCACATGAAAAATCCCTTGGTTCTTTTCCAAATGAAGAACAAGGATGATGTGAAGTTAAATAAAATAAAATAAGAATTTAAATGTAAGAAAAAGCCCATAGGAATAAGGTGAAATAAATTGTGGAACCAGATATAGAAGAATACAGTAATGATTGTACGCCAAATCAAATGGTCAGCTGGCAACTGGAACAACATACAGATAGGTGACACTAGCTAAGGTGGAATTACACTCTGAAAATGGTTTCTGTGTGAAACTGGTATTAGGGTTTGGTATCCCTGAAAGGTCATCAACATTAGCGAATATATTGCACTATTAAGATGGAGAAGAACCTTTAGAACAAGGGGCATTTCCTTGAAGGAAATACGGAGACCTTGATCTCCCCCCTCCCACTGCCTGATTGCCTGCCTGATATTATACAAGCAATTTCTTTCACTAAAAACTTCCCAACATGTTGGACTTCATATGACCAAAAGCAACACAGTCAAACAACCTTTTACTGAAACCTCAGAAAAGGTGAGCCAAAAAATCTGCTTTTTTTTTCTTTTTGGTTAATTTGGGTTTTCTCACATTTATTGTCATAACAATAGAAACATGACTAACATGGCTGAAGACCAAGGTCACATGTTTCACATCTAAAAAGCCTCTAACATAATTCTGCCCACACTGTGTTGTTCTCCCAAAATACACTGATTACCCAAGGTTGGCAGTTGTAGTTGAGGTCCTATTTCAAGAACATTATGAAAGAATAGTACTCTACATTGAAACAAAAGTTTCCATCAAGGCAGGAGGTACCTAGTCTGAGGTAACTAAAATCCTAGGTTAGAGTTAAATGTGCAAAAAGGACTGAAATAACCATTCATGAAGGAATAAAAGGCTCATTCAAGATAAAATCTCATGGAGAATAGCTTTTAAGTAATATCTAGAAAAACAAGAAAAAATCATAACTAAGAAAAGCTTTCAAGAAACTGCACAAAGGCTAGAATTTACATCTGAAAAACCCACAAATATTTCCACTTAGAATGTAGTATAAGAAAATTTCAAATACTTAAAACAACAAAACAAAAAAAGAATCAATCCCAAGAAATTATAACAGGATTTTAAAATAACATGTCAATATTTTTAAAATATAATTTGAAAACTTGGAAGAAAATATAGTTACTGGAGATAAGATAAATAAACAAAACCTAACAGATTGTCCAAATAATATGTCTGAAAAGAATTTATAAACTAGAGAATAGAATTGATGAAGTATCATTGTGGGAAATATGTGAAATGAAAAAGAGTAAAGAAGACATTAGGAGACACAGAGGACAAAGTAAATGAGGTGCAAAAGTTTACATCAAAGACAGTTTTATAGCACCAGGAAGGCTGAGGCAGAAGGACTAGGAGTTTAAGGCCAGTATGGGATACGTGAAACTTTATCTCAAAAAATAAAAAGAGAGAGAGAGAGAGAGAGAGAGAGAGAGAGAGAGAGAGAGAGAGAGAGAGAGAACTGACAAACATTTCTTAGTCCTTAGGCTGAAAAACAATCATACTGCTGGGCACAGTGGCACACACTTTTAATCGTAGTACTTGACAGGCAGAAGCAGGTAGATCTCTGTGAGTTCAAGGCCAGCCTGGTCTACATAGTGAGCTCCAGGATAGCCAAGATTATTTAGAAAAATCTTGTCATAAGCAACAACAAAAAGGAATCATACCAAGCAGGCTAAGAAAGCATAAATTATACGTAAACACATCTCAATTTATTCAACAAAGTAAAAGAGAAAATCTTTCAAGATAAAGGAACTAAAAGGACCTATAACAGAACTATAATCAAATAGTTCAATTTTTATCCATAAACATAAGAAGCCAGGAAGCCATTTAGAAATAACTTCAAAAGTGTTGAGGGGAAATGAGCATCCTAAAATTTTATACCCAGCTAAATTATCATTCAAGAATAGCAACAACCTCATAAATTCTGCATATAAGGACTAGAGAATTTAGGCACAACTACTGACAGAAAGACTTTGCATAATGAAGAAGAAATATTAACTTTCTTAGATGCAAACTGCAAGAGCAAGGAAAGGAAAACCAGTTTCTATGCACTGTAAAATTAGCTTTTCAAGCCATTTTATTTCACCTTTTTTTCACACTGCAATTTATGAACTCAATTCTCTTAAAACTTTCCTTTTCTGTTAGAATAGCTGCTAGCCCCTATTTACCATTTTTGTTAATAATCATTTTCTGCCAGTGACCCATGATTTAAGGAGCTGTAGTTTAGATAAGTTCCTATGACATTAGGCCACTTTGTGAGATGTCTTGGAGAGATTTTATAGTGATTTATTTAATAGGCTATCTGGCATACTAAATAAAAGATCTCTAGCGTATTCATTTAATCAGAAATCCTGCTCTCTCTCTCTCTCTCTCTCTCTCTCTCTCTCTCTCTCTCTCTCTCTCTCTCATTTACCAAAGACTCTTACAATGCAATTTAAACAGAAGCAAATGAACACATTCAAAACCAGCATGTTCATATATTTACCCTGAAAATTAACTTTCATAATGGTCAATTCATTATCAACTTTCAAAGAAAGATAGATCTCTGTGTGCTATTTTGTCAACTGGGAAAATGAATGTCTTTGTTTATTGGAATGTATTTACTAGGACATGAAAGTATACTTTATAGATGAACATCAATAAAAGAATGAATTATTTATAAAGGAATTTACTTCTGTACATAGTAAATCTAAAACCTGCAATTAATTTTGAAGAGTTCTCTAACTCTCTAAAGTCTACTCATGACCTTCATCTCAACAAATCTCGTCTACAGCATAATGAATAGACCTAGAGGGTGCCAAGGCTTCCACTTTGCAGATCTCAAGACTGTCTGATAGCTTTCCCTTGGAATGCCATTGGGTTGGCAGGCATTCTCTGAATCTCTCCATGGTTCTAAGACTCTGGTGCAGGAACTAGGCCCTAGTCATATTAAAATAAAGTGTAATTGAGGAGACCTCTACTTCAGGAAAATACCCTAACCATAAACCGTGAAAACATGCTTCCTAACTTTGTGAAAAAGTTTCTAGCTGGTTATCTCCAGACTTGCCCTTAACAGTGTGTACCTAATAACAACTGTGCAGTGTGGAGGAGGTGACTGTTCAGCAGGCAAGCAGCTTTATACTGTCATAAACCTTACTGGTTCAGTTCCTTTGATTTATGAACTGCTCCTCATCATTTTGAAGCTATGCTTGGATGCAATTCTAGCACTAATTGTATAGAACACATGCCACAATGATACAACTCCCCTGTTACCTACTGCCCATGGCAGGAAGAGGCTGTTTATAGCTATAATTCTTTTCTCCCCTTTCATTCCCTTTCAAATGGTTAAAAGCCCAATGAAAATCTGTTACTGGGTACCCAATAATGTATTAGAACCTTCAATATGTCCCACTTGGGCTATAAAGTGTATTTAGGGGGCCAGTTTAAGTTGTCTAAAACGTTCTAATTTTATTTCTGACTGGAAGTTTCACTTCTAGGGGAGTTTAGGAAGATTAGTTGGATTAGGCAAAGTGGAAAAACAGAGAGTCGCAGATTGGAGAAACAGAGGCAAACTGGATTACCTGGGCAACGGGGGCAACACAGATGAGGAATACGCACGGGTGAAAGGCAATGAAGACTTGGACATCTGACTCGGCTGCAAAGCACATTCCCATTCTGAAAAAAAGGCAAAGAGAAAGAGAGAGAGAAAATATGTCTTTCAAAGGTCACTGGGATTATGCCAGTTTGGGAAACAGTCATGCAGGGACTCACCCAGACAGTGAATAATGCATTCCCAAGAATCTGAATGCAATCAGCTTTCCGTCTTTTTTTTTAAAATTCCTTTTCCCACTTCTAGCACCTCTGCTGGGTTGATTGGAAGCATATCAGCATACCTTTTATGAGGCTGGGTTCAACATACACCCAGTTTTCAAGCCTTCCATATTCAATAATAAATATGGGAGACTTCCTCTGGCCTGGCTCTATGATAATTGAGCTACATGGCTTTTCCAAGAGCCTATTCTGATTTCATAATCACCTGCCTGATGCCATAGAAGAGAAGGGGTGGTGAGTAATAGGTCCCCCGAGAGCTGCTTCCCAGCCCTGTGCACAGAGACATCCCTGGCATGTGAGTCCTTGCATTCAGCTTTTCCTTGATTTGTTAGGCTGCGTGACTCCTCTCCTCATTTCCCTTTTCAGTCAACATTGGTTTCCGAGAACAAGCTAGAACTAGAAATTGAGCTGATCAGCTAGTATGTCTGGATGAGGCAACTTGGTCCCCGGATGACTTAGCGATACATGATCTGCAACTCTGACAGCTCTCAGTCATTGCTAGAACAAAGAAAGCTTTGGAAATGCATTTTACATTTACATTTACATATCCCATCCATAATTCATCTGAAGGAAGGGTGACTTGCATCTGTCAGGCCATTACAGGGTAAAGGGTGGTGAAGTGGGCAGAGAAAGAATATGCCTAGTGTGTGAGCTGTTGGCATCAGGATCATGTTAACATTTTCACTGCCTTGTGGACTTCAAAGCCTCGGCCCCCAAGGGCTAGCTGTCCATCTCCAATGTATTGAGTCAAGAATCTGACAAAAAAATGCCATACCAGGCAGTTAATCAGCCCCCAGATTCTCTATTTAATACAAGCCCTAGCCATTTAAAGAGGCAGGCTTCTTTTATCCAGACTGGAGTCACCTTACTAAGTTATTCTTTCTTCTCATGTTCATTCTAGAATAAAGTTTTAGACTACTGCGTTTGGAAATAGTAGAGAGGCTCATAATGCACCACAATCCTCAGGGACAGGAAGTAGCATCTGAAGATGAGCTCTCAGAAGCACATCAGAAAGCATAGTTCTTGGTTGAGAAGAAAATTCAATCTTTAATGTTGTATACTGAATTTTCTTCTACACTCTAGGGATTAATAAGAGCACTGGTAACTCTAATGATAATGATGGCAGTACACATTAACATTGATTACTCATACATTGTTTTAGATGAATTAGTGAGTTTAATCCTTAGTACAACATATGAAATAGGTAATATCATTATGTCTTGTTTTGGAATAGGTGGACTCAAACTCATGATCCTCCTGACCCAACCTCCTGAGTGTTGAGATCCATAGGCATGCTGTCCCACACCAGGCTATCCTGTTTGAAAGAGGAAACTGAAGGGATCTCAGAGCGGTTATAGGTAAATTACCCAACATACCATGTACCATAGGTGGCCTGCTTTAGACTCTGAAAATTAGTCTACTGCAAAGTTAAAACTCCACAAATCCTGGATACCTCCTGCTATTATAATAGCTAAAGGCTGCTTTATACAAGGTAAAAATTTGGAAAGCCCAAAGATCTGTTCAAATAGCAAAAGGAACAAGATTCAATAACAGTGTCTGCTTGAGCTAGGCATAGATAAGGAGTTACATGCAGCCTTTATCCTGGATCTTAAGAAAGTAGTTCATTCTATGCATTCAGAATTCTCAGTTCTTAAAGATTATGATGAGGCTTTCCTTCCCAATTGGCTTGATGCTGTGGTTTATATTAAGGGAACTATACATATTTGGAGACATTATTTGTTGCCACAACTGGGGTTACTTCTACTATCATCTAGAAGGCAGATCAATTTTCCTTCTATCTGATTCTTCCACTTTCTCCTATTATGTCCTATATAATTAACCTAGAAGCCCACAGAAATTTATTTATAGTAAATATTTACAAATCTTAAGATAAACAAACCAAACTTTAACAGAAAATAAATCAAGAGAGATACTCTTTGCAATCTGGCCTCCATTCTGTGCTGCCCCCTCCTTCTCTAATGTGGATCTTAAATTTGCTATCTAGCCAAGAATTTTCATCAACTACTACTGATTATCCTACCTGTACCTCATACACCACGACACCTGGGTGCTTACCAATATTTCTTACGATTGTAATCACCTAGGATCTCTGGCCTAATGAGCATTGATAACTTCCTCATGTGCTAAGGAATGAAAAAAGAAACCTTGTGCCATAAAGCATTGTACCTCTGAGCAGATGCAGTTCACACAGTAAACCAGTCCATATGGTTCCAGGTAGGGATGCCATTTCTCACCCACTCTATACTTCTTGTCTTGAAACATGCAATATGTCTCTGAGTCTGTTAGAGGGGGAGGAGAATACAGTGTTAGAAAATATAGGACAAGTCACAAAATTCAAAGACAATCATGAACTCTATCCATTGTCCAAGGGAAGAGTCACTGCATTTGTAGAGCACCTACTGCTGGCTCAATGTTTTATGTATTTTGCTTAATGCAGCTTTACAATATCTCATAAAGTAAATATGACTATTACTCTTATTTTATGAATAAAGGAAGTCAAGACACATAGAACTAGTAAGCAGCTGAGATGACATTCAAACCCAGGTTGATCTGAAAGTGGAGTTCTAAATCTTACTTACAGCTCTATTATAATAGCAATATAAGGAAACCTATCACTGGCCTTTTGATTTCTGAAAAGGACATGCTTCATTTCCAAAGGTAAAATAATGAACACTTTGCTTCCATTTAACATACAGATTTTCTTGAGCATGAACAATCTTCAGTTAGCTCAAATCATACACTTCCTTTTGTTGGAATATTTTTATAGGGCTGGAGATATACCTTAAAAGTTACGAGTGTTTCCTATTCTTCCCGAGAACCTGGATTCAATTCATAGCACCAATGTGGCAGCTCAAAAACATCCATAATGCCAGTCCCAGGCAATCTGATGCCCTTTTCTGGCCTCTGGAGGCAACAGGCACAGATGTGGTATACAGGCTTACATGCAGGCAAAATATCCATACATATATATACATATATAATAAATATATTCAATTTTAAGTAAGTGTTAAAAACAGACATATTTGGTTAGGTTTTATGAGTATGAGTGCTTTGCCTATATGCATGTCTGTTTACTACATGTATGTCAGTGCCCATGGAAGCCAGAAGAGAGCAGTGAATCTCCTAGAACTCGAGGTATAGATGTTTGTATCCAGCCATGTTGGGATTCTGAACCAAGTCTGGGTCTTTTACAAGAGCAACAAGTGTTCTTAACCACCGAGACATCTCTCTAGCCCCTAAAACTTTTTGTAGTCAAAATTTGCATTACACTGCAGGATGTTTGATCATATTCCATGTTACTTGTCATGTTTTACATGCATTTGTTATTTAAAAAGTAGATATTTATTCTTTATATTCAGTCCATTACATGACTCCATATACACTGGTCAAGTAATGAAAGCACAAAATCCAGCTATACCATTCTAGGATATATATATATATATATATATATATATATATATATATATATATATATATATATATACACACACACACACACACACATATATATGTATGTATGTGTGTGTGTGTGAGTGTGTGTGTATATATCCAAAGAATTCCACATCTCACTACAGAGATGCTCAACCATAAACATTTTCCTCTATTCATAATAGTCATAAATTGAATAAACCCTAGATGTCCATCAACTAATGAAAAGAAAATAAAAATCTGGTACATTTACACAATGGAATATTATTCAGCTGTTAAGAAAAATGAAATTAAAGAAATTTCAGGTAAATTAATGGAGCTAGAACCAATCATCCTGAATGAGGCAACCCACACCCAGACAACATTGCATATTTTTTCTTATATGTGGAAGTTAGCATTTAAGCTTTAGATATGTGTTTCATTTAGAATAACCTAAGTGATTTTGTGGTTAGTAAGGGACCTGGTGGTGGGAGGTGAGCTTCCTAAGAAGGGGAAATAAAATATGATGATATAAAGGAAATGATGGGGAAACTAGAATAGACTAGGAGGACTATTATGAGGAGGGGGATGGGATGACTGGTTGAAGGAGGGACTATAGGGAGGAACAACTAATAATGAGAGACAATGCCCAAACTAGACATCTTATACTAACAAGTAAAGGTTCCAACACCAGGAATATGTTATACCTTGCATATTTGGTAGTCGAAGGAGAACCATAGACCCTTGCAAACATCACAGGCTATTTATTGCCAAGGCTATGGGTTGCTCACCACAACTTGACAATAAGGCCTTATTGCTGAAGGCACCACTCACCTATCCAACATAGAAAAATCAAGCAGATGAGCAACCAATAAGCATCATCCTTACTGACTAGTGTTCATGGTGCTGGAAGGTATTATGCATGCTACTAGAGGAGGAAAATGATCATCAATATTACTCAGTTATGAATCATATAACCTACAATACCAATCCACCTTCAAGTTATATTGGTGTAAATTAAATCTAGTAAGATGTGAAAAGGATAATAATTTATAAGCAAGTGGGTTTTTGTTGATAATGGAAAGCTAATTATTTCTTCAGAGTTCAATCAGTGTAATTCACTATGCTTACAAATGGGTGAGAGGATGCACATATCATTCTTGCAATAGATGTAGAACCTGAATCTGGCAAAATGCTACATTCAGCCATGGCTGAAACTCTTAGCAAACTGGGAAGAAAACATCTTCAACCTCATACATGGCATCTAAGAACAAAAGCAACAACAACAAAAATGTGGCTGACATTACACTCCCTTTATGGCAAATGGCTGAATTTTCCCCTATTATATAGAATTATATGATAATGTCTGGCTTTTGTGGTGTGAGCATGAGAAAGCAGGTCCAAAAAGTTTTATATATCACAAAGAAAAAATTAAAGAATTTACAAAGTGTCATTGTTTTCTAAAAAGAAAACTCATCAATCTATTAAAATTTTATTATGAATGGTAAGAGAATTTAGCAAGATTGTACAATTCAAGGCCAACCATATTTACGTAGTCTATAATAAACAAGGAGAAATTGGAGTATGACTGGGTATGGCAGATCATTCCTTACATATGGGGAACCAAGGCAGGAAGACTGGAGAGATTTCACTTCCAGCCCGTACTACAAAGTGACACCCTGTCTCAAAAAGATATGAAAGCAAATGAGCTCCAATTAGTACATGTAGTATTTACAATAGCCCCTACAAAATAGGAGCCTTTGAAGTACACATCTAGCAATACATATGCAAAGTTTGCACTAAGAAAACTATAATGCATTGCTGGAAGGGCATGCTGGCTCACAACCATCGGTAATGGGATCCAATGCCCTCTTCTGACAGACAGATTTACATGTAGATAGAGCACTCATATATAAAACAAATAAATAAAAATAGATGTAAAAGAATTTATTTTCAATAAATGGGAAAAAGAAGAAATTATAGTAAAGAACAATAAGAAGGGCAAACATGAAGCACTTGGGGTGCTGGAGTCAGTTTGTACCTTGATTATGGTGTTTGCTATGGGACAAAATGCATCTATAAAAATTGTTCTAAAAGAGGGAGACATTTCACCATATGAAAACTGTATATTAGTAAAAAATTAATAAAAACAGAAAGGAAAAAAAATCACATGAAATCTTTCAACCAGAAATTAAACACTTTCCACATTCTGGTAACATCCCTCCAAGTTTTTCTTTTTAAAATGTGTTTTTATCTGTTAGAGCAGTTTTAGGTTTAAAAATAACTAGCAGAAGGTACAAATACTTTCCACCTACATTTTCATTTGTCCATATTATTAATATCTTGCACCACTGTGGTTCGTTTTCCCTGATGAACCAATGTTGAGTTGTTAATATTAACCAAAGTATATGCACAGGATCTGCATTAGGGTCCATTCTTTGTAACCTGCAGTTCCATGTGTTTTTACAACTGGATGTTATATATACACCATTGCAATAACAAATAGACACGCTTCGCTGCCCTGAAATTCTCCTCTGCTCTGTTTTTTATCTTTCCATTGGACTTTTTCCTTGCTCTATAGTTGTACCTTTTTTAGACTGCTACAGTATTGGTAACATCAGATATGTGACCTTTTAAAGTTAGCTTCATTCATGTGGCTATATGCATTTAAGGTTTCTTTATGCCTTTTCATGGTATTCTTAATCGTTCACTTTTTATGATCATGTATCTCAAACATCAAAAATATATTACATGGTTACACTTAAACTTGTTCAACTATTCCATTACAAAGGGAAAACTTGGTTACTTTATTTTGTAGAAGTTGTGAATAAAGATTCCATAGCACTTGTATACAGTTCTTGGCGTGGGCATAAGTTTTCACCTCATTTAAGTATTAGTAACAAAATAGTTCCTGGGGCAAGGTTATGTTTTGCTTTGAAAGAAATTGGTAATTTTCTTCTAAATTTCCTTTACCATTTTTGCATGCCCACAGTGTCAGGGTTTCTGTCAACTTGACATAAGCTCATCAACTGAGAAAAGGGAACCTCAGCTGAGAAAATCTCCCCATCAAATTGGCTATAGGCAAAGCTGTGGGGGCATTTTCTTGATTGATGATTGACGGAGAAGTGCTCAGCACACTGTGGGCAGTGATACTCCAGGGTAGGTGGTCCTTGAGATAAAAGAAAGTAAACAGAACAAGTTTGGGGGAGCAAGCCAGCAAGCAGCATTCCTTTGTGTCCTCTACATGAGTTCCTGCCTCCAGGTCCTTGCTCTGGTTGAGCTCCTGTTTGTTCAGTAAGAAATTGTTACCTGGAAGCAGAAGATGAAATAAACCCTTTCTTCATTGGGTTGCATTTGACTATGATCTTAATCACCACAACAGAAACCTAACTAAGACAGATACTCGTACCAGGATTGTGGGGTGTTGCAGTGACAGAACTATGTTGGTTTACCTCGAATTATGAAAGATTTTGGAGTCTGGGGCTGGAAAAGCCCTTGAGTGTTCAAAGTGTAATGGGGGCTTGGATGGTAAGAATGTAAAATGAAATGCAGAACACGGAGGTCTGGCTTGAGAAGTCTGGGGGGAAGCAAAGACTCTATCGGGGCTATTTTGAATTAAAAATCTGTGGTTCTGCTCAGCAGGAGCTGAAGAATCAGCTGTGATGAATAGGAGACTCCCCCACGGAAGGAAAGCCTTTGCTTAAATGGGACAATTGATACTGGTTAGCTGGGTCTCCAAAATCAATTGTGATTAAGAATAAACAACATCATTGAGGTGATATTTGACAGGATTTTTCTCTAGGTCAGCACAGAGAAACTGTGGTACAGGGTGGCCAAGTCTGCATCTCTGCTGGCAGTGAGGGTTGGTAATGTCACACAAGAAATTCTGGTTTTTGAAGTCATAAATGGGTTATTGGAAGCAGCTGAGTTTTGATGCTATGTGGCAGGGATAGAGTCCCAGAAGACAGGTTTGGAGAGACTATTTGGAGAAGGTGTCTCAGTTGCAGTGGGGACTCTAGCATATTGTAGATTCCAGTACAATGGGACAACTGCCAAGGGCAGCAATAACTGTGACGTAGAGCTAGTCTGATCTTGAAGTGAACCATGTGTGCCACAGACAGTAGAGCTGAAGTAGAGCTTCTCAGGCCCATTGGAGCTCAAAGGATGGTTTGTGGGACTTACAAATCAAGAACTGAACTTGTTAGAAGGTTGAAGTTTGGTTTTGCCTTGATTAGATTGTGTCTGTGCCCTATTAGTCTATCTTTTTGTAAAAAAAAAAAAAAAAAAAAAAAAGTATGTAACTGATTTGTGATTTTACAAGATTGCTGCCCTGCTTTTCTTTCCTGACTTCCTTTCTTGAAGGACTATAAGCTGTAACATGACATAAACACTGCTCCAAGTTGCTTTTGGTCCTGGTGTCTAATCACAGCAACAGAAACAAAGCTAGTACGCCCCACCCAGCAGTGAAAAAGTTTCTGTTGTTTCATAGCCCAACCAGCACTTGTTATTCTCAATGTTTGGCTATTCTAATGAGCACACAGCAGTACCTTTAAAAACATCAATACAACATATTACTTCAAAAAGGTTCTAAGTATGGATCCCTGTATAGCTTGTAATTCTATGCAGACCATGCTAGCCTTGAACTCACACAGATCTGCCTGCCTCTGCCTCCCAAGTGCTTGCTTGGATTGAGGCATGAGACACTGTGCTCAGTCGCGGTCACTTATTTTGTGTGTGTGTGTGTGTGTGTGTCTTTCAATTTAAGATTTATTTATTTGATGGATGTGAGTACTGTGAACAAAGTTGGGGTCTTCTGCAAGAGCAATAACTTCTCTCAATCACTTGATCATCTCTCCAGGCCTATGGGGGAATTTTATATGAATAATTATGTCATCTGTGATCAAAAGTAATTTTATTTCTTCACTATGCATACATGATTTATCCATTATCTAAGACTTCTAGTAAAAGGTAAATTTTAAAAGTCAGAGTGGATTTTATTTTCTTATGCTGGACCCAAATGGGAAAGCATCTAGTGTTTCACCTTCATGATACTGCTGTCCTCTGTCAAGATGAATAAATTCTCCACTATCTCTAGTTTGCTAAGTAGTATTAGATTTTATCAAATGCTTGTTTGACATCTTTTGATAATAGCATGTGTTTATTTTCTTTAGCTTGTTGATATGATAGACCACCTTAATTGACTTTTTTAATGTTGAAACACATTTACAAACCTGCAATAAATCCCACCTGACTGTGGTAAATCATTCTTTTCATATGTCATTAAATTCTATTTATTAATTAAATATTATTTTCATTTAA
>CM052722.1:78381207-78411561 GCA_028551405.1 Uromys caudimaculatus
GTTTTGCATAGAAATATGTACCTGGGGCTGCAGTACTTGAACTGAAAGCACTTAGAAGCTATTTTTAAGTGTAAATTCATGGTTTACACAAAAATAGATCCTGTATATCATGTATCTTATTCTCTAATGTGGATTAGTGTACTATATGGTTGATATCAGATCTACCTGTTTAAAATATCAACTTAGATGAATTTTTGCTACCTGCATGTTTGGATGATTTATCTCTGTCTTACTTGATAAACAAATGGGATAATGGAAAATTAAAACATTTGAAAGATTACACAGTCACTAAAATAAATAGGCTACCCAAATATGAGTTCCAAATGCATTTACACATTTAAAAAGCGTTATATTCAAAATGAACCAGAGAGATGGCTCAGTGGGGAAAGGAACCTCCTGCCAAACCTGATGACCAGAGATCAATCCCATGACACACATGATAGAAGAACTGGCTCCTGTGAGTGTGACTCTGGCTTCCATCTGTGCCAAGTCACAACACAAATAAAAGAAATAAATGTAAAGAAGGAACATTTAAAATATATAGATGGCCAATGCTTCAATTTGATCTTCTGTATCTGTATCAGCAACAAAACAAAGTTTAGAACAGCTCTCTTGAGCCAAAGCAATCTTGTTTGGAAAACAAAGTTTACCCAAAATTAAAAAGTTCCCTTTCCTTTTCTTAAACCTACAAATCATTACCCCAAATGCTCACATATCATGGAAGCCACTTTATCACACTTTCTTCCAAACTGCATTATTTAGGAATGCAAAAACCTTACTCAAAACACAACTGTTGATAGAAAACCAATCCTAATGCAAATATAATGGTATTACATCACATATACTGATCTTTTATCAATGATATATTTAGCTTGTTATGCTAATGAGATCCTTAATGATTCAAAAGACAGGGACCAGGGGAAGGCAAGGAACTAAACAGTAACATTGGTGCTATTAAATAATGTTCCAGCAATCACTGACATTGATATGTTTCAAGCATACAGTAAAATTAAACATAAGAGTCATTAAGAAATATTTTAACATCACTCAAAATCTAGTGGTTTTCACAATTATAAACATTTCTTCATGAGCACACTGAGCAATTATCAATTTTCACAAACTAAGGTAAATTTAATTTCAACATATGCTTGTAAGTTTTGACATCACCCAGGAATTTAATGAGCTACAATGTGTAATCATCCACACCTAAAATCCCAGTATATCTTCTTGGATATGAAGCACCAATGAGCTGATTTTGTTGAAATGAAGATGTTACACTAATCTCTAGGAGATATGAAGGAAAAAAAGTACAACAATCCAGTGGCAATATCTGAGAGACATCAGCTGGAGAACTTACGACTTACTGCTAACTACTGGTATCTGAGAGTCCCCAAGGAATTCAACGAACATGTGAAATGGACCTTCAGCCTGCATCATTATAGCTATTTTTCAAATAGCTGAGCTGGCCTTAATTAGAAGTAGAAACTCCTGCTACTTTAGTAACCCCTGTTAATAGGAATAATACAGAATGTAAACAGTCACAGAGACATACATCTGTGTCATCAATGCTCTGCACTTTTCCCAAGATTAGGTCAAAGGGTCAATAACTCTATCACCAGTCCAAACCAAGAAGACATTCTCATGAACTGTTTTTGATAACAGCTCTTACTGTAGACACATCACTATGTCAGCATTACAATAATATTTATTCTACTATAACACATACAGTCAGTGAAAGGGGGAAAATGAATCTTTGCTCTGAGTTATATGGAGTGGACATACCAAGTAAACAAATTCCTTTTTAATTATTAATTTCTTTAAAAAGATCCTAGAACAGTGAGTAGGGAAAGAAAAGCATAAGTACTTTCCCTCTGCTCATTTGTCAAAGTTGAAGCACAATATAGGAAGGGCAACATTCAGTAGTTACATAACTTGTGTTTTATTTCCTTGGCATGAGGTTTTAGAGTTGAAGTTTCTGTCCCATTCCCTCTGGACTTTAAGACCTCATTTTCAGTTGTGAAAAACAGTGAGAAAGGAAATCTAGGAAGAAGTCAAATTCCTCATTCCATGGTTATGGCTTATTTCCTCATCCAGGAATTAAATGAATATCTCAACCATATTTGATCATTTGCCCCAAACTAATTCAAACACACACACACACACACACACACACACACACACACACACACACACACACACGCACACACCTTCCACACACAAAACACTATACCCATGAAAAGTATTGTGCACATATTATTGTTCTCTCTTCATTTGCTTTGTGGCTAATTTTGGTTCTCTACTAGTAGATACTCAAATGCACTAGGAAGACAGGGGCGATAGTTGAAAGATGGTTGCCACAGAAGGTTGACACTATTGGCTAAGATGAGACAGGAGATATGCCATGAAATTTCAATTCATCATGTCTTTCTATCTCTTATTAGCATGGATAACTGAGAATGGATGGTATTCTCATTAGTCTTTCTATGAGGCGATGGGGATATCCTTTTACAAAAAGGCTACTTGGCTGCTGAAACTTGACCTGAAATTTTTTTTCTGGCTAAAAAGCTGTTCCATGTCATATGGCATAGGACTGTGGCCAAAAATCCAAGTTTTTATTTTTAAAAAATCCTTCCTATCAGCCCCTCAACATCACGAGTTTTAGCTAAAGGAGACCTGTTTGACTGGGGATGTTTGATCAAGAGTACAAGTTGTACTCTCAAATATCTCACAACAGAATCAAATTTATCTCTCACGCAAACATAAAGTCCCTAACTTTCACTTTGGACAGCATGAGAATATATGCTCAATATTGGTACATTTTAGAGATAACAATTGTGAATTGACATAGCAAGGACTGATTGATTCAAATTGGTTTCAAGACAGTGTTTCATGTAATATATCTGTATATATTGCTGAGCTTAGAAGAAAGGACTCTGTGAGTAGCTGTAATAAGATTATTCATGGATCTTAAGATTATTGTTGTTTTTCTTATATATTTATCTATTTTCTATATGTTTAGCAGTGAGAATCTATTCTTATATTAGAAAAACAACCATGTTAATGTGAAAGTTTCTTTGAATGTCTGACAGCTGTTATTAGTCTAATAGGCACATTAAACATCTATTACTTGATCATTGCATTATACTGTATGCCAATTAATTAATGCCACTAAATGTTAAAGTCCATGGAGCACATTTTATCATCATCATTGAAAGACATTTATTTTGTTATTACTTAATTTCTGCCCTATTCTTTTACAGATGTTTAACTAAAGAAATACCAAAGAGTTCCTCTTTATCTTACAAGTCTAAGCTTATAGCTGTTCTCCTTACACCACACTGAATATGCTTGATTTGAGCAGCTCAGGATCAACACAGCTTAAGTAGTAGGTGGAAAATGGGGATACACTATAGGTACAATTGCTACTTTTTAACAAACCCAAAGTTGTTTTTTTTTTTTTTATTTCTTCAGAAAGTACACACCAAATTGAAGGTAAAAATGCTATCATCTACCTAACTACATCCTAACTGTATCTACTTTTTCTTATTTAGATGGCCTATGATTTAGTTCGTCTTTAATAATCATTATCTTCTAACTAGTCTTTTCATCTCAAACCCGTATCCAATATTTGTAGAAATAGTCAGGCCATAAATCTTAAATGAATAAAATCCTCTTCAGCATGACATCGTGATGTGATTAAAAGTCCAGGTGCTTTATGCAAAATACACAAAACCAAAGTCTTGGTTTCTCTTGTTTCTTCCCCATAGTCCCTACTCTGATGTTCAGTTCTCTATCTAGAATGTAATACTTCTTCCCAGGAACATATTTTTAACCTTACAGAATTTTTATTTGGCTCAATTAGGTAACTGAATATTTTTCATCTTAACCTATCTTTTGAAGATTCAACTTTTATTTTTATTTGTGTCTTCATCTTTGTGTATGAATGTAGATGGTATATGTGTGTGGTATATGTATATGTGTGCGTGTTCACACTCTGTGTGTGCACAGCCATGCCATTGCATGGAGGTCAAAGGAATCCACTGAGTGTCTTGCTCAATAACCCTGCTATCTCCCTTTGAGACACAGTCTTTTACTGAATTCAGAGTTTGACTGGTGGTCATCAAGTCTCAGCACACTCCTCTCTTTGTCTCCCACATTGCTATGGTTATATATTTTTACATGGGTTAATAAGGATTCAAACTCAAATCCACATTCTTGTTTAGCAGTCTTCTTCCTATGCCATTTCCCAGCCCCAGTGTCAGTCTTTTTGATGTTGTTGTTATTGTTACTGTAGTGGTTTTGGTGATGAAATTCAGGGTTTTATACCTGCTGGGTAATCATTTTACCTCGGAATTCTAACCCTAGCCTTTTGGTTTTTAAGTCCCAAAGTGCACATTGCCTCTCTTAAGGAAATGTTACAAAGGTCTTTATTCATTCACTTAGATCATCACTTATATATTAAGTTGCTGCCACATGTAAAAAACTGGGCTTGAATCCAAGAAAATGAACTGGCTTCTTCAAAGAATTTCCAGAGCCAAATTGGTATAGTGAAGAGAATATTGTATCTGGAGACCTGTGCTTTAGTTCTGACGCTGGTTGGCATTTACAGCGATCTGTCTTTGCACCAAGTCATTTGATCCCATTTTATTTAAATTTTTCATCTCAAACTTAGTGGACCATGTCACTTGGTTTTTGTAAAAATATTTCCCTAATGGTTACCATTTATTAAAAGATAATCTTGTCCCAGCCAATATGCAAATGATTCTGTTGGTTCTGATGGTTGATCTTGATTGGATTTAGAAATACTTTGGAAACAAACCACTGGGCATGCCTGTGATGGGTTTTTCTAGATTAGTTTAACTGATGTGGGAAGAACTGTCCTGAGGACAGCAGCTTTTCTTGGGCTCTAGTCCCTATCTGAACGAACAGGGGAAAGGGTACTGAGTAGCAGTATTTGTCTCTCTGCTTCCCCACCACAGACAAAATGCAATCAGCTGCCTCAATTCCTTCAGCAAATGCTCTTCTGAGCATGCTGAAACATACTCTCAAACTGAGCCAAAATCAATGTTTCTTTCCCTAACTTTTCTGCCAGTTTTCTTCATAGCAATGAGGAAAATTAATCCAATGGTGATCACTATTTCTTCCATTGTAGGAATGGAAAAACGTATCTATACTAGTAGTTTTCAACCTTCCTAGTGCTGTCACCCATCAATATTGTTCTTACGTTGTAGTGACTCCGACCATAAAATTATTTCATTGCTATTTCATAACTGTAATTTTGCTACTGTTATGAATCATAAATTTGTGATATGCAGGATATCTGATATGTGACCTCTGTGAAAGGGTCATTTGACCCCCAAAGGGGTCACAGCACACAGGTTGAGAACCACTGACCTAGAGGGTAATATTCCTCAAGTACATAAGACAGTCGTAAAACTAAGGGTTGAATCTAGGCTAATTCCAAAGTCACCATGCTCCCGTATTTTTTGTTAAAAAAGTCAGAATTTACTTTTAAAAATATTAAGCTATCTGAGGGTTAAGAACGTGCTTAGCCCACGTTGGCCTTAAACTCACAACCCCCCATTTGCTTAGTGCTGAAATTACAGGCATGCATACCATGATGAAGTTATCTGGTTTTACAGTACTCTTCCTCTCACCTTCTTCCACCTAGATGAACTTTAATAGGTATACTCTCTTTATTGCTTCTTTTTAATGCTTAACAATCATGTGAAATGCCAAGGAGATCTTAGAAGAGTTGTGCTTTTTTGTCTGGCTTTCACCAGAGATGTAGCAGATGCCTGTACAGCCACAAATTGCTAAGCTTCCTTTTTCTTCTCTTACTATGCTGGTGGCTTGCCTTTCCTGAGAATTCTAGACTCCCACTTTATTTAATCCAAACATAAATGTTTGCAAGCTTTAGCTTGGAAGAGAAAAATGAGTGAGAATATATTCTCTCAGAGATCCAGTTTACGTTTATAGAGCAGGAATGAATCCATGCAACACAGTTTTGTCTCCAGCAGCTCTGCCAGACTTAGTATAGTCTGGTTCATTAGAAACATATAATAAAATATTCTTCACAATTCAGTTCTTCAACTTCACTTTGATCAATACTTCATTACCTAAGTTAGATCTGCCAAAAGGGGCAAACTTGTCAGCCCATTTGTCCCATATTTGCATGAATATTATGCTGTGAATGTTACGCTCCTTTGAACTTCAAAAGAACTTCCTGGCCTCATTGACTACAACTTTAACAACAGAGAATAATGGAGTTATAGAAAGATCTTTTCCTGGCTAAGGACCTCAAACTTTGCTGATGCTGGACAGTAGCAAACTTTTACATAAGCAACAAATGGCTCATTCATCCCCTGCAGTGGACTATCCGTATTTCCTGGTGTCCTTAGCCCGTCTTCCTGCTTGTGAAAGCGACTACAACTATGGCTAATTAGCTAGCAGCAAGTGGCAGCACAAGCCTTCACCACTGCTTGTGAACAGAGTTTTCTGCATACAAGGATTTCCCCTAAAACTCTTCATATTTCCACAGCAATGGAGAAAAGATATTTCACCATAAGGGTACTTCACATGCTTCCTACCCAGGGTGTCCAGATAGGAGATCAAACATGCTCCTGGACTTCAGATGAATCTATTCTAACCAGCACCTGAAAACTCAAAAACTGAGGTTTCCTCAAGTAAAATAGAGACAGACAGTATGAACAGATGAAAAATTTAACACTTCTATATTTATTATTTTTCTCAGCTTTGTAAAACTTAAAAATAACCCTCCTTTTCATGTACTCCTAGGCCTTCCTTTCTCCTGTCCTAGACAGTAAAAATATGTGTCTTTTTACTTTGAAGAACTTTTTCCTTTTTAAAATACAGTGATTTCCACTTGTATAAATTCTGGAATAGATAATATAAAAAGATCATAAATATTACTCACGGGCCCAGAGACTTAAAAAATAATTCTCTAGTGCATCCCATATATGAATCTAAATTTTTCATGGAACAGAGCACTATGGATCCACTCCAAAAGAAAATATAATAATATAGGGTGGGAAAGACCCCCAGGAAATTCAGTAGCTGCAGAGGAGAGGAATACAGACCTGACCACACAGAATTTAAACAGGGATATAAAAATACAACTTACACAAGCAATATTTAGAATAACAAAAAGCTAGTAAGATTTTATACATGAAAAATAAGTAACTACTAAGTCCAATTAAGCCAAAATGTTACTGAAAAGATCACATAGGAATAGGAAGATATGAAGGCAAAAATGAAATATAATTTCTGTTAATTATGATGATCCTCCAATATAAAGATTAACAACATGCTTGGTAAGAGAATTATAAATGGACATTTAAACATAGGTAGTAGAAACTTATTAAAGAGCAATTTGACAGCAGTTATCAAGATTAAAACTAAAAACTCTATTTGAAAATCAATCCTCACAGATGTGTGCATTAACATCTAAAGGGTTTCACTAATGCCCTTAATTTGTAATGTCAAAACCTAGAAGCAACATATCTACAAATAGAGGATGCTTAGTTAAACCATGCAGTTAATACATACAGTTGAAAATGATCTAGGCATTAGAAAAACATGACATTGTTAAAAATGTTTTAGCATGACATGGAAGGCTATCGTGTATATATTTGTCTTTCTGAGATATAATTTAAGAAAAAAATTATAGGCCCACCAATTTTTTTTTTAAATGAGTTTTTAATACAGTACTTGGATCATTTTTGGAAATTCTCCATTTGTTTGATATTTCCACTATCTATAACTTGTCATTGTTAGGGTATCACCATAAATATATGGGCATGAACATTTCATGTGTGAAGGCAACATACATGAAGCACATACTATGAGATTTCCTCTTTAGTTAAGATTTTTTTGTATATCTCTGATTTGGGTGTGACCACATGAAATTTCATTAAACAATTACCACGATGATGGCCTCACCATCTGAGTATAATCTGAAATATTAGATCAAAACCAGTTCCTTAAGCCATCTGTTACACCAACCAAATATTAAAATGACTTGGGACATAATAATAGGCACAAAGAAACATTAGAAAGTATCAGTTTAGGCTTCATAAATCATCTTTCTTTGATTTGTCAAGAAAACTCTCAGTTTTATGGATAATATTCTTTAATTCTTGGTAAGAATGGAACACTTCCAAGAAGACATAGTCTATCGAGAGTTACAATATTCCCGATGAGACTAGCAGTAACTCATGCTATAAGGGAAATGTCTTCCTAAGAGACCAGGAATTTTTGATGTTTGCCCATTAACAATGGGCAGACAACATTTCTTTCACATGCACTTAAATGAACGGAGAGTGTTCTGATGTGGACTATTCTGTGGATGGAAGGAAAAGTGGGTAATGTGAGAAAGACAAGAGAAGAAGCTCACATTTCCTTTCAGAGACTGTCCCCCACTTCTCTTCCATTTATGCCTCTTATACTAGATGTCACTACAGATCACAGATGCTTAAGCTCCTTATCAAATGAACTTTTTCTCCCAGGAAAAAGACAGCTTGTTCTGAAAATCATTGTGGACCAGATACACTCTTAATGATAGAATAGGCTTGGCTCTGCCCTCCATATCAATGTGCCTTCTGCTGCGCATATTTAATTCTATGAATAGAAGAGATAAATGTTCAAGTGATGGGATTCAGATGCTGCTACAGCTCCTATCAAGAATACTTTACAGCTTTCTCGTGAATAAGTTCAGTGGAGCACAGAATATACTCCTATTGGACCAATTCTACTTTGTGCTTTTTATGGAGCCCTAAAAAAGAATCAGAGCTTAGTTTCCTCCTTAAATATAGAGCAAGTATTGACCTCAAATGTGGCTATAAGTGGCCAAAAGAAGTTGAGGCCTATGCTGTGCAAATGTAGCAGAGAGCTTGTAATAAGAACAGATATGTCAGTAGCAGCAAGGGTGGCAAATTAAACTTCATCCCCTCCAGTACTCCTACCACCCTCGTTTTCTCTAATGTGTTAGCCCAGACAGATCACTGATTTTCTAGAACTATTCCCTGGGTTTGTGTGTCCATTCCTTTCAATAAATGACATTAATTTCCTAATAGCTCTTGGAACTTAAGTTTCATCGCTGGGTCCGAATCCAGTTCCTTCATTGATTTTCAATAATAGGGATATGCAGAGCCTGTCTTTCTTTGCTTTCTTTGTTTTATGCTTTTTCATAAACTAAAACCTTCACTGAAGAGTCTAAAAATGGGAAAAAATCCAGCTCATCTGTCAGATATTTCTAGAGTTACGTAAAATGGAATGATATTTGTTCAGTTGAGAAGAGGAAAGCGAAAATGTGTCATGTGTTCTTTGAGACGAAAACTATATGATAATCAGAAAAACAGCCTCAAGTTTAGTTGGCTTGATTCAAAGCTCTCATTCTTTCATCGACTCATACATAAATCAGTAACATTTCTTTTTCAGCATGGCCACATTTGGGCTAATCATAATCCCTACAGAATATAACCACAATTTCAAAGATGTGATGAATTTGAGATTTTTTAAAATGCAAGATACTTACGTTTTACTTGTTCTGTTTTGCTTCCTTCTAGGAAAACAAAGAAGAAAAACAAGGAAACGATATATTTCATGCCTTCCATCTTCCACTTTCTTCTCCTTTGAGCTAATGCAAAATGCAATTCAGAGACGCAGAGGAGTGCTGGACTAAAGCTGTTGAGAAGGAAAAAGAAAGAAGTAATTAAAACAGATCCCTGGGGACTGATGAACATCAGTGATACTTAGGTTCCTAACTGGCTAAAAAAAAATACTGAAGAATGTACCAGAGAGCAAGCATTGTTTGCAGAAGAAAAAGAACTTGCCTCTCCTGTCTTGTAAAGATTATGGGAGGAAATTCTCATGAGTTGAGTACATATTCCTGTCCAACACTGAGGCTAAATCCTTACAAACAAGTCACAGGAAAAGAAAAAAGAAAAATTGAATTTTTTTGGACATTTTATTTTTGGTGGATGGGAATAGGGAATTAGAAATTAGGAGTTTTTTTTTTTTTTTTTTTTTTTTTTTTTTTTTTTTTTTTTTTTTTTTTTTTTTTTTTTTTTTTTTTTTTTTTTTTTTTTTTTTTTTTTTTTTTTTAAAGCCTATTCTGGCAAACGATGCACAAGTATCAAGGATTTTAGTACAACAATGTCTGAAAGACAAGCTTAGTAGCCTTCGATTTAGACTGATTTTACCATTAATTGGTCAAAGATCCTTTGCCAATCAGTGTTTCTTTTGTGTCTTCGATGAGACCTAAAGGAATCTTCCCTTTGTGTGCTTAGGTTGCAAAATGTAGATGTAATCTGGTAATGGATGAAATTTAACATCTGAGAAGTTTTATTGCTTAGAATAGTTCAGACATATTTCTTCCCATGAAGCCCATTGTGGAAAGAAATGTAAAATGGGTAATTTTAAGAGAAAATAAGCAAATTTCAACAGTGATTCATTCTATTTGTCCTACCACGAAAGAGGCTGTTAAAGCAACCACAATTCTTTAAAAATAGGAATTGGTGGGCAAGCTTGAAATCTTAAGCTTTTGAAGCCTCAAAACACTGACAATTTACTTGCATCCAGTCATGACTATTTTCCATGGAATTTAGAGTCCATGAAATTCTTCCAACAGGTGATTGGAAAATATTTAAATATTCTAGAAGCATTGCATTCAATCAGGGGTTAATCACAAATAGTAACGTACACATAGTGGTGTTTTCAGTGAATCCAATGTAAATATTGACCAAAAACTATTTATTTGAAGGAACAAAATGCAAGATGCTCTTTTTTTTTTTTTTTTTTTTTGAGAACTGATTATTTTTTCGGTTCTATAGTGGATGTCACAACTTTTGCCTTAAAGGCTATGAAACTGCCATGATCATTAAAAAAAAATAATAATCCATTGTTTCAGCATAGCCTGGTGGTGCATGCTTGTAATCTCAGCAGGCAGATGCACAAGGATCACTGTAAGTTCAAGGCCCACACTGGAATACTTTGTCTAAAACACCCAAAAAAAAAAAAAAACCCACCAAAAAACCCAACAAAAAAACAAACAAACAAACAACAACAACAAACCCCTCCCCAACAACAAAAAACCCCCTTTGTTTCAGATTTTAAATGTATGCACACATGGCTGATCATAGGGAATCATTTGTGCTATTGGGCCGATTTGTAGCTCCCATGTATTCTCTTTCTCAGCTCTCCCTGCACATTATGGAAGGTTCACATTCTCCTAGGGCATGCTTGCTCCTAGCCTTGCTGAAGCCTGAGTTCTGATGCTTTTGTCTGTTCTGTGGGCTTCCAATCTACTTTTAGTGATTCAGAACATCTCTGTATGTTGAGAGCTACCAGATCCCTTTGAAGCAAAGCATTTTTTAACAGTTTAACACGGCCATCCACCCCAATGGGGTTCTCCCTGAGCCTGCTTTAATAAGCTTTTCCCTCTAAGTCTCCAAAAGACAATGATTTTTAACTTTTGAAATCTAAATTATCACAGTCATATATGGATCTCAAGGGGTGCTTCTGAAACCATGGCTTTTGAGTCTCCCCATGCAAGAATCAACGGGGTTGTTTTTCTTGTACAATGGTTGGGCGATTTGGTGAACAGTAGCATTGCTTCATAACTCAAGTTGGCAAGAAAATGGCCCTTAGAATTTTTGCTTTTCTTGGGTCCCAACTAATGTTATGAGCAAACAGAAAAGTTGGTGACGAGAGAGCAATTAATCTCTTTTGGCATTCCTGTCATCTGTGTGGCCTCCTAGGAGGTGATGGAGAGCATCAGAAAAGGAATCGGTTTATAAATATTCACGTATGATTTACAAGATCCTGAAGTCTTGCCTTTGTGTTCTGTGCAGAAATATGAACCGAAAAGGATTCACTCCCCAGGGCTCTTCGTTATTCTATTTCTCCTTATTCCTTTACCTTTCTATTTGGGGGCAGGAGGTTGTTCAAGACATTTGTTGGGACTGTAGCACTACACAGAAGCATTGCTCAGGAAACATCCGACTCTTACTCCTGCAAAGAGCCAAAGTGTCCCTAATTTTTCAAATTATACTTTGACCCAGTTAACTGGAGTTATTTCTGCATTAACTCTCTGCTTCACACAGATGGCTGTGCTGCCGGACTTACACTGGCTCTTACAGGTTCCTTAGAAATGTAACCACTGACCTGCTGGGGTAAGGACAAAGGATCCCGGGCCCAAGAAGAACAGAACAAAGAAAACAAAACCCTGCAAATAACCCTAGGGGTGAAGATGGGGTGGGAGAGTGTTTGGGCTTTCTGAGAGATGGAGAAACGTGTCAGATACCCAGGGAAAGGCATCAATTCAGGTGTCTCTAGGAAACCAGTGTTCACATTGCTCATTTGCATCAAGCAAAGAGGTCAATTGCTCCTTGCTCAGCTGTAACTGCAAGATCATCTAGGCGCACACTCTGAAAGCAGATCTCCTGAGCAGAACCAGAGACATCTCTAAAGAACAGAGAACCGTTATCCATTTGACAGACACCACTTTACACCTGATAGTGTCTCTTTAAGGCTCAGGGCGAGGCTTGACTGACCTTGTAATTTCAGTCAATGACATCTGTGCGATAGCCCCTTGGGTAGCAATTTTCTTTCTTAAGGACAATAAGAAAGACACTGGGGACCCCAGTCCTTATTCATCAGCTGAAATCTTCTCGCCAGGCTACCACCCAACAACAAAAGCTCTGGTAAGTCCTGGTGATGAGAGTTTGAGTCCAAGGTATCTCTTGTCAGAGGCAGAGCCTTCATCAGTGCTTACTACTGACAAAGAGAATGCCTTGCTTTTGGCTTATAAAACACCTTCTGATCTAGCATTCCCTTTGACTCCATACAATTATAGTGTCAAACACAGGGGAGTGCACTGGATGGAGAGGGAAATCAGAGTTGAGTTAGTGGCAGGACTGAAAGGTAGGTTTTTCAGGCCCTGAAATCCAGCACTTGTTTCTTGAGCCTAGTATGTCAAACTCTGATCCCAGAGGTCTGGGCTTGAAAAAAAGAGGAAGGGGTGGAATGGGAAGGATGCCCAAAAGAGACAGGAGCCTCTCCTCCACCCACCCTGTTTAGTTAACTTTGTGAATCAGACCACAGGACTTCACTAAAGGAGCAAACCTGGCTCTTTCCTGCACACATGTAGTAATAAAGCAAAGCACAAAACCCATAGGTCGCTTGGCAGGGAATGCCTTCACTGCCTCTGGAAGGCTAAGAAGTACCAGAACAAGTAGAAATGCACAGGCTGAACAGGGAGCGGCAAGTTGTGGGTTCAAATCCCCAGCCCCAGACTGTTTCTTGGGGGTACCTTGGGGTTCTACCTTCATTCTATCAGCAGGACTGTAGAACTGGTTGGGGTGGCAGGTCCCAAAGTTCAAGCACACTGTGGGAACGTCCAGGGGCAGTTCCAGACAACAGAATGCACCCCACCTGTGAAAAGATTGGAAAGCGAGGCAGAGGTGAGGGGAAAGGCTTAAGTCACTGCTCACTGACCTGGGCACTGGCCTCCTCCTTCTGCCACGCTTGCACAAGCTCTGAGCTCCCTGGGGCGCTCCTCCGAGGTCTGGGGCTCGCAGGTTGTGGCGAGAACTTGAGTGCGCGCGAAGGGGGAGGGGGGACTCAAAAGTGGGTGGGAGGAAAAACATCACCGCCCTCGCACCACGAGGGAGCAGAGGCTCGCTTGGCTCCAGGGGGCAGAGCCAAGGCGCGGGCGCGGCGGCCCGGGGCCACCTGCCCGCCCGCCTGTCCGCTCCCCACTTGGCCCAGCCGCCCGGCGCTGGCGGGAAGTTCTCCAGCAAGCAGCCCAGCCACTGCAAACACGCACCCCTTCTTGGTCCCAGCACCGGCTTTACTCCTACATCCCAGACCCGAAAGTTACAAAACGGGGAGAAAGTGTGAGGCTCAGCCGGCACTTTCCCATCACACAGCGCCCCCACCACACACCCCTCCTTAGACTAGTAGAGCATTGGGGTCTTAAAGGGACCGCGCATCTTCTGCAACCCTTCCTCTGCCTCTGCAGTGGATGCTCTGAAGTGCTACCCGCCTATGCTGCATGTCCTGAAGACCCTAACTCTTAACTACCCATGACTCCTCTGCATGGATGCACCTTGCCTTCTCTCCTGCTGGGCAGGGACCCTTCCCTTTGCACCGGGTCTGCTCTTGAGCCTGTGCTCTGTGTGCAAGTTGAGTTGGCCTTACAGATTACACCCTAAGACACATCTTATCATTTCAGGGCATTTCCCAAATCGCCACCACAAGTGACAAAAACTTGGCGTTTTTCTGAGCATGATGAGGATAAGGGAGGGAGACTGAGGGGAACCCGAAATCTAGTTTCTGCCACAAAGAGATTGCTCTCCCAAACGCCGTGGGAGGGGTTCCTACTAACTGTTAAATATGTTGAGGAAAATTTGAAGTGACCGGACATCGCTACCGCTGTTTTACCAGTTCTGCAGACTCTATACTGGACTAAGGGCCTGACCTTCAAAAATCAAAACAGGAAGAGTGAGTAGTATTTCTGGAGCTTGCAGACATACTACTCCTGATATGTGCTTATGTGTCAGACTACAGTTATAGAGATTCTTCAGAATCCTCGAAAACTCACAAGAGCACCTTCTTGACAGAAAATACCCATTCATAGTTTAAGCTCCCAAATTTGGAGGAGAGCTGAAGGGTGTTTGTACGTGAAAAGAATGATACTGATATTCTAAACATCTATGTCCCACTTTATGGCTTATGGAATGCATACAATGTACTACATCAACATTAGTATTTAAAACTCTGACAGTTTCCTTACAAACTAAATAAACTATCAATAGCCTTCCTGATGAGATGCTGGGGAGCTTTTGGGCTCAATCAAATCAACTTCTTCCACAGAAGTGGAAAGCGACATGAGCGGTGGACATATGCAAGGTCATACAGATAGTAAATGACATATTTGAGATTCTAACTCATATATCCTGAGTCTTAACTCGTTACACTGTATTATCTCTAGTCTACAGATGGAAATGCAATTGACACTCAGTGAAATTGTGGGTAGTGAAAAGCAAGCAAGCCAGCAAACAAAAACCCACACATTGGAAGCAAGGAACAAATGAAAATTGAAACAAGAATAATTGTCTTCACTTTTCTACCTACTTAAGTATTAGTATCATTTAGTCAGCCTTGCATTGTTGGAGACGTTTATTTCCTTGTTAACCAGAGAGATATGCCCTTTCTGAGATGTTGCCTTGGGGGCTTAAAGTGTCTAGCTCCATTCTGCTGCCCAAGTAGCCATCCGTTGCCACGGGCATTCAGTTTGTGCTGTAGTAAATTAATTTGAACTTGGAGCTGTGTTGCCTTCTAACTGTTTTTGTGCCATTTAATGTGCTGGTATTTTGTATCACTAACCAGAGTTCTTCAAGAGCTAGGACGGCTTGTACAATTCTCTTTGTGTGTGTGCTCCAACTTTCACCATCCTTTCCAGCATGCTTACAGAAGTATTCAGGGAATGGGTTTTAAGAAACAGGGACAATCATGGATCCTAGCTTTTGAAATAAATAGACTTAGTGAGATTGAAAACCTCATCTAGCTGGTTAAAACCACTCAGTCCTGCTGGTTGATACAGTATCTAGATTACTGTATGATAAACCATCCCCACACTTAGTGGCTTAAAGCTAGTTATCATTGTCAATTGGTTCTACTTAATTAGGTCTATTGAATCCACTCAAGATCGTTTATACATTTTGTTGGCAACAGTAAATGTGACTGCTGTAATTCCCTGAGAGATTCTTTGTTAGTATAAATGTTCTGGTCCTTGTTTTAGCTCTGGTCTTGATTCTTAAACTGCAACTCTATTTTAGGTGAATAAAAACGTAGCCTTCCTACCAGTTCTTTTCCAAAATAAGCTGTTGACTATCTACACACGTGCCTTACTTTCTCTATTTAGCAAAAGTAGATTTTCCCCAAGATTGTCTTCTAGAAGCAAGATCAAGTTATTCCACCTATCAATAGCTTCCTTCTTTTATTGTTGAACAAAATTTTGTGATAAGGTCGTATCTCATTGAAGGACTGATTCTAAATTTGGGATACTACAAGAAAAATTGCTTCAAATATTTGTATACAATTTTTGCATAAACAATATTACATTGCTCCAAGATAAATGCCCAACAGTGAAACTCTTGTTTGTTTGGCAGATGCATTTATAATATAATTTTATAAGAACTATGTAGTTCTTTTTAGAGCAACTATGCTTTATCTTTAATATGTCCTTTGCCAGTATATGTGATATCCGGCTTATTGCACTTCTACCAGCATTTACTCCTGCTATTAATTTTATTTATTTATTCTAGTAGATGTGTCTCATTTTGGTTTTAGCTTATAGTAAGTATTTTTGTAAACATAAATAATTTATTCTGAAGCTTATATTGAAATACATGGGACCTTGGTTAGCTAAAACAGTATTGAATAAAATGAGAGAACCCTCACTTAACTTATATTTAATTTTGTTTTAATTGTATTCTCTTAATATCTAAAGATACTTTCATCTTTTCCCTTTTTAGATTGAACCTGTTTGTAGCTCATTCTGATCTTAAACTTATGGTCTTCTCACTTTAATTTCCAAAGTACTAGAATCACACCTATGTGTTATGCAAGCTGACTGTAATGTCTAATGATATCTATAATCTTTTCATGTGCTTATTTGACACTTGTAGTTCTCTGCAAATATTTTTCCTAGTCTGTGGATTATCTTTTATTCTCTTTTCATGGGCTTTTACAAATAAAAAATGGTTTCTTATAGAGATTTGCATAAGTGCTTTGCATGTGTATTTATATGTGTATTCAGATGTGTGTGGGTCCATTTGTGTGTGTGTGTGTATGTATGTGTGTGTGTATGTATATGTGTATATATATGTGTGTGTGTATATATATATGTGTGTGTGTATGTGTGTGTGTGTGTGTGTGTGTGTGTGTGTGTGTGTGTGTGTATATATATATATATATATATGGTACTGAGGTTGATGTCAGGATTCTTCCTTAACCATTATCTTATTATTCAAGAGAAGGTCTCTTGATTGAACCTGGAGCTTCACACACAACTAGTCTAGTTGGTGCTCCTGAGCTTACAGGAGCTACCACAACAATGCAACCTTTATGTGGATTCTAGGAATCACAACTCTGATCCTCATGCTTGTTTGCTCCCTGTTTGGCAAGAGCTTTAACCACTGAGCCCCCTGTTGAACCCAAAAGCTTTTGATTTTTTTAATCAAAATTTAATTTTATGGATCACATTTTGTAGACATGGCTGATAAATTTGTCTAGTTCTACAACTCATGCATTTTCTCTTATACTTTTGTTCTGAAATTGCTAACAGTTTCAAGTTTTATATTTAAGTTTATTATCTACCTCAAATGGATTCATTCATACATAAAATATGAAGTTGAGGTTCACTCTTTTGGCCTATGGGTGTTTAACTCCTTTGCTGTCTTTTGCAGATAAAACTATCTTTTCTCCATTGAATGCCTTTACACTCACCCAAACATTGATTGCAAACACTGTGTGGGACTACGTCTGATTTCTGTGTATACTATTGATTTCTGTGTCTACCCTTCTACCAGCCTTGATTATTATATATGGACTGGAGGGTTTAATATGAAGAAAGTAGTTTATTTCACTTTATTCCTCAATATTGTTTTAACTAACCAAAGTTCAATGTATTTCAGTATAAACTTCAGAATAAAGCTATCTATGGTTACAAAAATATTTAATGGGACTTCCATAGGAATTCAATAAAATCTAATGACCCATTTGGGAAAGACTTTAGTTTTGTGTTCTAAGTCATGAATGCTATATGCCTCTGCATTTATTTATTATGTCTTCTTTTTAAAAATATGTTCCCCCTTCCTTTGCGCTTTCCCTCATATAACCCCTCCCATATCTCCTCACTTTCAAGTTGCTTTTTTCTTTATTGTTGAAACAGACATACATATGAACATGTATATACAAATATTCATAAATAAATACAACTTGCTGAGTTCACTTTTGTTGTTTGTGTGTGCATGGGTTCGAGGTTTATCTCTGTGGAGGCTAATTCTGCTTCTCACAGAAGTTGTTAGTTGTCTGTAGTTCTTTTTCTAGAGGTAAGTCTCAATAAAATTTTTCTCCATGCTAGCAAGACTGTTGACTGCTATTGCCACCATTCTGGCCTTGTTTATGTGGCCATTTCTAAGAGAGGGAGCCTCACAGCAGACTTCCTGGTATTCTGGCTCTTGGAATCTTTCTGTCCCCTCTTCCAAGATGTCCTAAGACATAGCTGCAGGCACTTTTATGTAGATGTATCCATTGGGGCTAGGCTCCTTAGAATCTGTTCAGTTGTGGGGTTTTGTAATGGTTTTCATTTGCTGTAAAGAGAGACTTCTTTTTTATCAGGTTTGGTAGCTACACTTATCTGTGTGTAGAAGGATAAAGTTTAGAATGTAGTAAGGAATTATGCTGGTTTTATTTTATTTTATGCATCAGTGCCTTGCACATTTCAGCATACATCTCTTATATATATTTTGCTAAAGTCATATATATATATTTGTTTTCTTTGAATAATTATAAATATGATCTTGCTCTACACTCAGTTTCCATGTGTACATATTGCTAGTATTTATAAATGCAATTATTAAGATGGGTTAATCTATACTATGAGTTTCAGAATATATACTTATTTGAAAAATAAAATAATACTCCTGCATTTTAGGTCAAGGAATGTTGCAAAAGAGGGAGTGGAAAGATTGTAAGAAGCACAGGATTAGGGAGTTTGCTGTGAAAATTTGTCTTCCAGTTACATCAGAAGCTACACCCATAAAAATATCATCAACAAGACTGTCCAAATGTGAGCTGGACAAGAATGATAACGATGAAAGCGACAAACTGGACAGAGAAGAGCCCACAAGGTCTCAACTCTAAACAAAGAACTACAGGCACATGAGAGGTGGTCCCTGCTTAGTTGTCCATTGCCAAATGGTCAACTCTGAAACATACATACAAATCACATTTATATATATAATTCTTAAATTAGGAATATATAATATATATATATTTATGTACAAATTCATGTATATATGTAATAACAATTGATGATAAAAGAGGCCATGAATTTAAAGGAGAATATGGAAAGGCAAATGGCAGGATTTTGAGGGGGGAAGGGAAAGGAGAAGTGTAATTAAATTATAAGCTCAAAAATAAAAGGTACAATTGGATATATTACTCAATTATTAATACTTAACAGTGTTCTTATGACACACGTTTTATATTCTTTAGATTTATTTATTTTATGTGTATGACTGACTTTTGCCTGCTTGTATATCTGTATATGCATGCCTGGTGCCAGTGGAGGTCAGAAGAAGGTATCAGATTCCCTGAAACTGGAGTTTATGAATGTTGTGAGATGCCATGTGGGTGCTGGGTCCTCAGCAAGAAGAACAAGTTTTCTTGACCACTGAGCCATTTACCAGCTCCAGATTCTAGATTTTAAAATGTTTCTATCTCATTAGAACATGAAAAAGCTGAATTGTTGATTTAATTTCCTGAAAATGATTGTATATTTGTAAAATGATGAGTGCATTATAGAATAGGCTTATCCCCTTCTACAAATGCAAACTAGCCTGGAATATGTTTTTTTTTTCAGAAATTTTGTTAAATATATGAGTTGATAAGTCACTCCACAGACCATTTAATACATGTAAGCTGTAGTACTACTCTTTGTTGCTTGTGTGCATTTTTGCTTATTACTGAAATTTGGATCAGTGTTTTATTTTATTTCTGCCAGCCATTTATAGAAAATGCCAAAAAAAGAGAATGGGTTTTAGTGCAATTCAGCTAAGAATTTAAGCTTTCTCCCTTTAATGCTAATAGAAGATTTTTTACTTTTTTTTTTTTTCTTTTTAGATTTGCTTTGGTCATCAAAAGTGAGAAATCATTATTTTGGGTGTATACTTTAAGAATGCACTATCTGCCTAATTCCTTACTCTCTGCCACAGGAATAATTAATTAGTGCAGATAATCAAATGAATCCTCCACTTTTGAAAGGCAAAGCCCTAGGCAAGTATATTTTATGTACTTCAGTGAGCAACAAAGGAAGCTCTCTGTGTTAAGGTTCTGAGATTTGGAAGTTGCTTATTTTTACAGCAAAATTACCCAGTAGTTACTGTTATCACCGCTTAATTCTGTTTCCTAGAATTTTACAAAAACCAGCAAAGTAAATATTTAAAGTAACTTATAGCATCTTGGAATTAGAACTAATAACAGCACATGATTCTTTGTTATTTTGGTTGTTTTGTGCTGGATATTGAGCCTAGGCCCTGGTTTAGATCTACAATACTATAATACCACAGTGAATCTCAGTTCTCAAATCAAACATTTATTTTCTTTTTTTCTATACAGCATTTTTAGTTATGTTGTCAGATTTCCATTAATATCTTTCAGTTGTTTCTAGCCAAGAAAAATAACTAAAGGCACTTTTTATTTGTGTTTTGTGTTATATATGAATAGAATTTTTATAGAAAGGATGTTTTTTTGTGTGAGTTTTTAAATGATTATTTTTTTCAAAAGATCACATCTTCAGATTTATAACACAGGCCACTGCAAAAGAAATTTTTTGTTTGTAGGAAATCTGGAAAGCATAGTGATTTCTTCAAAGTAAACACACCATACTATACTATATTATAATAAATCTCTAAGGATAAAATAGTGACTCTTTTGCTCCAGTGTAATAGTGTGCCTATAGTTGCAATGAGTAGGTCACATGAAAGGAATAGAAAATAATTAGTTCTACTCAACAATTGTCTTGCCTCACAAAGTTTCAAAAAAGTTTTTTCCTTTCAAAGTTGGTATTCAAGGATGCTACAAAAGCAAACTGGAGATAGGATATGTTCAAGTGTCATGGTATGCACAGATAAATGCAGTATAAGAAATGGCCCTCTAGAACTTATATTGCTATAGAATATGTAATCACTTTACCAGATTTCCTTTGCTTAGATAGCTTACTACAGGGTCCCAAGGTACCCACAGAGCTAGCATGAACTTCCTAGAGTATTCATGTTTATTCCAGAGTTAGGCAGCTGATTGCTTCATTACCCTTTTTTACCCCATTAGAACCAACCTAGTGACAATCTTGCCTTAGCCACAGCCTCTGGCTTCCTCGGGGGAGTAACACAATACAATCCAAAGAACCAAGAATTTAAGACAAATGTGACCTGACTTAGATTTTTGTAAAGTTATATAACCTTTCTGAGCCTGTTTCCTTCTGTGTTGATAATGATGTCGTTGTTACTATTCAGTGGTAAGGCTGTATCGGGCACATCACAGGTGCATAGAAATTATTTTCACACTCACTTGCCCCTTTCTGCTTCCATCCTCTTAATCTGAATGTGAGAGCTATTTGACAATGTGGAAAGTTCTTTTTTTTTTTGTTTTGTTTTGCTTTGTTTTTCGAGACAGGGTTTCTCTGTGTAGCCCTGGCTGTCCTGGAACTCACTCCATAGACCAGGCTGGCCTCAAACTCAGAAATCCACCTGCCTCTGCCTCCCATGTGCTGGGATTAGTGGAAAGTTCTTCATTAGCTACTTAGTCTAACTAATTTTCTAGTTTTCCTACCTTTCCTAACTAATTCTATTTTGTCTGTCTTGAGAACAGAGTGAGTCTTAGAATGACTTGAGTACAATGGCAGCATTCCTTCAGGTGAACAGTGAATGAAAATCCTCACCCACCGGTGCAGAGGCATCAGGTGTTGTCCTCCTACCTAGAGAATATCATAAAATTCTAGAAGCAGATTTGGAGCTAGGGTCTCCTCCATTTTGATGGTAAGTGGACTATAAAAAACAAGCCCTAAGCCAGGATAGAGTTAGGAGAAGCCACTTGAATATTCTTAGATCCCAATAGCCTGTTCTTTCAGTTCTCAAGATAGAAAAATGGTGTTTCAGATTGTGAAGGAAACTGGAAACTCACCATTGGAGCTGTATTCCAGAGGAAAAGAGCAGGAGGCAGAGAGTCTACAAAGTATCAAGAACCCAATGCTAACTCAGTCTGAGCAGAGCCTGCCCACATGATCTGCCACAATAAAACAAGGATGTAGTTTTTCTCCCAAACTTGAAAGTGAGCTGAACAGTCTTTTGTTTTCATTCTTGGGAGATTTCACACCAAAAAAGTTACTTGTAATTGCTAGTGACATGTGGCTGGCACTCCTGCATGATTAATACAGGCTGGAAAAGCAGAGAGGTGGCTGTTTTCAGAGAGCATACCTGCTCAGTCACTGTGGTAGTCACCACCACACCATGGTATGTTTCCTTGGATATGCTCTGGCTTCTTTTACTCCCTGCTGTTACCTCTCTAGCTCCTTGAGGCATTTGAATCTGAAACATGGTGTGCAGTGATAACGTAAAGCTGGCTCTCTAGGGAAAAATAAAAGCTTCAATTTATAGCAATTTCCAATTTCTCTGTGTACATAGTCCCCAAAATAGTCAATTTCCAACTAACAACATGTCAACATGTTGTCACTTGGTGTGAAGTTGGTGAAAAAATAAACTTGTGTGCAATCCCTTCACAAGCTGGTGAGAACTTGTAAGAGCTTCTCTGACTGGAACTGGCTCCGAAAACTTCAGCAAGCTATTGGCATGGTCAAGAGTAAAAAGCCAGAAGATGTTTTCTTCGTGGGCTAGGATTCAGAAAGCATCCAAAAAGAATCTGATCCAACCCCCTTACATGGAGCCCATCATTAAATCCACACTAATGCCTTGTTCCTTTCCCTCTTTTTTTAGAAGCCCACAGGCCAATTATGCAGCCGTTGGGCAGGGATAATCTTCAAGGAAGGTGTGGGCTGAGGAATGGTTGGCACGAACTTGATGAGGTCTAGATGAAAAGTCCAGGACCACTGACAGTATTACCAGGTTCTTCTCACTGACCACTAGACTCCTTTGTGTCCTGCAGGAGGAAATGAAAGCAAGGGACGGGAGTGAGCAGAGGGTTGCCTAATTAGGACCTAGGATCAGAAGGAAATGAACTTAAGCTATTCTTCGCATGCAGGAATCTCTTCTCACACATCTGCAGTGAGATTAGAGACAACATGTTCCTGTCACAAGAAAAGAGCCAACAAAGCCCTGATCGATTGCTCTGCTGCAACTAAGGAGCCTTAACTTTAGTCCTTGTCTCTGCTGTGACAGGCAAATATGCCAACGTCCTATTCCTTGGAGGCCTCAGTTTTCCCATCTGCAAAGTGCAGGAATTGAATGCTCAGAGCCCTTCAAACTCTGGCTCAGCTGTAAAATCACATAGCGGGTGTCCATTCACTGGGTTTATGGAGTCTGCAGTCTCTGTATTTAGCTGCACAACTTTTTGGTACTCAATGTGCCAGAGACACAGTTATTTGTCTGTATATACGCCTCTTTGTTTTGAAATTATTTCTACAGCCATTTATTTAGGATAACCAGCCTCGGATTTCTATTTCTCATCAGAGACCTATTGTTGCTGTCTTTGAATTTTCCTGATAACCTTTTAAGTCATAAAAGCCTCCTTAAACTGAGAAATGATGAAGAAACTCAGAGCATCACATCTTTAACAAGAAATAGCCTAAATCCAAATGAACCTTTTACTAGATTATGGGCTCCAAGCTTATTCCTCAGGGAACTCTTGTGAAATCAGAGACAAAACAAGAGAACAATCAGACAAAGAGAAATGTCAAGCTAAAGATTTGGGTTTATTTAATCTTATTGTTTTCAAATCTGCCATGAGTTGAGGGGGGAGGGGAAGTAAAAAGAACGCAGAGAAACCCACCCACCCCCAGCTACAAAGTCCATGTGCTAAACCATGTTTTTCTGTCACTTAGAGTTCAGCTTTCTCCAATATTAATGGAACTTAAGCCAAACAAGAGTCCTTTTTATGCTTTCTCCCCCAGCTCCCTGCTTGCTAAGTCCTGTGCAAACTACAGCAGTTTCCAAGCACACGGCTGTGAAATTATCAAGATTGGACTAATGCCAATACAAACCAATTTATTGGGGTCCTGAAATTAACTAAAACCTAGAAAGCTTGATTAATTGTGGCACAGCACAGCAAGGAGCATTCAGGAGTGCAGCCATCAGGCCAGAGGGCACACCCCAGAGACTCCACTCTGACTCCTGATTTTCAGAGTGCGTGAAGAAGAGTCCCTTCTCTGGACAGGACTTAGCTGCTCTTACCACATTCATCCAGAACAAAAATGTCCTTTCTGAGTGCAGCAGGGAAAATGGTAGTTAGTGGGTCTTAGCTACCTATGTAATCAGCCAATCCCATAATAGTAGTCCTTGGATTAATTTCATTTAATTTAATTATCATCTTTATGCAGCTCATTTGACAAGCTCCTTTTTTTTTCCCTCAAAACAGCACTGGTTAAATATGCCTTTAGAGAGTTGTTGTGGGATCCAGTACTTCTGTGGTTTCCTGGGACACCTTATCACATGGGACAAGAAGACAGAGAATGATTCTTTGGCAAAAACATTTAAAAAGTAATGATGTGTGTGTGTGTGTGTGTGTGTGTGTGTGTGTGTGTGTGTGTGTGTGTGTGTGTTAAAGATAGTGTGGTGTCCCCGAGAGACCAGAAGTTTTCCCTTCAGTTCCTATTTGGATGAACATTAGATGGATTCATAATCAAAAGACACCTAATTCCAAAATGCTACATACACTGATACTTAAAGACTTTAAAATATTTTGCGAATCTTAGCTCTTGAAAGTGAGACAGTGGCTACAAGAATTCTGGAACATGGAAGGAATGACTCATTGCAAATTACAGTGGCTCAGCAGGTAGAGGTCTCACATTCCTTCTCAGTTCTCTACCATATAAGTTTCTAGATCCCTAGGCCCAGTAGTTGGTGGTTCCCTCTTTCAGCCCCAGGCCTAAAACTCTCTGAGGACATCTAGAGGTAGAGCTTTACACTACCTCTGGTGCAGCCAGATCTTTGGTGACCTTTGAAGATACCCTCTTCTGATCACCTATAAGGGTATGCTGGCTCCTAAGAACAGAAATTTCCCTTCATAAGAATCACTCCAAGCTTTGTAGTAATCTCCATAATGTGGGAATTAGTGGAAAAAGGACATAAATACCCAAAAATGTATGCATGTGGCATGGGGTGGGTGGAGCTTAGTGACTTCAGGAGACTCCCATCTTAGTATCGGTGCTACCATTTGCCAGCTTTATCTCTGCATGGGTCAGAATCTAGTCTTATTAATCCTTACAACCAAAGGACAACTGAATTAAATGACCTTAGGAGATCTTTCTAACTTAAGTACTTTTTAGAATGGCATTTATTACTAACAGCCAAAATATTAATTTAATGGATTAGTCAGTTTTTGTCAACTTTACATGAGCTAGAATCATCTGGGAACAGAGAACCTCAAATGAAAAACTGTCTTCATAAAACTGATTTATGAGTTTATTATGGGGACATTTTCTTGATTAATGACTGATTTGGGAGGGCCTAGCCCACTATGGGCAATTGATCTTGAGATATATAAGAAAGTGACCCAAGAAAATCACAGAAAGCAAGCCAGTGTGCAGTATTCTTCCACAATCTCTGTTTCAGTTCCTGCCTACAGATTCCTGCATTGAGTTGCTACCTTGACTTCCCTTCCCTTAGTGACACATTGTGACCTAGGAGTTCTAAGATGAAATAAACCTGTTTCTCTCCTAGGTTGCTTTTGCTCAGTTTTTGTCATAGCAACAGAAACCAGGACAGGTATACAATGTGTGTCAGGCCAAAACTATGTCTATTAATGTATGCACTCTTTTCTTTGGACCTCAAAATACCCTATTGTGTAGGTGCTGGTACTGTCAATACATCTGTGAAAAAGAAAATCCGTCAGATATTAACAGGTATAACTAAGACACACAAGTCATCTGTCTGAATGTCAAACCTTAACTTTTTATCTATCTCTATTCCCCACATCTTGTGTCTCCACATGGTAAAGATCTCCAGCCATGTATCTATAAATGCCTTGGTGAGTATTCCCAAATTCTATTTTCCTTCTTTATATTCTACCTAAAAGTGAGCCCCTGGATCCCCATCACGAGAATCCTAGCTCATCAGAACTGCACCTGCCATATTTATTTCTCCTTGTCTCTCTATCATCATGTTGTTTTACAGGCAAATAAATAGAATATACAGGGGGCTAAAAGCTATACATCAACTCCTTAAAAAGTACATAGAGCCATCTACTCTCTTTTGCGGTTGGATTAGAAGAGGACTGTCGGATTATATTCATGACCCTTGGAAACTGTTCTCAAGCAGAGACAGTCAAGCCAATAATATTTAGAAAAATAACAAAATTTGACTGTATTTAGTTCTGCAGAAGAATCCTGCTGGTTGTTCACGGGTAAATGTTAATGTCTCAGCTGTTTCTGGCTATCCGAGTGACAGGCTGTAGATTTGGTTAAATGGTCCACTACAAAACCAATTTAGCTATAAACTTTTTAAAATATATTTTTTTTACTAATTCTTACAAGACTTTCATACATGGACATAATATTTTTTTTATCATATTCACATCCTACTCTTCCCCAAACTTCTCCCTTATTTTGCACCCCCTTAATTCATGTCATTTATTCTTTTGTAACACACCAAGCCTAATTTGTGCTACTATTTAATCATGTGGTAGTGGTGGTGGGGCGTCGACTGGAGCCTGGTCAACCTACATGGGGCACACCCTTAAAGAAAACTAACTCTCCCTTCCCCCCAAAACAATCAACTGTCAACAGCTCCTCAGCTTGTGGTGTGTGCTCTTGAGTTAATATTCATGTTGGAATGTTAGCTGGCTTGATCTTGTGTAAATCCTATGCAGGCAACCACAGTTGCTGTTAGTTCATGAGTGCAGTGATATCCACAAAATAGTGTTTAGCACTCCCTAACCTCTAACTCTTACAATCTCCCCCCCATCCCATTTCTACAAAGTTCTCTGAGATTTTTGGGGAGTGGGATGATATAGATGTCCCATTTCTGGATGAGCACTTCACAGATACTCATTTTATGTACTTTGATCAGGTGTGAGTTTTTGCATTAACTGTCATTCACTGCTCAAAGAAACTTCCCTGCTGAGATCTGAAAACTCTACTAATCTATGAGTATAGAGACACAAATTTAGAAGAACATTTGATACTATATCCATTTAGTAGAATAATAGCAGTAGGTTCATCCCAAGGGTCCAGAAGCTCCCTAATCAGGTCTTGACCAGATTTCCCTACCAGAAATGTATATCCTCCTATAGATCAGACCTTAAGTGTCATTAGAAAACAGTTGGTTACTCCCATAAAATTTGTGCCACAATTGTATCAGTGGGAATCTCTTCCAATGTCAGTCATTGTATACCTCACAGAGTTCACTAGTGGGTAAGGCTGTCAATGACTTTCTTCCACCAGCAGTCTGCATTACATCTTCCACCACCAGGAAAGCTAAATGGCGTGACAAAGCTTCCTGGTCAGTACCAACTTGATTTCTCCATGTCCTGTGGTCAAAATGTGTAGTGTTTCAACAATAGCCCACATGAAAATTAAAGCTATATTACATTCGAAGCTAAAGGTAGTGTGTACTTTCCCATATACATGAGCAAGCCAAGAAGGAGAGAAGTGTACAATATTTTTTATTCTCCTGAGGTAATTGTCATCTAGGAGGCTTACTGCCTCCATCTGCTAACCTAGTCCTAGTCCTGGAAACTTCTTGCCTCCATACAATCTAATCTAGGCCTAGAATGTTTTCAGCCACCGAGACTTATTGGTGAATAGGATCACCCCTTCCTGATTCTTTCTGAGCTCTGATGGGCTGGTTCAATTCAGTTATTCTGGCTAAAAGCTCCTTTCTATGCTGACTGATTCAGTCTGGCTTCTCTCTTTCCACCTCTCCTGAATTGCTCTGCTTGGCCTCATACTAATTCTAGCAATCTGTTCTAATCTTCTGGTTCCTTCTCGTTCTCTGGCTGTTCTGTCTTTATCTGTCTCCAGATTGTGCTCTCTGTCTCTCTGCAACCTGTCTCTGTACAACTCTCCTAGTAAAATTTTCTCCTCTTTTCCTTTTCTCTTTGTTCTGTTGTCTCTTAGTAGTCTCTTTTTCCTCTCCATGTGAGAATTGGGCAGATCCTATTCTGTCATGTCTTTCTCTGAGTCGTCACTTTGTCTGCCACTCAATTAGACATCACTTTCAAATGTGAATGCTTCCTGCAAACTAATTTTACCCTCATTCTTTGTGATTAAAGGTGTATGTTAAGGGATGAGCCACACCACAACTAGAAACAGGTATTTTCAGTAAATAACACAATCTTGGGGTTCAGAGTGTAATCAAATATCCTACAATAAAGAAGTTTTCTTATGTCACACAGCATGTTACTAGCAGGGCCAGACCTTGACCAAGACTCCAGCTACTGCCATTATATAATAGAAACAGGACTTGAGCTGTAGACAAAGATAGCCAGACATGGACCACATGCAAGGCTCATTTGCTTGCTTTAACTCCCTCTCTCATATTCTACTCACTCACTGCCTTTGATTAGATGGTTTTCTGGAAATTTCCCACAATTTATTTAAATTGGAGATTGGCTGATATAGGTGAGAGATGTTGACATCTGATTGAATGTCCACACCTCATCTGGTCAAGCATTCTATTGTTGTATTCTTTGCTTTACCTACAAGGATTATCTAGGTCCATCTATTTTTCAACTCCTTTCTTTGTTTCTATCTCTACTATCATCTGTTATCTAAAAAACCATATTTGTCACTTCCCCCCTTTGTTTTCATAGTATTTTATTGCATTTTTGGTGCCACAAGATAGTATTTTTTTTAACTGACTCTATAGTGTTAAAGGGGAACATTTCTTACCTTTTAGGGATTTATTTCTTTTTATCCAACATTATACCACTAACTCCATCAAGACTATTATTTATAACCAATTCACTCATCTTGACATCTGTGACAGTCTATCATGTAGGTATATTATAGCTTGCTTATCCATGCTTATAATAGTGGACATTTAGGTTGATTGTGTTTGAACTTGAGAATTCAGCAATTTACTCCTTTCTTTCTTACATTATTTCTGCGGTGACAGCTCAAGTCTGAGGTAATGAATGCTCTATGACGAATCTACCCAAATGGGTAATGGAGAAACAGGAAACACCTGGAATAAAAGTGTAAATTGGTTAATATTTCAAAAAATTTCCAGATTTGACTGGAGAGATGGCTCAGCAGTTAAAAGCACCTTCTTTGACAGACTAGGATATGCCCAACTCTCAGCAGTTAAGAGCAACTGACCTCAATAAAGAGATAATATAGAAATTAAGGTGAACTATGAAAGACTTAAGAAGAATGTTCCCTTTCTTACACAGCTGAGGCATGAACCTCCTTCATATCTAAACTATCTGATCAAAGCCAGACCATCTGACTCAGGGGACCTGATCTTGGTTTCTAACACCCAGCTCACAACTGCCTGTAATTCCAGCTTTAGAATATCTGATACACCTGGACTCCTTGAACTTCACACTCATGTCTACAAACCCACAGAAAGAGGTATAATTTAAAAGAATAAAACGTTTAAAAAATAGCCAGATTCAAACTCAAGGAGTTTTACTTAATCATAGCCTAACATTGATCCGAAAGATCAGTGTGTCAGGGGAAAGGAGTGTGGAGGTGTCTCCTGCCATTAAGCCCATGTACTTTTTTTTTCTGGCTCATTCCTCCTTTATTTATTTCTTTTTGATACTTTATTTACATTTCCAATGTTTCCCCTTTCTAGGTCTCCTCTTTGGAAAGCACCTATTCCCTCCCCCTCCCCCACCCAACTGCCCACCCACTCCCATATTCCCACCTTGACATTCCCCTTTACTGGGGCCTCTCCTCCCCCTGATGGCCACCAAGGCCCTCCTCTGCCACATATGTGGTCCGAACCATGGGTCCCTCCATGTGTATTCTTTGGTTGGTGGTCCAGCCTCCAGGAGGATGGGGGGGCGGCCAGTTGACACTGTTGCTCCCTCCATGGGGCTGCAGACTCCCTCAACTCTTTCAGTCCCTTCTCCAACTCCTCCATCTGGGACCTCACTCTCAGTCCAGCTGTTACTATAAAGTGAAACTTGGAGTATTGCAAACGTTTCGGCTAATATCCACTTAGCAGTGAGTACATACTATGTTCGTTCTTTTGAGACTGAGTTACCTCGCTCAGGATGATATTTTCAAGTTCCATCCATTTGCCTGCAAATTTCATTAAGTCATTGTTTTTAATAGCTGAATAGTACTCCATTGTGTAAATGTACCACATTTTCTGTATCCATTCCTCTGATGAGGGACATCTGGGTTGTTTCCAGCTTCTG
>CM052722.1:78412061-78428086 GCA_028551405.1 Uromys caudimaculatus
GCATTTGACAAAATTCAGCATCCCTTCATGATAAAAGTCTTGGAAAGATCAGGAATTCAAGGCCCATACCTAAACATAGTAAAAGCAATATACAGCAAACCAGTAGCCAACATCAAACTAAATGGAGAGAAACTCGAAGCAATCCCACTAAAATCAGGGACTAGGCAAGGCTGCCCTCTCTCTCCCTATCTATTCAATATAGTAATTGAAGTTCTAACTAGAGCAATTAGAAAACAAGAGGAGGTCAAAGACATACAAATTGGAAAGGAAGAAATCAAAGCCCATGTACTTAAAGAGCATCTCAAAGTACTTGTTTTGCACATGCATTTTCTTTGTACTAAAAATACACTGTGTGGGTTTAGTATATTTTGTTCACCCCTGTGAAGAAACAGCAATATGTGGGTTAGAGAAAGTTAACAAATGGTGTCCCTGGCTCACCTACACAATTGACATCCCTCAGCCATGTTTAAGATTACCTCTTCATGTACCAGAGAACATTGGGTCTGCTACCATTACACTATCATTAGTGCTATTGAAAGCAGAATCTAGATTTCTTTACATATTTCCTTTCCTCCGTCACTATGAAGCACACCATGATACTGACAAATGTCACTTAGAGACAAAATACTGGAAACAAAATAATTTTCCTGGAGATTCTGGGTGTGAACAATGTTTATAAAAGGAAAGAAAGTTTAGATGGTTTAGAAAATGATTTAAAGACCCAATTTGCTTTGAGGATTTCCTTTCTTTTCAGTTCCTCTCTCTACAGCTTGTAAATGCTGCTATGGGGAAAATATCACAGAGCTCGGTGCGGTGAGGGTGGTATACATGATATTATTTTCACTTTTTCAGCAACTGGACAATCAGTTTTCTAGTCATTTAATTAGTTGATAGTTTCCCAATGTCAATCAAAAATAATCTTCCAAATGACTTAATGGGCTGGCATATGAGGACTGTAATATTTGTTTGAAATAAAAAACACATTGAAAATTATTTGTGGAAAGTATTTTTCTTGATTCTCTACCAGATCACCTCCAATATAGTTCTTATAGAAAATCAGAGTTCAAACTTTATTATATTTTAATAACCCTTTAGTTTAGATTAATATTACACTATTAAAATGCTGTAAATACAATTTTATATTTACATGAAAGATATAAAAGCAGTTATTTACCAAATACACTTCAAACTATCTTCAATAATCACATACTATATCGTATGTTACCATGTATGGTATGTCAAAATTTAGAGATTAATAATATTGATACTTGTTTAAACTCTAGCTTTTATTCAATTTTCCCCACTAATATCCTTTCTATATTCTGAGATTCTATTCATGTTACAACAGAACATTTAGAAAATTACATGTTAAATGGAGGAGAACCAACAAATTATAAATGAAAGGAGACCCTTTATGTCCTAAGCACGTCACTACTTATTGGATTGGCAATATCTTTATGAATATGTGATGGAATGATAAAAGAAAAGGGACAACAATGGGATGATGGAAATAAAAATGAGCTGTTATTTAAGATGGCCTTTGAAGCTTCTATTTCAGTACCAGCTTGTATGTAGTGTACTCAGCAATAGGGTCTCATAATGTTCTGGATGGTATCCAGTAGCAATAAATGGCAGTAGCCTGTATTGTTTGGGAGTGGTCTTTAGAAACCTCTTGACCAATGACCCAAAAGGAAGTATCTGACAACTGCTACTGGGCTTTTGTTTGATAACCTTATGGTGTCTGGCAGAGGTATTATTTCCTTTATAGTGTATCTCCATTTAAACTTATAATATATACATATGTATGCTATATATTACGAAGTTCCTAAAACAGTAGATTTTCATATAACTTCTGTCTTAGTCAGGGTTTTTATTCCTGCACAAAACATCATGACCAAGAAGCAAGTTCTGGAGGAAAGGGTTTATTCAGCTTACACTTCCACATTGCTGTTCATCACCAAAGGAAATCTGGACAGGAATTCACACAGGGAAGGAACTTGGAGACAGGAGCTGTTGCAGAGGCCATGTAGGGTGCTGCTTACTGGCTTGATTCCCCTTACTTGCTCAGCTTTATTTCTTATAGAACCCAGGACTACCAGCTCAAGGATAACACCACCAACAACGGGCTGGGCCCTTCTCCCTTGAGCACTAATTGAGAAAATGCCTTATAGCTGGATCTCATGGAGGCATTTCCTCAAGGAAGGCTCCTTTCTCTGTGATAACTCCAGCTTGTGTCAAGTTGACACAAAACCAGCCAGTACAACTGCTTTTAAACATCTTAGTTATGGCCTTCCTGACCTGACCCCCTGACTTAAACTACAACCCTTAATTCCCATCTGTGTTCTGCTATTAACCCTCCCTTAAATTCTTACTACTCCCAATGACACCTTTTTTTTGTTTGTTTTTTAGCCTCTTTACCCTCTTTACAGTTTCCTAGCTTCTACAGGAACTCACATCAACCATGAGTAACCATACATTCTCACCAGCATTTGTTGCTTTTTGTTTTCTTGATATTAGCCATTTTTGCTGGGATAAGATGAGAACTCAAAGTAGTTTTAATTTGCAAAGAAAGAGGTTATACAGGTTTCTGGAGGAGAAAAGTCATTAACAGTGTTAAGCACAATGTGAGGCACAATCATTACTGGCCTTAGAAATGGTTCCTATTAATGCAATAGTGGTGTAAATGTTATGGTGGTAACCATTCACTTTATGATTGGATTTAAGACATACTGAATAGGACAGAACTCGTGTCTGATATAGTAAACTGGAACAAGAATCTATAGTTAGATAAATCATAGGCCTCAAGAGAGAGTTTAATTCTATTCATTTTTACTGGTAAATAGACACAGTATCAAACCACCTTCTAAATATTTACCTTTATATTCATCAAGTAGTGAAGCTTTCAACACCCACCAGAGCATGCTCATTTTGCAATGGATAATGGTTAATATACAGATTCACAGTTGGTCAAAATGTAGAGAATATGTGACTATGGAGTACTCAGCCTTAATGGAACATTTCTATTCCACCCTGTCCCCTCAAAGCAAGTGCCATCACAGAAGTGTGTGTGTGGGAGGGGGCAGAAAGATTGGATTGACTGGAATGGAGCAGTGTTTTCCTGACATGGCAGGGCTACTTTACACATTACCTCAAAGTGACTGTGCTTGCATGGATTGGGGATGAGCTCATGTAGTCCAGTTCCGAGCTGAAAGGCTATTGTCAATTGATGGTGTCTGAGGAAGTGATAGTTTTCTTCAAGGATGTGGCCCTTGGTGAGTTTCTCATGCTTCATTAAATTACCTCATGCCTACGCGGGTGTTGGCAGCCCTAAGTGAACTCAGTGGAGGGGGTGTGAAGGGGGCATGAAGATTAGTGGGTGTTCTGGTAAGGGAATCTGGAAAGAGCTGGTAGAAAATAGGAGTTAATATGATCGATATATCTTGTATACATATAAGAATCCCCCCTAAATAAAATATTTTAAATGTCAAATATTGATTGATCGTTTCATTTGGGAGATTGTTTCATATAAGTTACAACATAATGAGCAAGCTTAGGAAAGTGTATAAAGAAGTCATTGAATAAACAGACTTCTGGATTAAAAGTTAGTAAACGTGCCTTCCCTTAGGAGCATTGCAGGTATGACTACTGTGTCACATGTGCATCAGTAGATGGCAAAGAAGAGAGAGGCTGTGTCTATGCTCAGTGCTCTGACCTATGAGCATCTTTTGATTGGTAACCTAACATTCCCTGAAAAAAAGTTAGAAGACCACCAGTCCAGCACCACGCAGGCCTCGATAGGGAACAAGCCAGAAACTAGAACAAACCCACCTGGGACTGAAGGCTCTGGAGCAGAGTAAACCCAAGATAGATGAGCCTTGCATGGAGCCACTAGGGCATGTCAGGCCAGGAGTGAGCCTAAGATGACTACTAGACTGGCACCATGGAGAGGGAGCTAGCCTGAGAGACCACCAATTGGGCACCATACAGGACTGGGGATGAGGGGACATAGCATGCCCAAGATGAACCCCAGCCCAGCACCATAATGCATGAGCTGGGCATAGCACTCCGACTCTGGCACCTCTAAGAAGAGCAAGTAAGTGATGGACAAATGGAAGAGAAGGAGAAACAGAAGGATGTGGACACAATAGAGAGGTGAAGAACTGGAGATTTGAGGGTAGTGAGGAACAACCTCATGTGAGTAGTTAGTGATGCCACCTGGGACCGTGGTGCAGAGTCTCAGCCCGTCCTGGGTTTGTGGCCCTGCGGCAGCAAGGTTGTTACCACAAAGGCCAAGTGGATGTTCCTGGTCTGGGCTGTCACCTGGGAACATATTGATGTCTGAGGACTGTATAGAAATGGTCCCACCTTGGTCCTGGGGCATGAGAGCAGGAGAGCTGACCCCACCCGTAGCCAGCTACAGTTCTCAGGAGAGCAGGCCCTCTGCATTGCCCAGCATGGGAGAGCTGGCCCTACCACTCATCTCTCATGTGGAGGTGTGCACTAGGGAGAGATGCCCGCACCTCACCCTTTGCCTCCACTGGCAGTCAGGAAAGCTAGACCCCCTAGGTCTTAAGAGTGGGAAAGCTGTTGCTGCCCCTTACCTGCTGTAACATTCAGGATAACAGGCCCTTCAAGTCACCTGGGCAGCACAGTAGAGCTGGTCCCTGGATGTGGGACTTATAGGTGAGCAGCCCGAGGATGTGAATATAGGAAAGTCTGCACTGCCTCATGTCTGCTGGGCAGAGGCATGGACTAGGGAGAGATGCCCTCTTCCCCTCCCTCATCCCTTGCCATCTATGGCAGGCAGGAGAGCTGGCCCCGGAGGTATGAGAATGGGAGACCTGGTCGTGTCCCTCACCTGCTGCAACACTTGGGAGACCATGCAGTGCACCTTGCCTGGGCAGCAAGGAAGAACTGGCCTTGGTAGAGGAGTTTGCTGGTGAGCCAGCCCTAAGGGCATAAGAACAGGAGATACCTGATCACCTCATATACCTCTCAGGCCTGCATCCAGGGCTTTGAATTGGTCCATCCCAACATCTATTCCATGGATGACATGCTGGAGTGCAAGAAGGGGCTGGTCTTGTGGATCTAAAACTATATGATCTCCATGACAGAAAGTAACAATGACCTATCTTCAAGGAGTCCCAGAAGATTCCAGTATTCATAACATAAAAGGAGTCTGAGGCCTCATACCAGACCAACACATCATTGCAATGAACATCAGTAAGCAAAGAGGTGAAGACAAAAGGGTACAGTGTGGGACACACTGTGACATACTATATCTTCCATAATGATTTTTTTTCTCTGTTGGGGAGTGAGTTACAAGGGTGGAGCATAGGTACAAGGGGAGGGCAAGATGAGTGGGATTGGAATGCATGATGTCAAATTCACAAAGAATCAATAAAAAGTTAAAAGAAAATTTAGTAAACTTTGGTTCTAGTCTTAAGTATCATTATGCATCTATGTGACCTTCCAAAAATGCAATTAACTAACTAGCTCTCCACCAGTTTCCTATAAAATGAGAACAGAGTTTTACCTACCTGTTCATCTGAGGGAGTTTGAAGGAGCAAATGACACAGTATCTATGAAGTTTGCCTTCATCAAAAGAAGACATGGAGGTATTAGTTTTCAAGATATACATTAATAAAAATAAGAATGTGGTTATGTTCAAAACAAAGTAGGTAGATTTTTCTATCAAAAACTATTTTCTCTTGTCATCCAAGCTGCCATAATTGACAAGCGAGAAAATTTAGTCAAATAGCATAAGCTTTCAATTATCAGTCTGGTAATCTCAGAAGGTACACCATAGTTTCAATAGTGAATAATAATGCATTCTATACTTGAGCTTTGGAAACAGAATAATCTCATATCAGAGTAATTTCATACACTATCAGAAAAATTATATGAAATGCTGTATTCATTAATTAGCTTGATTGCATAATCACCTTACAATTCATTCTTAAGTCAAAAGATTTCATGAATTTCACTTAAGAAAATACAATTTTATTTTCATTATACTTCAATAAAACTGGGTTGGAGTAGAAGGTTCAAATCCTAAGTTTGGCATTGTTGATCTCAATTACAATGTTTCTACCTTTTTGTAGTTCTTTGTATTGCAATGACAAATTGGTTGTGGCCTATTGAGGTTAAGATATTTCCATCTCCTACAGAAAGACATGAAAGAAAGAAAACTGGCTAAGAATTGAAAAATAAATTAGCTAGATGTTATAGCTATGTAACTGAACAAAGAACTCTCAGTGACATTATTGTACTTAGTAGACATTATTGTATTTGGAATGCTACAAGAACTTTCAGAAGCATTTTTCTATAAATTTAAATATTTGTATAGCAGTTGGATATTAAAATATCAAGGAGACTGATCATGAAACATGAGGAGTTTCTGATTAAAAAAAATGGACCTTTTCAGGGTTTCACAATAACTAAATATCTGAATACAGATAATAATTTGGATTGAAATAGTAATTCAAATAACTTGACACTTTGTTAATCAGTTGGCAGAGCTAATTCTAGATAATGTAGACATTGTATTTAGGCTTATATTCTGAGTTAGGCTCATCCTAAATAACCATTCCTAGTGAGTTTTTAGCTACTACTTTGGTTATTTTGTTTATTCATGCTTGAAAAGGTGGTAAGACTGAGGACCACTCTTCTACTCTGGTAGCTTGCATAGCATCTTCCAAAAGTATTGAAGCTAGATGGTTGGAAGAAACTTCTGGTCAGTACCAGCTTGGATTTTCCATGTTCTATGACTTAATCATGTCAGGTCTTTGGCAATAGAGTCTTTCCACCTAGTCCTGGGGTCAATTAAGAACAATGAAAATAATCTATACTATTTTGAGGTCTATAGAATTTCACTGAATGACCCATTCTTGGCACTGGACATTTTATTTATCACCCTGTGGTTTCTGGTAGGGACATCATCCCCGTATTACAGGATAGCTCCATGTAATGTTTTTAAATATATGAATATATGTCAGGAAGCTCCTATACTAGTGGGTTTTCATATGACTTTCCCAAAAGATCTGTAGTGTTAATCATTCCTCCTCATATTCCCATCTCTACCTTGCTCACCCACCTTTCTTCTCATTCTTCCCTTCCTGTTTCATTATTTCCCTTTCTCCTTCAAACCTTTGTGTTCTATCTCCCTTCTTTTGGAGGACTCCTCCCCATGGCTCCTTATCACTTGCTTGATATCTGAAGGTAGTCTAAATGAAGCACACATATGTAAAATTTTGGATCTGACACCCACAAATGAAAGGAAATATACATTTGTCCTTTGGAGTCTGAATTACCTTATTCACGGTTATTGTTTCTAGCTCCATCCATTTACCCAAGAATTTCATTTTTCTTGCCAGGTAAATAACATACTATCATGTCGACATACCACATTTCCATTATACATTTATCAGTTGATGGGCATCTAGGCTTTTCTATTTCCTAGTCTTTGTGAATAGAGCATAATAAACATAGAGGAGCAAGTATTTCTGTAGTAAGACAGAGTCCTATGGGTATATACCTATAGCAGGACCATGTTATAGATCAAATTTTGAAGATACCATAGAAGATATTGACACAACAGTCAAAGAAAATACAAAGTGTAAAAAGCTCCTAACCCAAAACATCCAGGAAATTCAGGACACAATGGTAAAACCAAGCCTAAGAATAATAAGAATAAGAGAATGAAGATTCCCAATGCAAAGGGCCTGAAAACGTCTTCAGCAAAATCATAGAAGAAAACTTCCCTAACCTAAAGAAAAAGATGGCCATAAATGTAAAAGAAGCCTACAGAACACCAAATAGATTGGACTGAAAGAGAAATCCCTACCTTCACATAATAATTAAAACACTAAATACATAGAACAAATAAAGAATATTAAAAGTGGTAAGGGAAAGTAAGGCCAAGTAAGATATAAAGGCAGACCTATCAAAATTACACTGGACTTCACAAAAGAGCCTCTAAAAGCCAGAAGATTCTTGTACAGATGTTGTACAGATTTTAAGAGAACGCAAAAGCCAGCCCAGGCTACTATACTCAATAAAATTCTCAATCACCATATATGGAGAAACCAAGCTATTCCATGACAAAATGAAATTTAAATAGTATCTTTCCACTAATCCAGCCCTACAGAGGATCATAGAAAGAAAACACCAACATAAAGGAGGGAAATTATACACAAGGAAAACCAAGAAATTAATCATCTCACAACAAACCAACAGGAAAGAACCACACAACAATACCACCTCTAACAAGAAAAATAACAAGAACCAACAAACACTTGTTTTTTAATATTTCTCAATATAAATAGACACAATTCCCCAATAAATATACATAGGCTAACAGAGACTGGATATGTAAACAGGATCTAGAATTTTGATGCATACAGGAAACACACCTCATTGGCAAAGAAAGACACAACCTCAAACTAAAAGGCTGGAAATTTTTTTCCAAGCAAATGGTCCCAAGAAACAAGCTGGAGTAGCCATTCTAGTATCCAATAAAATAGACTTTTAACCAAAAGTTATCAAAACAGATGGGAATGGACACTTCATACTCATCAAAGGAAACATCCACCAAGATGACATCTCAATTCTGATTATCCACACCCCAAATGCAAGGGCACCCACGTTTGCAAAAGAAACTTTACTAAAACTCAAAACACACATTGAACCTCATTCAGTAGTAGTGGAAGACTTCAAAACCCTACTCTCACTGATGGACAGATCATTGAAACAGAAAATAAACAGAAACACAGTGAAGCTAACAGAAGTTATGAAACAAATGATTTTAACAGATATCTACAGAACATTTCACCCCCAAACAAAAGAATATACCTTCTTCTCAGCACCTCATGGAACCTTCTCTAAAATTGATCATATAATCTGACACAAAACAAGCCTCAACAGATACAAGAAGAGTGGAATAATCCCATGCCATCTATCAGATCACCACAGACTAAGGTTGATCTTCAATAATGACAAAACAACAGAAAGCTCATATAATCATGGACACCGAACAACTCTCTACTCAATGATAAATTGGTCAGGGAAGAAATAAAGAAAGAAATGAGAGACTTTCTAGAATTTAATGAAAATGAAGGCACAGTATGCCCAAACTTATGGGACACAATAAAAGCAGTGCTAAGAGGAAAATTGAGAGACACTGAGAACCTTCATAAAGAATACACTAACAATTTAACAACACATCTGAAAGCTCTAAAACAAAAAGAAGCAAACACATCCAAGAGAAGTAGACAGCAAGAAATAATCAAATTCAGGGCTGAAGTCAACCAATTGGAAGCAAAGAGAACTGTACAAAGAATCAACAAAACTAAGAGCTGGCTCTTGGAGAAAATCAACAAGATAGATAAACCCTTAGCCAAAATAAATAAAGGCCACATAGATAGTATCCTAATTAACAAAAGCAGAAATGAAAAAGGAGACATAGCAACAGAAACAGGAAATTTAAAAAATCATCAGACTCTACTACAAAAGCCTATATTCAACAAAACCAGAAAAAAATCTAGATGAAATGGATGATTTTCTAGACAGATACCAGGTGCCAAAGTTAAATCAGGACCAGATCAACTACCTAAACAGTCCTGTAACCCCTAAGGAAATAGAAGCAGTTGCTAAAAGTCTCCGAACCAAAAAAAAAAAAAAAAAAAAAAAGCCTATGGCCAAATGGTTTTAGTGCAGAATTCTGTCAGATCAGACCTTCCAAGAAGACCTAACACCAATGCTTCTCAAACTATTTCACAAAATAGAAACAGAAGAAATAATACCTAATTCATTCTATGAAGCCACAGTTCTGCTGATACCTAGATCACACCATGATGCAAGAAAGATATCTTCAGACCAATTTTGCTTATGAATATCAACGCAAAATTACTCAATAAAATTCTTGGAAACGGAATCCAAGAACACATCAAAACCATCATTCACCAAGATCAAGTAGGCTTCATCCCAGGGATGCAGGGATGTTTCAATATATGGAAATCCATCAAAATAATCCATTATATAAACAACCTCAAAGGAAAAAATCACATGATTATCTCATTAGATGCTGAAAAAAAACTTTGACAAAAATAGAACACCCCTTTATGTTAAATATCTTGGAAATATCAGGGATTCAAGGCATATACCTAAACATAGTAAAAGCAATATAAAATAAACCAGCAGCCAATATCAAATTAAATGGAGAGAAACTAGAAGAAATCCCACTAAAATCAGGGAAAAGACAAGGCTTCCCACTCCCTTGGTATTTATTCAATATAGTACTTGAGGTTATAACTAGAGCAATTAGAAAACAAAAGGAGGTCAAAGGGATATAAATTGGAAAGGAAAAAGTCAAGGTATCACTGTTTGCAGATGATATGATAGTATGCATAAGCTACCCCAAAAAATTCTACCAGAGAACTCCTACAGCTGATAAATAACTTCAGGATAGCAAAACCAATTCTTAACAATTAAAGAACTTCTGGGGGAGTCACCATCCCTGACCTCAAGCTGTACTAGAGAGCAATAGTGATAAAATCTGCATGATATTGGTCCAGAGATAGACAGGTAGATCAATGGAATAGAATTGAAGACCCAGAAATAAACCTAAACACCTATGGTCATTTGATCTTTGACAAAGAAGCCAAAACCATACAGTGGGAAAAAAGAAAGCATTTTCAACAAAAGGTGTTGGTCTAACTGGTAGTCTTCATGTAGAAGAATGCAAATTGATCCATTTTTATCTCCTTGTACAAAGCTCAAGTCCCGTGGATCAAGGACCTCCACATAAAACCAGACACACTGAATTTAATAGAAGAGAAATTGGGGAAAAGCCTCAAACACATGGGCACAGGGGAAAAGTTCCTGAACAGAACACCAATGGCTTATGCTCTAAGATCAAGAATCGACAAATGGGACCTCATAAAATTGAAAAGCTTCTGTAAGGCAAAAGACACTGTCTATAGGACAAAATGGCAGCCAACGGATTGGAAAAGATCTTTACCAACCCTGCTTCCAACAGAGGGCTAACATCCAAAATATACAAAGAACTCAAGAAGTTAGACTTCAGAGAACCAAACAACCCAATTAAAAATGGGGTAGAGAGCTAAACAGAAATTCTCAACTGAGGAATCTCGAATGGCTGAGAAGCACCTAAAGAAATGTCCAACATCCTTAGTCATCAGGGAAATGCAAATGAAAACAACCCTGAGATTCCACCTCACACCAGTCAGAATGGCTAAGATCAAAACTCAGGTGACAGCAGATGCTGGCAAGAATGTGGAGGAAGAGGAACACTACTCCACTGCTGGTGGGACTGCAAGCTGGTACAACCACTCTGGAAATCAGTTTGGCAGACCCTCAGAAAAATGGACATAATACTACCTGAGAACCCAGCTATACCTCTCCTGGGCATATACCCAAAAGATGCTCCAATATGTAATAAAGACACATGCTCCACTATGTTCATAGCAGCCATATTTATAATGGCCAGAAGCTGGAAACAACCCAGATGTCTCTCAATGGAAGAATGGACATAGAAAATGTGGTACATTTATATAATGGAATACTATTCAGCTATTAAAAACAACTACTTTACAAATTTTGTAGGCAAATGGATGGAACTAGAAAATGTCCTGAATGAGGTAACCCGGACATATATGGTATGTACTCACTGATAAGTGGATATTAACCCAAAAGCTCAGAATATCCACGATACAACTCACAGATCATGTGAAGCTTAAGAAGAAGGAAGGTCAAAGTGTGAAAGCTTTAATATCACTTACCAAAGGGAACAAAATAATCATGGGAGGCAGAGAGGGAGGGACCTGGGTGAGAGAGGGGAAGGGGAGGGGAAAAAGTGGGGCAGGACAAGGTATGGGAAGAGACAGGAGAGAAGTCCAGAGAGCCAGGAGAATGAATAGAAATAAGTAGCAGTGTGTATGTGTGTGGGGGAACTACTAGAAAGACCCAGCTGCCAGAGATGTGAGAGTCTCCCAGGACCCAATGGGGATGACATTAGATGAAATACCCAACAATGGGGCGATACAACATAAAGAAACCACCTCCAGTAAGTAGACATGGCCCTCAGTGGAGGGATAGGGCCACACACCCATCTAAAAATTTTTAACCCAGAATTGTTCCTGTCTAAAGGAAAGGCAGGGGCAAAAAATGGAGCAGAGACTGAAGGAAAGGCCATCCAGAGACTGCCCCACTTTGGGATGCATCCCATCCATAGACACCAAACTTCAACACTAGTGCTGATACTGAGATGTGCTTGTAGACAGGAACCTGGCATGGCTGTCCTCTGAGAGGCTTTGCTAGCACCTGACTGAGACAGATACAGATACTCACAACCAACCATTGAACTGAGACCAGGGACCCCAATGGAAGGGTTAGGTAAAGGAATGAAGTAGCTGAAGGGGATTCAACTCCATAGAAAGAACAACAATGTCAACTAGCCGGACCCCACAGAGCTCCCAGGGACTAAATCACCAACCTAAGGGTACACATGGAGGGATCCATGGTTCCTGCTACGTAAGCAGCAGAGGATTCCCGTATCTGGCATCAGTGGGAGGGGAGGTTCGTGGTCCTGTAGAGGCTTGTTGCCCTAGTGAAGGGGGATGCTGGAGGGGTGAGGTGGGGGTGTGTGTGTGGGTGGGGGAGCACCCTCTTAGAGGCAAATGGGGGGGAAACAGGTTGGGGGGTTACAAAGGGAAGACAGGAAAAGAGGACAACACGTGAAATGCAAATAAAGAAAATAATTAATAAAAATGAACACAAACAGATATCTAAAATAATAGCAGTAATAAAATAAAAACAAACCAGAATAGTGCAAAACAAACAACTGGACAGGCAAATAGCCAAAGAAAAAGCACAAGAAACACATGTAGACTTTGAGACCTACACATTCAAAAACACAGCAAAGGTGTAAAAACAAACCCAGAAATAACAGAAATAATAATATACAAGCAAAAGACATGTAAAGTTTAAAAACTAGAACTCCAAAAATACCATTGTGTTTGTTTTCTGTTGGCCATATGCTGCTGGGCATAGGTCCTGCCCTTAAATGAGGTTTGTATACCCAGTGAGACTCTGTTGGAAACTAATTTTTCATTTTTTGAGTGGGTTTCAATTAGATATAGCTTTTCCAAGTTTCTTATATTTGTTCATACTTTTTATTTTTCTTAATATATGGTCCATTTTTTATTAATTTCCATGGGCTGCTGAAAACAAACAAACAAAAAAAAGTGCTCTTCAGTGTTTGGTTAGAATGCTCTATAGCTGTTCATTTCATTTGGTTTATGATGTAATTTTCCCCAACAATTTATTTTTTATTCACTTTACATCCTGATCACTCTCCCCTTCATCTCCTCCCAGTCCCACCCTTACGAATTCCTCCCCCCATTGTCCCCTCCCCTTCTCCTCAGGGGAAGCCTCTCTTGGGTACCACCCTGTCCTGGGACATCTAGTCCCCCAGCAGGACTAGGCACATCCTCTCCCACTGAGGACTAAGCAGGCAGTCAGGTAGTGGGGAAAGGATCCAATGGCAGGGAACACACATCTCCTGCTCCACTTGTTAGGGGACCAACATGAAGACCAAGCTATGCATTTGCTACAGGTGTTTAGAGGTCTAGTTCCAGCTTCTGCATGCTCCCTGGTTGGTGATACTGTCTCTGTGAGCCCCCATGGGCCCAGGTTTGTTGACTCTGTAGGTCTTCTGGTGTTGTCCTTGACCCCTCCAAGTTGCTCACTTCTATCCTCCACTCTTCCACCAATCTCTGCATCTGCCTCGATCTGCTGCTGGATTGATCCTCTCAGGAGACACTTATGCTAGGTTCCTGTCTGCAAGCATAGTAGAGTACATTATTATTGTGTCATTTAATTCCAGAGTTTCTCTCTTTAGCCCTCTCCAGGTGATCTGTCAATTGGTGGGAGTGGACTACTAAGTTACCCACTATTTTAGTGTTGTGGTTAATCTGTGATTTTTGATATAATAGTATTTCATTTTCTAATACATTGCATGTAAATAATTACCTCAAAGTTTTGGACTTTACCAAAAAGAAAAGCAATGTTTCCATATACAGAGATGAGAAAATTTTATGTTTTAGAGAGATCGGAAATTGAATATTGGTCTGTCAATTTATTTATTTATTTATTTATTTAATAATTTATTCTTTGACAATTTCATGGATGCACATAATGTATTTCAATCATATTTTCTCTCTACTCCCCTCTCTAACTCTTCCCAGACCACCTCCCAACTTCATGTGTCTTTTCATAAGTCACTGAGAATAATTAGTGCAGCCCATACATGTATACATATGGAGTCTTGATGTGCCAAGTTTGAGATGTCACCCCGCTATCAAAGTGAATCAAACAGATAGTTGGAGTCATCATGTATTGATCGTGTGTACTATTAAGACACTTCTAGGGACAAGTATTACAAAATAGTAGGACTGAGCTTTGGGTTCTTCAACACTTGGAAGGATTAAGGCAAGAAAAAGCCAGCAAAGGGAACCCATGAAAAAATGGCTACAGAGATAAGAAGGCAGACATGTGAGTGTATCATCTTAGAAGTGTAGTAAAGGAGGCAGGAGAAGGGAAAATCAACTGTGGGAAACTATGTCAACAGGCCAACTGAGAGCTGATGCTCTTCAGAAGAACAGATTTGGAGGAGTGGTGGAATCTAAACACTTATTAGAATGTATTCAGGACCGTGTAGGAGGAAAGAAATCTGTGGCTAGAAACAGGCAACCCTTTCCAGGAGTTATTCTATAAAAAGAAAAAAGAAAAAAACAAAAGTGTCCCTGGAGGGAGTAGAGGTTTTTGGTTTAAAGATGGGAGAGATAACGGTACGTTATTATGTGATTAAGGAAGATCCAGCATAGAGAAATTTTGTGGTGCTCTCATCCATCATGTGTTTATTAGTTTGCAGTAACAACTGAGCACTAAGTGGTGGGTCTCATGTTGTGCTACATGTTAGAATTGCTTCAGGAACTTTTCTTTTTTAAAAATCTTAATTCCTAGAACAATTAAGTTAACATCTTTGTGATTAGGCTCAAGATATTGGGGTGTGTGTGTGTGTGTGTGTGTGTGTGTGTGTGTGTGTGTGTGTGTATAAGTATTATTATACATAAGACATTTTTCCTCTATGTAGTTTCTTTTTCACCTTAAGGTTATAGGGATAGATCTGTGGCTGGGAACCTCAGCTTGGGCCACAGGGATCCATAGCCAATTAGCGACGGGAGAAAGCTACCCTCCCAGGAGCTTGGAAAAGCCGGGAGTGGAGCCAAGACAAGCTCCACTGCTCACCAGGAACCACCCCGAACCTGCGGGACACAGGGACTGAGGTAGGCGGGCATAGGAACCCTCTGGTTCCCATCTGTGGCAGGAGACCTCTTCGTGGGCCACTAGGGTCCCACAGCCAAGCAGCACCGCAAGAAAATTACTCTCCCAGGCTCTCAGGACATAGAGACCGAGGAGGAAAAGTAAGGGATAGGAACCTTCTGGTTTCTATCTGTGGCAGAAGACCTGTGCCTGGGCAACCAGGGTTACATAGACAAGCAGTGTTAGGAGAAAGTCACCCTCCCAGGAGGGTGGAAAAGCCATCAGTGGGGATAAGACAAGCACCATTGCTCACTGGGACATGGAGACCTCAGCCTGGGCCACAGGGCTCCAGGAGAGAGCTGGTATCCCAGGAGTGCTGAGACACCTTCGAGCATAGGCAAAACAACCACTTCCGTTCAAACTCACTGGATCAAGAGGGACCCTTGCAGAGCCATCAGGACATAGGAACCAAGAGACAGCTGGGGACAAGATCCTTCTGATTTCTGTCTGCACCCCAGATCTGACCCAGTGCCACAGCACTCCAAACCCAAACACCTCTCAGAGAGAGCAGATCTTCAAGGAGTATTGATACAGAGGCCTGCAGGAGGGAAAAGCCATAGCCAGACAGAGTAAGATCAGCTAACATCAGAGTTAACAAGATGGCAAAAAGCAAGGGCAAT
>CM052722.1:78428586-78547607 GCA_028551405.1 Uromys caudimaculatus
GGGGAGGGGGAGGGGACACGGGGGTTCCAAAGAAAAGGGGAATCATCGGAAATGTAAATAAAATATCAAAAAATAAAAAAAAAAGAAAAAATAGGAACAACAACAACAAAAAAATGTCTAAGCACCCCATAAAGCATTAATAAGAGCAGAGAAGTTTCCCAGATCTATGGAAATTTTATTTCCATTTAGATTCTCAGAGGCGACTCATTGTCTTGACTTTATTAAGATCAAACTTAGAAGGCATCCACATTCATCATCTGGCTTATGCCCTTTCACTGCTACTACTCAAAGCTTCGATTTGCCAGTTGTGATGCTATATACTCCTAACTCCAGCTCTCAGGAACCGAAGCAGATGGGCTGTGAATTGGAGGCGAGTTTGCACTACACAGGAATGAATATTTTGGTATAAAGTTATGCTGCTTTGATAGTTTCTGTGGGATAATAATAAACTTGATCAAACACACATACTACTCTAAAACGTATTTTAAATTCCTATTTTAATTAATTTTAATCATATTTGTATGTGTGTGTATGTGTGTGTGTGTGTGTGTGTGTGTGTGTGTGTGTATGTGTGCATGTGTGCATGCATGTGGGTAGGTGAATCCTAGTACCGGTGTCTGCAGAGGCCATCGGTGTGGATCCCTGCATCTGGGGTTACAGACAGATATGAGCTGTCTGACCTGGGTACTCATGACTTTCTTCTTTTTTTCTTTTATGCAAGGTGAATCTTCCCCCCTCAGTTAAATTCTTTCCAAAAGCAGTCTCACAGACACACCCACAGGCTTTTCTTACCAATATCTTAGGTGATTGTAAATCTGGTAAAGTTGACAAAAAACATAATCATAAAGAAAATAAGCAGAAAATTTGAATTAAATAGTCTATGTATTGGCACAGATAATTCTTGCACTATATGCATCATTAAATATTAAAATCCCCCAAAATGTCTTTACAAATACTTGAAGTGAATAAAGAGGAGAGAGAGAAACTGAAGGATAGTAGAAGTAAAGAAGAGAAATTAAGTATCAGTTTGGAAGATGTAAATAAGTACAGAAAGACAAAAAGTCCCATTAACTGAGGGCCTACTGTTCACTAGACAGTGTGTTAATCATACCACAAGCATTATATCCTTTGATATATCAAATTCATGAAATAGGTATTAATGAGATGAGGTTTACACAATTTGATACATTTGCCAGAGATCACAGCTCAAAAATGGCTTTAGAAACTGGAAAGATTAGAAGTGTCTTACCCAGCAGAAGCCAGGAGACTGGAGACGGGTCAGGTAGGTAACATAACATTGTCTGGGAATGAACCTTGTTGAGTTCGTGGTTCACTGAAGACTATCCACCTTATCAAAAGGTCAGCCTAATCAAGCTCTACTTGATTATTGCTGAAGTTATCAGAAACTCTGTTTTCAAGTAAAGGTTGATGTCTAGAATTTTAAAAAGGAAATCTTCTGATTATTTGGAATGAACAAACAATCTATTTTTAAAAAAACCACATTCTTCCAAAGAAAGCTGTGAACCAAATTTGACTCACAAGTCACCCGTATGTAGACCCTGGTTAAAGGGCGGTGTACATGTTGAATTAGTAGAACAAAATGAAAGAAAATAGAAGTTTATGATCAGACACAAGAATGAAGATGAACTGGGAAGACTTTATATTGAGTGAGAAAAGAGCAAAAGTTAAAATAATGGACAATAAGGTAGAGAAGAGAGAATAAGCTGATGAGAATCTCAAGAGGCCAAGGGAAAAACATGTAGGGAGAAAACAGAAGACAAAAGATTTGAAGAGACATGAAAGAAGCAGACACAAAGATGGAGGGGAAGGAAGAATACAGGTGAGAATAAAGTGGTGACATATGGAAGAGCTTGACCACTGCTGAGCAATGTGTGTGGGTCTCTGGGATATGCCAAAGCAGGGCAGGAGATCAACAGGCCACAGAGAGCAATTCTCAACCTGTGGGTCTCACCCTCTTGAGGGTAGCTTATCAGACACCCTGCATATCTGATATTTACATTAGGATTCACAACAGCAGCAAAATTGCAGTTATAAAATAGCACTTAAGTAATTTTATGATTGGGGGTCACCACAGTGTGAGGAGCTGTACTCAAGGGTCACAGCATTACGAAGGGTAAGAACCGCGCACCTAAGGTCTGGGAGAGCTATCTTTCACTGAAAGGTTCTCTTCCTCCTCCTCTCCTTCTTCCTCCTCATGTTCCTCCTCCTCCCTCTTCCTCTTCATCCTCCTTTCCTTCCTCTCCCTCCTCATCCTCCTCTTTCTCCTCCTCCTCTCTTTCAACATAAAGTAATGGTGGCAGCAACAGCAGTGGCAACAACCAGTGGTCATCTCTTTGTGAGGCCCTTCTGAGTAACCTCTATTATAAGTCATGTAGAGCTCTCTGCTGGTTAACACACTTGGGGCATTTATACTTTTGGCAATGGGGTGAGGTACAGTCTGGCACATACACCCTCTTCTGGCTTCACATGGGTGTTTGTGCAATAGACTGATAACCTCGTATGCTGCTATCCTGTTTGGATTCAAAGAATGGAGTTCAGTGTTGCACCAAGACAGTCACATCCTGGAAAGGCTGTTTCAACTCACTTCAGCGCCTTGAGCCTCCCTTTTCTGCAAAAAGTCAGAGAGATAATCAGTCTGCAGAAAAGATTCTACAGTCTCCAGGGTTTGGTTCTGTTGTTGTTCCTGGACCCTGCATTCTTCCCAGGGTCTTTTTATTAAGCATTACCTGGACTTCAAGTAAGAAAGGATTTTAAAGACAACTCCTACATTAAAGTCCATCTTCTATTATTTGCTTCATCCCCCTTAAACCCTCAAAATGGTAGTTTTTGTTTCTGTTATTTATTTATTTATTTATTTATTTATAAACAGATTATTTTTGGATATTTATTTTATTTACATTTCAAATGTTTTCCCCTTTCCAGGTCTTCCCTTTGGAAACCCCCTATCCCATACCCCCTCCACCTGCCTCTATGAGGGTGCTCCCCCACCCACCCACCCACTCCTGTCTTGTTTCTGCTATTTTGAGACAGGTTCTCATTACATAGACCTAGCTGTCCTGAAATTCACTCTGTAGACCAGGCTGGTCTCAAACTCAGAGAGCCTCACCTGCCTCTGCCTCTTAAATTCTAGGAGTAAAGGGGTATGCCACCAAGCCCAGCTAAAATGCTAGATTTTAATGACATCCAGGACTTCTCAGAGATCAAAATAAATAGGAGACATGGGGATATTGAGACTTTATATACATATATTTTAATTTCAAACAGGTTATTCCATTTATCTTTTATTTTCAGTGCTTACATAAAAAAAAAATCATACTTTAACCATTTAAAAAGACAGGGAATCAGTTTGTTTCTATCTGCCCACAAAGAGTTAATGCTCAAAGTGTTTTCCAACCATTGCAAATGTTTGGAGTCATGGCAGCTAAATAATGTCATGGGATTTTGGATATAATAGATACTGTTTGGCTAATTAGGGAGTTAGCTGATGACCACGAATCACTAATCCATAGCCTATTTCTAATTTAAATGTTCCACTACAGCTGGCCATGTTCTACAATATAATTGTGGTAGTCAGAAGATGGTTGCCAAGTTTATCAAGAAATAATTCACAGTTCGGGAAAGGTAGTGGGCTTAGTGCTGAGGCAAATTTTTAAAATAATATGATGAATAGCTCCTGCTGTTGTTTTATTTTGTGCTAGAAATTCATCTGGTGGGAGCTTCCAAAGGCTATGGCAAAAGCCCTTTATGATCAGGATGTCCGGGCCACATGAACTGCTTTCTTGTCCCCATGCCTTTCTACCTCTATGACTTTGGGGAAATTATAAATTTTTAAATAGCAGGTTTTCAGAGATGAGATCCTTCAAACACATCTTGACCTAAGAAGGGAGTGATGCATTTTTAAGGTTCATTGTCCATGAAATGATATCATGATGTAGCTACTTATTCTTAAGGCACACCCTGGCTCTTGATCAAATGACCTAAATGTGGATTGAGGGGGAGCAGGGAGATGTCCCTTTGAATTTTTTAATTCTAATTTTTTCAGTTATGAAAATTTTCAAATGTACTGCTACAAGCAGCCATTCATTTGAGAAACTTCAAAGCACTGTGATTTCCCTCTGCTCATGGGTTCCTCAGGTCAGGAGTTCAGAAGAAGCACAGTGGGAGGAGTTGCTTCTGCTAATGGTGTTGCGCTTTGGCCGGGAATATTTGAAGGCTGGCAGAGGCTGATAGGCTGGTGGGGGAGGGCTGGGAGAGTCAGAAGCTTTATTCACTCATGTGTCTAGTGCTTGGGCTGAGAGAATCCAAAATCTGAAAGTGCCAAACCAGGGGCCTGCATGTAGCCTTTTTACAGAACTAACTTACTGAACTATACAGTAGCTTTTGAGCAGTCAAATGGCTTACATGGTGCCCAGAGCTCCAAGCAGAAGTATTTCAGAAAGCAAAGTGCAAACAGATGTGGTGTGTGTGTGTGTGTGTGTGTGTGTGTGAGAGAGAGAGAGAGAGAGAGAGAGAGAGAGAGAGAGAGAGAGAGAGAGAGAGAGAGAGATCCAGCCTCACACCTTACTTGCTAATATCCCAAGGATTACTAGCTTGCTTTTCTAGATTTAACAGGAAGTTACAGAGACTCACCTAGTCATCCATGGGAAAGTAGAAAAGAAAAGTTATAACATGTTTAAAAACCATTGACATGGAAAAGTACAGAGAAAAATATAAAACTCACTGAAGTATACATGATCAATAATTTATACTTGGGGGATGGGGAGGCTAAAGAGACACCCAGCTCTCAGCTCCACACCATGCTGCCTGGGGCAGCAGCCACTGCTACAATGATCGAATATGTGATAGAGAAGTGGAAAACATAGAATAATGGAATTACATGTGCCCTATGGAATTACATGTGCCCTATGGAATTACATGTGCCCTATGAAGAGAGGCAGAACTGGAGATATAAGGACAGTAACTGGTGAGAGAGAGGGCTGAGGGTGACCCGTGCTGTCATTGGCCAGTAGGGTTAGTGGGGACAGTGTTCGGCAGCCTACAGCTTATGCAGACACAGACTCAATGCCTGAACGTTCTGCCAACCATAAGATTGCCCCTGCTCTGGGCAATGGCAGAGACCAGAGTTGAGGGAAGCTTCACTTTCTGGATTGAAACTCCTGGAAGGATCACTGTGGTCTATGATACTGCCAGAGGTCATATTTGGTGTCTGTGGTCCGTGCTGCTACCTGAGACCTCAATGAAGCCTAGATCCATGATTATTTGGTCATGTCCTTGGGTTTTGCTGCCTTGGGGAGCCATGCTTTTGTGAGTAGCATGTGTAGTCTGAGGGCCATGATGGGGCCCTAAGTCTATGAAGCCACTAAGGGATGAGTGGGTGGTGGCACAGATATGACCAGAGGCTGTGTTGATGTCTATGGCCAATATACCACCTAAGGCCATGTGGATGTCTGTGGTCTTGGCTGCCTCCTGAAACCATGTTGATGTCTAAAGGCCTTGCTTCACTGGTCCCACCCCTTTCCAGGCACTGCACAGTGGCACTGGCGTGGTTTGGGTGATGGAAAGCTGACCCTGGTGACTTGGGTGCAGGATAGCTGGCTCTGCCTCTCACAGGCAGCCTTGAGGTGGTGTGGGGACCTGTTGGAGGCCTAGGCTACCACTCAGGCCTAGATACAGGGCTCTGAGTTGACTCACCCTGACATCTCTCTATGAGCTGCTGGCATGGGTAAAGGGGCTGATCCTGCAGAACCATATGATGGAGAGGCAGGAACGTTGGAGAAGCAGAGTGGTATGTGTAAGGTGGAACTGGAGACTCGGGGTTAGGGTGTGTTGGGTGACTCAGGTCAGCTGTGATGGGTGTGAAAGAAGGCTGTGGTTGATAAAGGAGGAGTCCGTTGCCCAGAGCGATTGAAAAGATTTTTGGTGGTGGTGGTGGTGGTGGTGGTAGTGGTAATTTTTATTTTTTATTTTCTTTTGGGGGAATTACAGGGGTTGGGGCAGACATGGAAGAACTAAGAAATGAGTGGCATTGAGATACATGATGTAAAATTCCCAAAGAATCAATAAAAAACCACTATGTTGTAAATTTTTATACTCAAACATTCTTGCTATATTTACTTCAGACCATGTTTTTAACCAAATAAAATGTCACTGTCCAAGATAGGGCTCTACCCTATCGAATTACTTGTTTCAGCATGCTGCCTAACCAGGTACTTTCCTTTATAACTGTAACCTCAATTTTGAAGACTTGCTAGGTGTTGTATGCAATAATTTTTGAAAGATGCCTCCCCCAATTCACATTGAGTCTTACAATCATTCTCCAGTAACACAGACAAACCTGAGACATAAAGGCAAATTGTCGGTGATCAGAAAGATAATAACTCTATTAAACTCCAAAAATTACTTATGCAGAACCTACTCTATGACCCTTTGCCTTATCCATAGAATTAATAATCTAGTCAGAAGCATTATGAGGGCAATTGACCAAAGTCTGAAGGAGTGCTTGAGGGCCAAAACTAGTCAGTATTTAAATTCAGGTATCCTAATTCCTAAATGGATGTGCTCAGCCACTACACAGAACAATTCATAGTGTTAATTTGGTTTAATATTTGAGACTTAAATAAAGTTGGGCCTGAGGGATTATGACATGCTTCACTGGACTTCATGTTCTCCTTTCCGCATCCGTTGGAATGACTTTTTCTAGTGTTCATTTATTTTACTTGTCTCACATTTTTTCCTGGTGGAGCTCTCTTGGCAGGAAACAATCTTGTCATACAGAGATTCTAAGCAGACATGTTTAGACTATCTTTAATAAAACAAAGTGGCCTCCTCCCTATAATTAACACTGTTGAGCATGCATTTAAACCTCAAAAATCACCACGTCCTGATCCATCTGCCCTGTATTATAAAGGCATGAGCACGTTTTTATCACTCAGTGAAATAATGGTTGAATGATTTTCTTGGAAACTCTTAAAGTCTAAAGGGAAAATTAAGTGATTTGGACCCTGGGGGGATATAACTAGATCATCTAGGAGTATTTGACGAGGTTATGCTGCCCAGGGCCTTAGGAGAAAGAGGGTGATATTTTTACCCATGCTAGCATATGACACACATTTGAGGTTCCCATTATGTTCCAGTCTTGGGTTGCAGTTTTATTGCCATCAGGTTGTGTGTCTCTCTTGGAATTTAATTTTATGACATAGATATGGTAAGTCTTAATGAAAATGTCAGGCTTTATGCCTTTAGAAATAATGACACAGGAAATGAGTTGAGTGCCCCTGTGTGGCAAGCAAATAAAAACAGAACAAAGCCCCACGACAAGACTGTGTTTCCTGCTCTTGGTCTGCACCTGCTTTCTGCATAGTTTTCTGACCCATAAGGGGGTGGAAAGCAAAGGTTGTCATCTCTTTCCAGACTGGCGAGTCCTAGTTGGCCTTTTTTTGGGTTTTAGCAGTTTATTATTTTAATTAGTGTGTATCAATTGCACAGGAATGGGTTTATCATCACATCTTCATACATGTATATAATGTATTTCAGTCTATTCATTCTCCCATTACCCTCTCTGTCCCTCGTGCCACTGGAACTCCCCCAAAAGGTAAGCTTCTAGGTTAACATCTCTTCTGGCCTTTGGGAATATCCACAGATATAGGCATGCAAAGGCATGAGTGCACACACGTACACATACACACACGCATGCACGCACACATATTGGAGATAATAATAAAATCTTTAAAACAGAAAGGCAGACAATCATCATGCTGAGAGGATCAGGTCAGCCCTGTTTAAAATTCCCACTGTGCTTCAACTGACCATAGGGTACCTTAAGTCCTTCACAATGTAGCTCTTGTGAATTTCTCCAGCCTCACAATCCTAACCTCCCAGCCAACCCCACCTCCCTACCCAGCAATCCCCACTTGCTGTGATTCTCAGTCTTCATGCTGCTTCCTGTCCCGCCTACTTGCTATTCATCTCTTCTATCCCAAATGCCCTCATTCTTGTTTGTAAATCCAGCACAAGCACTAAGAATACATGTGTTCTTGGGCAAAACTGAAACTACTCAGTTCCTCAGTGTACTATTCTGCAAAATAGGAATGATAATTATTCCTTTTGCATATCATTGCTGTAGGGACTAAGTGAGGTAATACTTAAACACTCATCAAGACAGTCTAGCACACAGCATATATATATTCTCAGAAAGTTTAATGTCAATTCTTACCTATTGGCCTTACCCATTAAACCCTTCCTCGTTCCTCTGCTCTGTCCAAATCCTAACTGTCATTTGTTAGCAGTTGCGAACAAGTCTTTTAAACTTTCTGAACCTTGATTTCCTCATCTGGCAAATTGAAGATGTTAATGGCATCAGAGTACTGACTGCATAGAGCCCTTGCTGGTATTAAAAGGATTTTAGCACCGTGCTATGTACTTCTAAGAGATTCAATAAATGATTGCCAATGTTACTATGAACTGTCCTCTATGGTGGTGAGAAATGCAGGAGTCACTCCTTTTTAAGGCAAGTTAAGGGAGGTTCTTATCTCAAATACTTGGGAGGCGTGGATGGTTTCAAGTATTCATGACTGGTTTCAATATTGCAATTGCATCCCTGACTTGAACTCTTCCCGCTCCTGCAGGGCACTGTTTTTTATTATTGTGCTGAACACCTGCTACCCAGGTCCCCAGCACACCCTGTACTCTAGTGAGCTTTTCTGTGCAATCTGTTCTTTTTCTACCTGTCTTACAAACATGTTTTATACCTCAGTTAAGATAAACCCATTCTTTAAGATGCAGATTTTAATTCATACTCTCTTGAAGGATGTCCCTGAATCACTGTATGGAGTTGGGTGCACCCCAGTGATCATCTAATCACAGTGCTTATGATATGATCACATAGCTTTTGTTTACGGGTCAGTATCTCAAAAAGATGGTGTTTTCTTAAGACTCACATCTGTGCAACTTTATCTGTATACATTTTGGACCTAGCTCACAGTTTACAACAAGAGATATATGCACAGTATTTGAACTGAACTGGGAGACTCAGATATACTTGAGCAAGTTCAAGGTTATTGTTAAAATACCAAGATATTAACAAGTACGCCCTGGAACAGCATGGAAAACATCTGGACATTCTTTTACTGGTAGGAAAGATGGTTAATATAACCCATGACTCCTGAAAAATGAAAAGGCATTTAACAACAGTAGCCTTCTGACGCTATTAGAAACTTGGAGAACACTGCCATCTTGTGGTAGAATTCAGAGGTGCTGGATAATGAAGCTCCATTTAGATACAGAACCATGAATGGCCAATTTTTCTGAAGAAGGCAGGTGTGTGATGTGCATTTCCACTTGATAGATCCTGTTAAATGAGAACAATGAAAGGTTTGTCCTTTGTTAGTCACCGTGTCCTAGTGCTGTAGCTAGTTGCTGGTTGGCAATGGGATGTTTTTCAAGAGAAGTCCAGATGGCCTATTTGACTCCATTGTCACATTCACTGTCTTGCAATGTGCCCTATTTTTTCCAGTGGAAAGTATGGTCAACATGTCTGCTTCCCAATATAATTGGACATAAGAATCCATTAGAAAATAAGACAACATAAAGTTTGACTCAGCTCATCGACTGGCTGCATGGTGGTAAATCAACCCATTTAATTGTATCCCTGACAATTTTTAGTCATCCTGGAATTATTTATATGTTTTGCTGGATTCCCGAGAGATTTTCTTTTGGACGTTTTACCTTAGAATCATGCTGAATTTCTTCTAATGTCACAAGGATTACTAAAGATAAATCTACCAGGTTGCCTCTAGCCAACTGTGAACTGCATCTGGAACCAAATGGATTTGAGTTCTGACATCACTCCAAACAACAAAAGACATGTAAGTAAAGGATCACAGATTTCACAAACACCTCACTGGTTCCCCTTCACCTCCTTGAAATATAACAAGAAAACTCAATAACAATATAGTGCATACACCACATGCATAATATTCAGTGTGCGACTTGTCTACGTAGTTTTACACATTCATTAATTTTAGTGCACAACATAATTATTACATTTTCATAGGTATATATGTGGATTTCTTGGTCCCCTTCTCTATAGTCTCTCTTCTACTTTATTCTCTCTCTCTCTCTCTCTCTCTCTCTCTCTCTCTCTCTCTCTCTCTCTCTCACACACACACACACACACACACACACACAGGACATGTATATTACATTATATATTTTCTCTTACCTGCTCTTGATCCCCTCTCATCTCTGTCTAGATCTGTTCTTCCTCCCTTTCCACAGCTCTTATTCTACATTTATTACTTACACACACACACACACACACACACACACACACACACACACACACATACACACACACACACATACACACACACACACACACACATACACACACACACACATACACACACACACACATACTCCACAACTGAGGTGAAGCATATTAGTAATTTTGAGTCTGGTTATTTTGCATAACACGATGATCTCCAGTTCTATCAGTCTTTCTGAAAGTGTTATGATTTCATTGATTTTTTTGCAGTTGAATCAAATTCACATGATTTTTATGGATTTCTATACATGTGTGTGCATTCACATTTGTCTGAGAAAAGGGTGTTTAATAGTAAGGAAAAAAATAAAAGAAAATTCTTATAATAGATCACGATTTTCTAAAGAAAGATGCTATCGCCTCCATACTAGAAGATCTCTGAGCTCAGGCAGACCATGTACCATGTATAAATATACCACAAACACAAGCACTGTAGAGCAGATTCCGGCAAGGGAGTCTCATTACTGACTCACTTGCCATGCGCAGTGTTGCTGTTGGCAACACGATCTTCACAAATAATAAACAATTCTTCAGAGGGTTCTGAACATAACAAAGCCGAAATTTCCTTCAATTTACGCGACATTTGTGTTCCTGAAAATTTCAATGTATATTCAAACAGTACAAAATACTTAGTGTTTACATTTAAAGCAGTGCTATGTCCAGCCTGAACAAAGAGAATTATTAACAGATTTATTTAACTGAATGAATAACTGGTAGGGGTAGCATCAACAGTTGGTTAGAATACAAGGCATTCTTCTCTGTGTGGAATTGTACAGCATATTGGGGAGATATAGCATCTAAATGCTTGCCTGTATTGTGAAATCCATCACTGCCTTATAGATACGCACATGACCACAGAATCATCAATTTCGGGGGGATCAAAACATAACATTTGAGAGTGAAAACTCACATCCATGTTTGCCTAGAAGAGAAGAACACAAGGATGGGGACTAAGCAAAGAGGAGACATGCCAATGGGCCTCAGAACTTGTGGTTTTCACTGTATTTGAGTCTGTAAAGCATACAGGGGTTCCAGCATTGGGAAAGTGGGAGGTCATTGGTGGGGAATATGGAGTTTAAATATTGAAGAATGGAGAAGGGTCAGGAGTCATTGCCTGCTCACAGAATGAGCTGCTGTCAGGTGTTAAGCCAAAGTTAAGGTTCTGGAAAGGCAGTGTGTCAAAACTAATGGAGACAAGCTACAACCATAATCAAAAATAGAAGGCTGAGCAATGGAAGAGGTGAATAAGGTTGTATATTATTTTGTGTTTTTGGTCAAGTTGGCTTTCAGTTACACAGACCTGGGTGTAAACTTCAACTCTGCTGCTGAGTGTGGGGTCTCGACACAGTGACTTAAGACTAATAATCTTCGTACCTGTAAGATGACAGTGCGACCTGCTGTTTCACAAGGTAGCTGTGGCAGTGGCCCTGGAGACTATGTATAAAGTGTTATGCTCACCCGCACCTTCACACTTTATAGGTGAGAGTGCTTATACTGCCTTGCCCACCACACTGCTCTTCCTTCTGTGACTGCATCACACTAGTCTGCACCCCCATCTACTGAGTCCTAAAGCAGACTCCTCTTCCTCCTCCTCCTCCTCCTCCTCCTCCTCCTCCTCCTCCTCCTCCTCCTCCTCCTCCTCCTCCTTTATACCTCATAATCCTCAGATGGCACCTTTGCAGTTTCTCTTGAGTTGACTTTCTCTACTTTGTCCCCATTAACTGCAGTCCATCTCAGGACTGTGCCATCTTTGTCTTGAACTTGTATCCACTTCCGACCTCAACTGCACCTGGATGCAAGGGCTCATTTTCCTCAAATGTTTGATCACTGATGGGCAAGATTCTTCTTCAGAATAGGAGGCAAAAATGAAATCCAAGGCAGAACTGCGGGCTAGTATTTATTGGAGTCTTACAGAGACAAAGCAATTCATAGTATAGAATAAAGCTTACAAACCATGGAACCAGGCTTTCTTAGGTCAAAATGCAAGCTTTGCCACTTACCAACTGTTTTATCTTGAGGAGGTTACATTATCTTTCTGTGCTTTCATTTTATCTCCTCTAGATCAAATTAAAGAATAGTACCCAGGTCAGAGCATTCTTCTAAGGATTAAATCAATTATATGGGAAAGGTTTAGAATGATGTTTGGTACATAGCAAGCTTTAAAAGTACTTAAGTATGGTTGATGGTTTGCAGTGGTGTTAAATGTGGCTGTTGCAATGTATGGATCCAGAGTGGTTACTCTTGATGGTGTGGGTAGTTTTCATGGAGTAGAGTAGGACCATCTGTCTGGCTTGAGTGAAGTCCATACCAGCCCCACTACCCTCCACTGACTCCCAAATCTCCTAAATATGGTTTTCCTCATGTTTGTTTGGCAGATGTGTATGGCTCACTTTTGTGTATTCTTGATCCCAACTGAAGTCCCTTTTGCTTCCTAGACCTTGGCAGAATGCAAAGCAGAGAAAACTAAATGAGTGCCCGGTAGAATGCAGGAATTTCTGTATATACATAAAGATTCAAATGAATCTATTTCTCAGGGAAGGGCATTTCTATTTTGCATCACTTTCCACAGATGCCTTGGCTAAGTAAAAAAAGAGGCCAAGAAACTGTGAGTCTTAAGTGCTAAGGTACAGGGAGTACTGCTATGATCAGATACCTGAGTGAAGGACTCCGTGTGAGTACAGAAGCGGGAACAAGGAAGCTGTGGTGCAGAAGGTCCAGTGATTGGTTCATTGTTCTTTGAATGGCCAAAGTATTGTATAAGGTATAAGCCTTTATCAAATGCAGGAATGGTGAAGTGCAAGCCAGGCAAAGCCGAGTGAGTGATTACCCTCTTGGATGTAATTAGATGGAGGAACTCTAGAAGTCCAAGTTCACACCACCCTGGGTTCCATTACGATTCATTTAAGAGACTAACAGAATAAGGAGGGTTCTATTTGTTAATAAAGCTTTCTCAGACAGAAATAGATGCCATAATTTTGCCTTGATAGTGAGTACACATTTCTGCTGCAGCAAGGAAGTTCTGATATACAATCATACAAGAATGTTTGTAGAGGCAAGTCCTCGAAAAAGCTGAGCTACGTAAGCTGCCATGTCCTGCTGAGGACAGGATACAAGGTTTTGTGATGCCATAAAAGTTCAGGGACCACAAAGAAACCAAATGACATGCTGAAGCTGGGAGTAGGGTTTCTGAGCAATGGAGTTCCTGGTAAGAATGTTTACATAATGCCATGTATGAATTTTTAGCTATACCTCAATAGTTTCTAGGTTTCCCAGTCATGGGATGACGTGCATTCTGCTTGGAGCTGTGTGAATTGACTGAAGCAAGATCTATAGAGCTACCAGAAGCCTGGATATAGTAACTTTGTATTTCAGGTTCTGTCATGGCCCAAAATACTGTGACTCAGTAGGCATAAGTCCCAGGACATACTCAAGGTCTAAAGCATCATCTAGCCCAATTATACCCTTACGAACAAGAGGCACTGGATTTCTTGTTATACAGACAGAGTAAGTACACATTTACAGCCTCGGGAGATTAGCATGGTGAGGAAAGCTCAGTTTTAAAGAACGTAGCCAGAATTTTGCCATCAGAAAGGGGTTGTGGAAACTGTTGGCATTTGGGCAAAATTATTTAGTTTGTTTTTACTCAAATTTTGAGTAACATACAGAGAAGAACGAGCATTATGATCTTTGTGGCAGATAGTGGTCTTTGAAAGTCCTAATTTGGCCTTGACAGCTGCAAATTCAGAATTCTGCAAACTCTGGGTTTTAACAGAGTGCCCCTCCTGGCTATTAGCTCATACAATTGCACCACCTAGTGGTGCTACTGTGCCAGGAAGACTGAGTTTTAGTCTACAGTAATTCCTTCATTTAGGGGGCAGTGAGAAGGGGGAGGGGTACATCCAGAGCCACACTTGTGTAATAAAGGGGAGAAGAACCTCATTACACACAGAGATGAGGCCATTGCATGGGCATGGACAGGGAAAACACAGTTATGCAATTGAGTCTTTGGAAAGATGAATGATGAAACATTTCACACTCAAGCATCTTTGCTCTTCTGCTCGGAGTTTAGCAACTGGGAATTTCTCCCAATGTTCTTTTTTTCTCTTTTCTTGTGCTATGGATAATGGGACACATGGCCTTAAATATACTAGGAAACTTCTGTACAACTGAGCAACATTCCCAATATCTGGTGTCTACATATGAAAGCTATATTTATGATCTAGCAATATATGTGCTTCTTTATCACACATTTAATAAGAAGATTAGTTTCTTTTTACTGAAAATAGCTTTTGCTCCTCACATAATATATCCTGATCCCAGTTCCCCTCCTCTACATCTCTAAGTTATTCCCAACCACTTCTCCCATCCGGATCCATTTCTTTTCTGTCTCTCATTAGAAAACAAACAGGCTTCTAAGGGATAATAATATGATACAAAATATAATAGAATAGAATAAAACAAAAACTAATAGTTGGAATAGGACAAAGCAAACAAACAGAAGGAAAAGAGCCCAAGAATAGGCAGAAGAAACAAATATAGACACAGAGACCCACTTGTTTGCACACCAAACTGAAATCCATAGTATATTCACACAGGTATAAAGGCAGGGTAAAATTATATATGTATGTATGTATGTGTGTGTGTGTGTGTGTGTGTGTGTGTGTGTGTGTGTGTGTAGTGCATATTAGATCATATATAAGATAAATTATATATAGTAAAGTGTGGGATGTAAAACCATGCCAGGAAGTTTGGTAAAGTCAAGCCCCGGAGACTCTGTGGGCACACACCTGAGGCTTAGGTGACTCCCAGCTCCCTGCCAGATTCCTGGCTTGGAACATAAAAGAGACATGACCTGTGGTCACATAGGCCCTCCATGCTAATGAGGTACCTAGAGGCATGAGGGCTTAGCCAATAAGCTTCCCTTCCCAGCCATTCCTCCCTGCCAAAGGTATTTAACCTCAGGCCCACCCTGAGAAGTGGGGTATGGTTTTACTCATCCACTTTCTGCCATGATAATAAATGCCTTAAAACCATGAACTGTCTGTTTTCATCGGGATTCGCCATGGGGAGACGTGAAGAAGGCCTTCACCTAGAGAGCTGCAGCCTAATCTCCTGTAGAAGGTCTCTCTGTGTTCCCAGCCACAATCACCACCAAGCCTGCCTCCTTCAAGCCAAGGACAATATCCCCCCCCAGAGCTTCCCTTCCCCCCACCCTCAGCCTTGGGCTAGATGCTGTCTCCAGCCTGTGCCCACACCCTGACTCTGTTTTCTGCTCTTCTGTGACTCCCAGTGGTGCTTGGATGTCCAAGAGTCTGAGAATCCCACAGCCTGGCCTTGTTGCAGGTCCAAGGACCCTGAACTAGCTCTGGCTTTCCCACATCTCAGACTGCACTTTCCCACCCCTGGAGCTATGCCTTGGCACTTCCCTAGAGCCCAGCACCTGCCTTGGTGGAAGCAGGGATAAGCACTGTCAAACTCCCCATGTTCTGCCTCCCCAAGTGGCCATGCCCTGTGGCAGAGCTGATGTGGGCCTACAACCCTACAGTAAAGTAAAATAAAAAAAAAAAAGGTTAAAAAAAGCCTTGACATGACATTATGTCCTATTGTTGAACATCTAATGCTAGGCATAGTTTGTTTCCCCAGTGAGACTCTTTGGAAGAAAACTAAATTTTCATTTGCAAGTGGTGACAATTGGAAATAGCATCTGATTTGGGGATGAATGCTTGTTTCCACTTCTCTTCTCTGCCCTAGGACAGCATCTGGTACAAGCCTGTACATACTGGCTCAGTCTCTGTGAGTTCACATGTGCTTTGCTCTTGTTGATTTAAAGGCCTTGTTTGCTTGGTGACTTCCATTCCCTCTGGCTCTTACACTCTATCTATCTCCTCTTCCAGAGTTCCTTGATCTCTGAGTGGAGAGATTTGATGGAGATATCCCATTTAGGGCTGACTGTTAAGAAATTTCTCACTCTTTGCCTAGTGTCTGGCTGTGGGTCTCTGTATTTGTTCACAATTGCTGTAAGAGGAAGCATTTCTGATGATTGGGGGCAGATGACAGAGTGGCAGGCCCTGGGGCAAGGCTAAGGACAGGCTGAATGGCCGAGGGACAGGCCAAGGGGCAGACTGAGGGTCAGGCCAAGGGGCTGAGGGGCAGGCAGAAGGGCTAAAACACAGGTGGAGGCAGTCTAGGGGCCAAGAGGTGGGGAGAAAGGGCAGGCCAAAGGACAGAGAGGCAGACTGAGGTTCCAAGGGGCAGTTTGAGGGGCCAAGGGTCAGAGAACCAGGCTGAGGGAATTAGAGGCAGGCCAAGGGGTAATCTAAGGAGCAGAGAGGCCAAGAGGTAGAGAGAGGCAGGCTGTGGGGCTGAGTGGCCAAGGTGCTGAAGGGCTAAGGGGCTGAGAGGCAGGCAAATGTGCAGAGAGGAAGGCTGAGGCACTGAGAGGCAGGCTGTCTTATGATTTTATTGCTATGAACAAACACCACAACCAAGGCAACTCTTATAAGGACAACATTTAATTGGGGCTGGCTTACAGGTTCAAAGGCTCAGTCCATTATCATCAATGCAGGAGCATGGCAGCATCCAGGCAGGCATGGTGCAGGAGGAGCTGAGAGTTCTACATCTTATTCTGAAGACCAACAGGGGAAGACTGACATTCTCAGGCAGCTAGGAGGAAGCTCTCAAAGCCCATGCTCACAGTGACACACTTCCTTCAACAAGGCCACTCCTACTTAAAAAAAAACCCACACCTCCAAACAGTGCCACTCTCTGAGCCAAGCATATGCAAAATACCGCATTCTACTCCGTGGCCCCCATAGACTTGTTCAAAAACATGAGTTTATGGGGGCCATACCTAGCTACACCATAATAAAAAATATATTTAGTCCAACTTCCAAAGTCCCCATAGTCTATAGCAGTCTCAATAGTGTTAAAAGTTCAAAGTCTCTTCCAAGATTCATCCAATCACTTAACTGTAATCCCCAAAACAAGACAGGAAACCAACTGGGCAAACTCCAAACTCTGCATCTCCATGTCTGATGTCAAAGCAGTCTTCACATGCCCAACTCCTTTTTCATCTTTGTTGACTACAATAAACCTCTTTCTCCTGGGCTGGTTTCACTCCCCTTAGCAGCCTTCCTCAGCAGAGAGCCACAGTTCTGGCATCTTGAACATCTTGGGGTCTCGAAGGCAACTTCAATGTAACAACTATTTTTTTCAATCTGGGATCCCCACATGATCTTCTGGGTTCTCTCAAAGGGCTGGTGTCACTTCTCCAGCTCTGCCCTCTGTAGCACTCTAAGTTCAGGTTGATCCACTCCATTGCTGCTGCATGTCCAATACATTGGGGTCTTCCACTGCAACTAGGCTTCACCAATAGCCTCTCATAGGCTCTCTTCATGGTGCCAAGCCTCAACTCCTTTGTATGACCCCTTCAGTTCTGGGCCGTCAATTGCTACTGAGGCTGCACCTTCACCAATGGCCTTTCATGGCCTCTAATAGTGCTGAGCCTCAGCTGTTCTTCATGACCTTTTCATGCCTGCAAAACCAGTACCACCTTGGTAATTCTTATATGTTACCAAGTCCAGCTGCAGCATGAGGTACGACCTTGTCTATCTCTGGAACACAGCTTCTTTGTGATCTCCAAAAACAGTTCCCAGAAGATTTCATCTCAGTGATGCTGTTCTTTTCTTAATCACCACTAATTTCTTAGCTCCAGCTAATCAGCATCAATTTGTCCCAGTAGTCCCGTCTATTCTTGACTTCTTCAGCCACATGGCTAAAGCTGACAAGTTGAGTTCTGCTGCTTGCTCAGGTTGGAACATGCCACCCCCCTTATTCTATTACCAGCTTTCTGTTTGCAAACTCCCTCACTGCCTAAGCTTGGCTATCCTGAAGCTTGCTTTGTAGATTGACTTTGAACTCAGAGATCTGCATGGCTCTGTCTCCTGAATGCTAGGATTAAAGGTGTGTGGCACCACGCCTGGATTTAAGCTTTTCTTCACCTAGAACTTGCTCTGTCCTAGGCTGGTCTAGAACTCAGAGATCTCCTGGGCTTTGTCTCCTGGGAATAAAAGTGTGTACCACCATGCCTGGGCCTAAGCTTTTCATGGCTACTGTTCCTCAAGATCTGGATCAAAAGTCCAAGTCCTCCAAACTCAAGATCTGGATAACAAGTGTGCCCTCCATTTCTGGATTGTAGTTCATTCCAGATTAAAAGTCCAAACTATTACTTGTTCAAGTGCAAACACAAACAATAAGCTAAGCTGGGATGGATTTTGCCCTGAGATCACTACTCCCTTAATCTCTTTATCTCCTTGAACATAGGATTCAGCTCCATTTCACTTCCTGGTGCCCCTTTATTATTACTTGAACCATACATTTTATATATTTTTTCTTTTTAAGCTTGATATGTTTGATTAGAATGCTCTTCATGAGACTAAACCACAGAACAAAGTCTCTGTTGGGCTTTTTTGAGACTTTCTTTGTTAATGAAATTAACAAAGGTAGGTTGACTCCAGACAAGGGCAAAAAGTAGCCACATTCTTCACCAAAATACCACATAAATGGTCTCTATGGCACCTACTGAAATTCTTTTCCATGGAAACATCTAGGGCCAGGTCCTCACAGTTCAAATCACCCTAAGCACCAGTGCCTTCCATATTCCTACTAGGATGGTCCATTAAACCCCACTTAAAGCATTCCACTGCTTTCCAAATTCAAAGTCCCAAAGTCCACATTCTTTCAAACAAAAGCATATCCAGGCCTATCACAGCAACATGTCAGTCCCTAGTACCAACTTCTGTCTTCGTTAGGGTTTTACTGCTGTGAACAGATACCATGACCAAGGCAACTCTTATAAGGACAACATTTAATTGGGGCTGGCTTACAGGTTCATAGGTTCAGTTCATTATCATTAAGGCAGGAGCATGGCAGCATCCAGGCAGGCATGGTGCAGGAGGATCAGAGAGTTCTATATCTTGATCTGAATGCTGCTAATGGAAGGCTAACTTCCAGGCAGCTAGGAGGAAGATCTTATTGCTCACCTCCCACAGTGACACACTTCCTCCAACAAGGCTACACCTCCAAATAGTGCCATTCCCTGGGCCAAGCATATTCAAATCACCACACTTAGGTTAGTGAATTTTTTCTATGATTTTGTTGAAAATATTTTCTATATCTTTGACCTGAATTCCTTCTCCTTCCTGTATTCCTATTATTCTTAGATTTTTGGTTTTTTTTATTGTGTCTCAGACTTCCAGGATGCTTTGTGTCAGGATTTTTTTAGATTTAAATTTTTCTTTGGCCATTGTATATATTCTTCTATCATGTTTTCAGTGTCTGAGATTCTCTCTTCTACCTCTTGTATTCTTTGATAAGTCTTGGCTATGAGGTTCCTGTCTGACTTGTCTAGATTTTTCAGTTCCAGATTTCCCCAAGCTTGGTTTTATTTATTGATTCTATTTCTACTTTCAGGTTTTGAACTGTTTTATTCATTTCTTTCCATTGTTAAGGCATTTATTCACTTCCTTTTTAAGGACCTCTACCATATCCATAAAGACTATTTTAAAGTTTTTTTGTCTCGTGCTTCAGCTATGTTGGAAATCAATGTGGTAGGGTTGCTGGACTCTGGTTGAGACACATTGTCTTGGTTGTTATTGATCATGTTTTTACAATGGCATCTAGGCACCTGGGTTTGGGAAAGATTAGAATTCTAGGTGCTGATATCTGGTCTTGTCTTTGTTGGGTGGGTGTTTTGTTCCTTAGTTTCTGATGCCCTTTCTGATACTTAGAAGAGTGATGTGGCTGTGTGGTGCCTGGTAGGGGATTCTTCTGGGAATTCTATTATGTGTGCCCACTAGAGGTTCCCAGTAAAATGTGTTTCTAGATATTAGAAGCTGACGCTTAGAAATGGAGATAGGCTAGACGGAGGCTGAGGGGCACAAGAGTGAGGAAAGCAAGGTGTTCCACTGTGATATGCTTACTCTCCTAGGAATGGGAGCAGAGAATGAGGGGAGGTCACAGCAGGTACTCTGCTACAGGGATGTGCTTGAGACCCAGGAACTGGATTTGGAGGAGAGGAAGGAAAATGAAGATCTGATCGTTGCCTACCATCTTCTTTGAACTACCTGCTTTTCTGGCATGCTTTGTTGGCATTCAGAGAATGCCTGCTGGAGTTGGAGGCTAGGACAACCAGATGAATGAGGAAGGAGGTCAGAGGAGATCTGTGTGATCCATGGAGATAGGGGGCAGAGAAAAGAGGAGGCTATAGCAGCTGGTGAGATTGGGGAATTAGATTTAGAGTAATGGAAGGAGAAGTGAAGATTTGTTGTTAGACTACCTGCCTCTCTGCCAGGCTTGGCCGAGTGGTTTCCAGGGACTGCCTGCTGAAGTTGGTGTAGGATAAAGCCATGAGTTGGGAGAAGAACGTTTGAAAGATCTATGTGATCCACTGGAGTTCTGGGCAGGGGGTTGGTGAGGACTACAGCAGGTGGTCTGCTACAAAGTTGGGGATGAGATTGGCTGAATGGATTTGGAGGAAAGAAGGCTGTGGTGAGGGTCTGCAGTTACCTGCTTCTCTGGCTGAAGTGGCAGGTAGATTCCCAGGGAATCACTGCTGGAGTTGGGGGATGGTATAATGGAGTAAGTTGGAGGAGAAGAAAATTTGGAGTGGAAGAGCTATGTGATCCACTGGAAGTATGGGCAGAGAGAAAGGGAAAGGCAGAGCAGGTGGTATACCGGCCCAGCTGGTACGAAGTCAAAAGGTCTTCTGAGAGGGTTGGGGTGGTATGGGTTGAAGCTCACTATAGGAAAGGCAGAGAGAGGCAGGTATGGGAGGGCTGCAAGTGAATACAAGCCAGCAACAAGTGTATTTCTCATAGCCTTCTTGTACTACAGTACCATGGGAAGCAAAGACACAAGCTAGCAGAAACAATTTTGCTAAAATGTACACAAGACATGTGTTCCCATCTCAAAAACCTCTCTGTATCCTCCACCAAGGTCAATAGAACCTTCGCCCCTAGCCTTGAGCCCAGGTCCACTCCCTTTTATCGTCCCATGCCTCAGCAGGCCAGGAAATCTGCCAACTGGCCCTGAGCTGCCTTGACTCTGCTAGTAGGCAGTCTCTCTCTCTCTCTCTCTCTCTCTCTCTCTCTCTCTCTCTCTCTCTCTCTCTCTCTCTTTCTCTCTCTCTTCCTCCCTCCCTCCCTCCCTCTGCTTCAGAAAGGCACAAAATGACTCCCAACAAGGTGGTCTGCTACAGAGATGGGATGAGACAAGGGGGTTAGATTTGGAGGAGAGAGAGATGAATCTCTGTAGTTAGCTTACCCACTTCACTAGCTAGATTCTATTAAGAAGATTTAATGGCGGGTCTCTCCTATCCTAATTTGGATGCAGTGGTGAGCATAAATGGTACTTGAGGACCTTATAAAGTAGCTGTTGCAATTATATGCAACAGTCTGCGACTTCCATTAATGACAAGGTCACAAGTACTGTAAATCTCATCATAGACTTTTGCTTAGTTCATAATTACAGGAAACACTTCACTGAGTTGAACATAAGTGAAGTTACAAGTGAGTGAAAGCAAAGATGAGATTTAGGCATCCAGCTTCTCAGATTCCTGCCATGGATGAACTGAGTCTGTAGAGGCCATGCTAGTCAGTCCCTGCCTGGAGCAGGAAGTGGCAGCTGGAGGTTGCAGCTGTAGCACTCTATAGGCCAGACTCTAATGAAGAAACTGACTGGGAAATTCATAGAACACCCATCAAGAGAACTGATCAGCTGTAAGAGCAGTTCCCTACCCCCCTGCATTCAGGATCCAGCACAAAGAGTGCAGAGGCAGGGGCCAAAGACTTGCAGCTTTCAATATTTGTCTTGGTGTGATCACTTCCTCTTTCATCCAGAGGGTGGCACAATGGTGAACTGGAAATCATTTGAAATCTGTACAGAAGCATCCTCATTCGCAGTGGCACACCCCTGACTTCTCTGTGTTAACTTAGCCCCAGAATGACCGTTAGCCAATGTAAATCTGTCTTTTCTTTCCCTTAGATGATGAATGACCCCTGGGAAACATGAGCTGGAAGCAACCTGTTTGATTCTCTGTGAGGTTTGAAAGAGGAGGCTAGCCCCCCTAGGAAGAAAAAGCAGGTGAGACTGAGGTTTAGTTCTGGAGGTCTAGAAAAGAAGTGGGCCATTCTTATTGAGAGATAAACCTGGACCACAAAAGTTGGCTAGCCAGACAAGTCCATTTCTAATGGACAAAGGTGACATGGATAAACATTATCGCAGACTCAAGTTCAGTGTCTAGGCATTCTACAGATCAGTGGAAGGACTCAGAAGCCAGAGGACTACGACTTAGCAGAAGTTGGAATATGGCAGTTTAGAGGCTAGCATGTAGCTTGTTAATGTGGAGCAGACAGTGGATGTCTCTGGCATGCACAGGGAAAGCTTCCTTCAGAGGTTCATGGTGAAGGAATCTGGAGGAAAGCATTGAGTAGATGGCAAAGTCACTGTGGCAGGGTATGTTTGGAACAGGGAACTTTAACATTTTCAAGTAAATTCAATTGCTGTAAGCCTTTAGGCTTTTAGGCTCCCATTTGTGGCTTCATTCTGCCTGAGGGAACTATATGACACTGGGAGTAAGCAGGCAGGCACTGGAATCACACTACCTAGCTTTGCGTCCTAGCTCTGCCTGTTAGCTGCTGTATGGCCATGGGCACGTTGTTTAACCTCTCTGTGCTTTTCTGCCTGTAAAGGGAAGATAAAAATAACACCCAGCTCTCTAAGTTGTAAGAATTAAAAGAAGTGAAGACGGTTGAGTTGCTTAGGACAGCACCAGGCACACACTTCAAATGCAATAGATATTGTTATTGTGTACTTCCATGAAGCAGGAGTAGTAAGATGACAAAGACGAATACTCAGAGGCATTTTGTCCCTGTGTCATACATTGTCAAGGTGACTTTGGGCTGATTTCTTAGCCCCTTCTGGGCTTCCTATACTTCCCTATAAAAATAATCTGATTTCATTGGGCTGCTCTGAGGATTACATGAGCTAGTATTACAGAGTGACTTATAGGGAGTAGTTAGTACTGATTCTAATTGTTTTATGTGAGTAGAAAACAAGTAGATTTCAAACATGTCCTCCATGATTTTGGAAAGGCAACATTTGGAGAGACATTCAAAATATTATTTGGGAGAGTGTCTGCTAGAGGATGGGAAGTGAAAAAAGCCTCCACAACCAACACTGTGCCTTTTTTCAACTTGAGTTCTGTTTCTATCATGTGTGAATGACAAGATTCAAGAAATCCCTGTTGCTCCTCAGTAATTCACCATGATGGCCTTGTATCTTTTTCTAGTAAGCAGACACAGAGCAAGAGATTAGCTCCTTTACTCAGGGAAGTTGTGTCGGAACAACCTGAGCTGTAGCACCCTTCCTCAGGAAAGTCATGACCTGTGCTGAAGACATCTGGGTGCAGGCCACAAGGAAATTCATACTTCATAGTAATAAGAACGCTGACAGTGACTGTTTTTGCAGTCTTTGAACCCCATGGATATGTTCAAATGTTCAAGATAATATACTATAGATTGTGAATAGGCAACCAATTACTTTCAAATCTCTAAGAGGGGTTGTTTGGAAAGGCAGATTACTGGATTCAGAATGTCTGTGGGTTGGATCCAGAAATCTGTATTTGTGACCAGCTACCCACATAAAAATCAGGTTTCCTGGATCATGAGACTCCTAGGGATAATGTCTTTTGTATCTGACATACTTGTGAAGCTGCCCTATGTTGTCGTTGAACTTCATCTCTTTACTTCACTAGCAGCCTGAATCAAGTACTCTGTTCGCTAATGTAAAAGTGACTAGTAACTATTCATTTAAATATGTTATTGTTGTGTGGAACATTTGTATTAGGATTACTTGCGATGCTTGGTTTAAAATGTCAATTCATTGCAGATGCTTGCAGCCAACCATTGGACTGAGCACAGAGTCACCAATGGAGGAGTTAGGGAAAGGACTGAAGGAGCTGAAGGGATTTGCAACCCTTTAGGAAGAACAACAATATCAACCAACCAGACCCCCCAGAGCTCCCAGGGACTAAGACACCAACCAAGGAGTACACATGGAGCCACACATGATTCCAGCTACATATGTAGCAGAGGATGGCCTTGTCAGGCATCAGTGGGAGGAGTGGTCCTTGGTCCTATGAACCCCAGCATAGGGGGATGCTAGAGCGGCGAGGCAGGAGTCAGTGGGTGGGTGGGTGGGTGGGGGAGCACCCTCATAGAGGCAGGGGGAGTGGGATGGGGGTTTGCAGAGGGGAAATTGAGAGAGACAACAGTTGAAATGTAAATAAATAAAATAATCAATAAAAAAATCTAAAAAATAATAACTGTTGTTAACATTTAAAAAAATGTCAATCCATGCTACTCAGAAAGCTGAGGCAGGAGGATTGCAAGTTCAAGGCAGTCTATGTAATTTAGTGAGACCCTGTCTCAAAATTATATGTATGTATGTATATATATATATATGCATATATACATATATAATAGATAGATAGAGAGAAATAGAGAGATAGAGAGAGATTGATGTGAACAGTTAGGGGTAATGTACTTGTCTGGCATGTGTAAGAGCTGGAGTTTAGTTCTGCAGCCTTCAAAATACAATGCAATGCAATATGATATTTTATGATATAATATGATATGTGGCATGATATAATGCAAACTACAAATTCTTTGACTAGGCACCAGGCTTAGAAAATCAGATCCTTGGGATTATGGATAATTTTGTCGTAGTACTTAGGGCAATGGCTCTTAAAGAATTCCCTCCAAAATCATCCATAGCATCAGCATTTTGGGAGCATTCTTGGGCTTCATTCCAGACCCACTGAATCAAAAAATTCTAGGGATGCAGTTTGTAGTTTTACAAGATTTCCATTTGATGAAGATGAAAGCTCAAGTTTGTGATCTGCTCTGTTAGGGCCTCAACACACTCAACACCCATCCCTAAGGAGCTACATCATGGTTCTGGGGTCCCATTAACAGCAACTGACAGCAATAGAAGAAGCTAGTTGCTGTTGACTTCTGAGGAGACTGCAGCATGTTTACACCCACGGGGTTTCCTGAACAAGGATCCTTCCCCTTTCAGGTATCCTTTTGTTGTAGCATTATCATTTAATCAATAGTAAACAAGTCTGACTCCAATAATCATGAATGAGCCAGATCAGAGTGTCAAAGGCCTGGGTAGGTGGAAGTAAGCAGACCCCAGACATATTTGGGATTAGAGAAAGATCATTTTGGTGATGGGATAAACTGGAGAAACAGACAGGATCCACAAGTAACATCTCATTATTTTTAAGAACCTCAGTGGAGTAAAAAATTCTTCAATAATACTTATGAGGATGCCATGTTCCATGATATCAATCAGGACACAGCTAAGGAACCCATCCTTTATATTTTCTTTTTTCTTTTCTTTTTTTTTTTTTTTTTTTGGCTTTTTCGAGACAGGGTTTCTCTGTGTAGCTCTGGCTGTCTTGGAACTCACTCTGTAGACCAGGCTGGCCTCGAACTCAGAAATCTGCCTACCTCTGCCTCCCAAGTGCTGGGATTAAAGGTGTGTGCCACCACTGCCTGGCTATATTTTCAAATGCACATTTTACAGAACGCTTTATAATTATTGTTTTGTTGTACTTATGCTTTCTATATGCCAAGAACGGAGCTGAACACTACAAGGATCATCTCATTAAAATTCTTACATCAGCCCTATGAGTCATACAACAAATTGAGGCTCAGGGGAGCTTCTGCAAGGTCACACTGTTGGTAAGTGGCAAAGTTGAGATTAGAAACTAAGTTTGACTGTAAAGCTCATACTGTGAATGGTTCATTCATTTTGCTGATCTTCCATTCATTATTTAACCCATTGATGTATTTATTGAATTAATTTTATAGGACAGATACAGTCAATTGTGTATGCAGTATTAAACATGAGCAAAGTACACAAAGTCTTTGTTTTTATAGAATAGTCAGACAACGACTAAACAAATAGTAGAGTATATAAGGTATATGCACTAATCATAGATGCCATGGGGGAAACATTAACGCAGAGATGGGGCAATAGGCTACATTTGGAGAGAAGGAAGGGGAAACAAGATAGACAGTAAAAATCTCACTTTGAAAGTGACATTTGAGCAACAGGCAGCAAGAAATGGCAAACAGGTACAAAGATAATTGAAAGAAAAACATTCATAGCAGGGTGACCAGCAAGTGAAAAAATTCTGCAGTGGCAGAGTCCTAGTGAAGTAGACAATAGGGAAATGGCTTTTGTGACTGTCACCCTAAGGTTACATGCTTGTCTCTTTCCCTTTAATAATATTACATTGATTTTAGTGAAGGCTTAAAAACTATAGTTTTGGTGATATATATATTACATTACATTACATATATGCCAAAATGTGCATATATGTACACAAATGAATGAATTGCATGATGTGAGAATTGTCTGGTGTGGTGGTTTGAATAGGTATGCCCCCTCCATAGATTCATGTGTTTGAATGCTTGGCCATGTGAAGTGGTACTATTAGGAAATGTAGCCTTATTTGAGGAGGTATGGCCTTGTTAGAGGAAGTGTGTCACTGTGGAGGCTGGGCTTTGAGTTCTAAAATGCTCAAGCTCCTCCCAGTGTCAATCATATCAATGCTTTACTGGCTGCCTTCAGATGAAGATGTAGAACTCTTGGTTCCTCCAGCACTATGTCTGCCTCCATGCTGTCATGGCCCCCACCATGATGATAGTTGTCTAAACTGACGAAACTATGAGCCAGCCCCAATGAAATGTTTGCATTTATAAGAGGTGCCTTTGTCATGATGTCTCTTCACAGCAATAAAATCCTAATTAAGACATGTGGTGTGACAATAAATGTATTTTACAAAATAGAAACTGGTCAGGAACTGAGTGAATAAGGGTAGAAATGCATGTCTATCAGGAATTACTTTTTCAAAAATGATTTTGCTTAAAAGGAAATGCCCATGATAAGTGTGAGCAGTAGCACCATTAGTTGGCTTGAGGTCTCAAACTAAATAAAAAGAACAAATTTAACCAAATACCAGCATTCATCTCTCACTATTTTCTGACTGTGAATACCATGTGAACAGCTACTTTATTATTCTGCCACCATGCCTTCTCCACCATAATGGACTGCATCCCTTTAAACTGTAAGCCAAAGTTAACCCTTTCTCCTTTTAGATGCTTATCGTCAGGTATTTAGTAAAATCAATGAGACTATTAATATACAGATTTCCAAGGAAGATCATAACTTAGGATAGTTACTATATCCTTCAAACAACTAATTATCTACAATCTTGTGAATGATACCATTTATAACATTTTGGTTGTATTTTGGAGGACTGGCATATTTCTAAGGGAATCATGAAATAGCTTACTATGTGAAAGTCTGAAATTCTGTCTTTTGTTAATTTCCCCCTATTTACAGAGGATTATGTGCTTCCTGTTCATTCAGTATTGAGAAATTCACAGCATCTTGGTGTGACCTGGCACTACTTATTTGAGTAGAAAAGGATGTTATCATTACCTAGATATGGTAAACATTCTGCAAAACCTAAACTTGATTATCTTGCTACTCATCAAAAGTACTAGAACCAGAGGGAATGAGATAGAGTGGGTCATTCATAGAATAGCTTCAAACATATAGAGAGTATTAGTGTTTTCTGGGATACCATAATATTTTAGAAAAGGGGAAGTAATATGTTAACAATGTTGTAGTCTTTCCCACCACGCTTTTTGCTTTCGCTCCATCCATCAAATGCCCAGAAATTTCATGAGAGTATTCTTCTTCCCAAGAGGGACTACACAATGCCTACCCCTCCTCAAAGAGACTCAATAACAAACTGGTTACTTGGTGGTTCAATTCCACCAAAGTTCGCCCTAGGGGAACAATGAGTCTCTTAGGGTTACTTACTGTGCATGGGTAAGTGGTTACAAACAGGAGAAGGAGTGACTCTAATGTAGCTGCACTGGAAGGTCTGTATGCAGAACAAAGCATGGCTTTACCCAGCTGCACAGATGGGCCCCTACCTAGTTCTTCTCTGAATATTTATTTCTAGCCCTTTCCCCAAAGTGATATGCAATTATGACCGAATTTCACATAGCTGGTTGGGAGGAGTGGCTGCATACTCAGGTAAGAACCCCATAATTGCCCCTGTACTTCTTTTGATGAGGGGATATAAACAGTCAAAAGGCTCTGCTGTGGTGATCTTTTGACCATGGCAGTTTGGCTCAAAAGATAAACCTGATACAACCCGAGAACATAAAGAACCAAAGTAGGGATCTCAAATTATGAAGCAACGTATCTACTTTAATTTCAAAGGGTAATAATGGAACCCAAGCCAAGAAAATATCGTCAAAGTCAGAGTTGTAGTGACTTGGGAAACTTAAGCCAACTGTAAAATCCAAGCCAGATCCCGAGGGTACCACTGCCTGCATTTGTCTCATCCTACTGTCAGCCACTACTCAGCTGGTGAAGAATACTAAATCCAGTGGTAATTGTATAATATTATTTCTTTCCATTCCAATAATGTGCATTAGGATTTTCCAGAAGAACTCATACCAATTCTCCGTTTCCATGAGTGGTTGAAAATTAGAACTGAAAGTGAAGATACACAATGATCCTCAAGAGCCACTGAACACGTCTGATGGGCACAAAGGGATCAGGAGGCTTCCCGTGTTCATCATAGCTGTACCTTCACTTGGTACTGAAGAAGAACTAGGTGAGCAAGCACTTAAAGTACATTATAGGAAGGACTATAGTAAGGACAGCATATAGTAATCTGCTGTTACAGATGCTGTTTGGCAATATGTAACAGGTTTAGAAGATGCAGTTGCCCCTGCCCTTTGGAGAGGCCAGGTAGCGTCACTGAGTGCTGAAGTGAGTCTTGAAATTCCAGTAGGTTATCTACAGGTAGTAGGAGCAATATAGTTGGTAAGAAGTCACCCATTTTAATGGGAATCTAAGGAACTCACTACTGTTAGGGGAACTAGAGCTGGAGGATAAAACAGGGTTGTTTTTTTCCCCCAAAATGTATCTTAGAACCCATTACCGTGTTGGAAAATGAACTTGATGAGTCATGATAAACATTATTTATTAAATGATATGGACTATAATAGAATACATAAAGGTGGAAAGAAGAATAACAGCAGAAAAGGAAGGTAAGAAAAGGAAGCATAGCAAAGGAGAACTAATAGACCATTGAAAAGAAACTTACTACTATAGACGCCTCCTCAGATGTATGCATATGCATATATAAATGTAGTTTAAGTGGAGTTATCCTCTAAGAGAGGGACAATGACTTCACCAGACAATATAGACTTAAATAAAAATCCCAGTGCCACTTTGGGATTACCTCTTTACATGTTGTTGGTCAGTGGGGTACTATATGCCCTCATAACTTTACAAGCTGCATCATTGTTCTTGGTTACCCTCCAGACCTTGATGGCAAGGCTCTATTACTGAAGACAACACATACTTGAGCATAGGGCATGGAGAAATCAAGCTGGTACTGACCTGGAAGCTTCAGTCATACTACCTAGCACTCATAGAGCTTGATGCTTCTGTGCATGCTATTGCAAGAGAAAAGTCATCAACCATGTTACTAAGCTGTGAACCCTGTGAGCTACAACTTCTGACCTGGCAGGACACACTCACTAATGTAATAGGAACATAAATGTTATGGAGTACTTGACCACTTTCTGATTGGGATTTAATGCCTGTTCCGTAAGACAAAACTCATGCCTAGTACTATTGACTAGGAAAAACATTGCTGGCTGGGTCATGGACTCAGGGGGAGAATCTAGTACTATTATTCAACTAAATGGATGTGGTAACAACTTTCTCACTAGGTTTATAACTTTATAGCCCTATATTAGTGCATCTATCAATCCTCATCAGAGAAGTTTTTTTCCAGTAGACTACAATTAATACAAAGACCCACTACTAGTCAATACACAGAGAATAATAAACTGGGGTGTGTAGATACAAATGGGATAGTTATATCACTCCATCTCCCCTCAGGGCCTGGGGATCATTGTAGAAGAGTGAGCAAGAAGAATAGAAGAGCCAGATATAGTGAACACCTGCATCAAAACAGAATTTGCTGGACATGATAGGGCCTTTATGCACAAGAACTCATAGCAGCTGGGACTGCATGCATGAGACAGCCCAAATCTCAGTACGGATGGTGGAAGTTTTCATGAAGTCTCATCTTAGGTGAAGAACTACTGGAAATTAATAGTAGCTGAAAGAGATAGACAGACAGACAGACACAGAGAGAGGTGAAGCAGAAAGGGGAGAGAGAGAGACAGAGAGAGAGAGAAAGAGAGAGAGAGAGAGAGAGAGAGAGAGAGAGAGAGAGAGAGAGAGAGAGAGAGAGAGAGAATTTTATCAGGGATGAAATCTGAGAGAATTCTAGTGCTCCAGTAGATGGTCCTACACTCATGGACACACATGTAGTACTAAGTAGACTCAATTGACTTAAAAACAAAGAGCATGGGAGAGAAAATGGTAGTGAAAGATAATGGGGAAATTTCAAGATGGAGAATAGGGTTTGGATTTGATCAAAACACATCATATGTATGTATGAAATCTCAATCAATTTTAAAAACCAAACAAATTGCCATGTACTGCATGGAGTAAAAATAAGAATTCTTTTGTGCAACTTCAACTAACTTCAGCTATTAATAACCATATTTAGACAGATAAGTATGAGTTACAATATAAAGTATATTTTGTGCTATAAGTCTTTGTCAAAACAAAGTTTAAACACACTGTTGCAGAGGGCATTTAAAACACTGCCAGCTCTTTTGCACATTTTTCTGTAGTCCATGGTGATCTATTGAAGGATTTTAAACAAGGTAATGACATGGTCCAATTTGTGCTTCATCTAAAAGTTTAACCATCTTAGATCAAATTAGCCATGGAAAAGGTGTTGGAATCAAATTAAATACCGATTGACAACTGTTTTTTTTCCAAATTAAATCTTCAAGTTAATCTAATTTGCCTCAGAAGGCAAACACTTCAATTTGTACACACTTATTTGACAGATATTTTTCGAGTGCTTATCAGATGTCAGACAGACACTGCCCTGGACTCTGAGGATGCACTCTACGTGATGGACAAAGTGACCAGTATGCATCTTCAGAAAGTTCGGTATGATAAAAGAGAAAGCATTCAAACCAATCCTGCTCCCAGTGAATGTCAGAAGTATGAGAGAGAAAAAGTACCAGGCACTGGGATGGATCATAGTGGAGCAAGGGTACTGAGATGGAGTCGTTTTTCCAATTGTTGTGTATGGAACAAACTATTTCAGGAAGCATTCTTTAAGGAGATACCTGAAGAAGTAGAGAAATTAGAAGTCGTGTGGAAGAAAGAGCATCTTGGATAGTGGGCAGTGAGTGCAAAGGCCTCGAGGAATGAGAATAGCTTGGCATGTCAAGAACAAGAAAAAAAAAAAGGTCATTGTTGATTGACCATGCTTATCAAAGGAAATACAGTGGCACTGGATACAAGATGCAAATATGACCAGAGGAGGCCACTAGGCTCAAAACATTAAGGAATTAGCTTGCATTCAGATAATTTTCAGGATTTCTGACACAGACATGCAGGGAGCAATGGAAGCTACTGCTGTTTAAAGAGTAACACTCCTTCTTTAATGGGGCTCTCCTCTAGGTGAAAAGAGATATTATTTCCTGGAGAATTTGGTGGGTAAAGGGTTCTAAAGCATCTGAAAGTATCCCCGAGATTAGAATGTGCATCTGCAAATTAAAGCAACAAGGCACACACAAATCCAGGATACCATTTTCTAATTTTTTTTAATGTTTTGTAAGTCTTTACAATTCTATGTGCCAATTCCTAGAGCTTTTCTTTACCACAGCACTACCTGCCTAATAACTTGTAGTTTTCTTTTATTGACCCCTTGCTGTGATGTTAACAGTAAGGCAATACAGATTGAATATGTCAAAGGAAGGAAGTTTGCTTGAACTAGAAGGTCTTTAATTTGACAACATCTGTTGCTTTAGACTCCCAAAAAGTAACTTTATATATTCTAGGATAAATGGGTGTAGACTTATGTTGCTTAGGATTTCTATTGCTGTGCTAAAATACCATGACCAAAAGCAACTTGGGGAGGAAAGTGTTTAGTTCAGTTTGCACCCTTAGTCCATCATCCAGGAAAGTCAGTGCAGGATCCTGAAGGTAGGAGCTGATGCAAAAGTCACGGAGGAGTGTTGCTTCTGGCTTGCTCCTCATGGTTTGCTCATCTTACTGTCTTACAGTACACAGAATCAACAGCCTCCCCCCTACATCAAATATTAATCAGGACAATACCCCCACAAACTTGCCTACAGTTACATCTTATAGACACGTTTTCTCAGTTGTGCATTCCTCTTCCTAGATAACTCTACATTGTGTCAAATTGACAGGAAACTAGCCAGCACATGAATCATAATTAAGGAGGACTACATAGAACGTGATGATTTATTTAGACATTTATCCTCACTGTTCTTACTAGCAAACATTCTTTCTCTATGAATGCTTTAAAAGATAGAGATTTGTTTGTTTGTTTGTTTGTAGCAGCCCTAAATTTATATTTTAAAAAAATCATCTGGCTCAAGAGAGTGCAGGAAAGTAGTAAGAAAACTGTGGTTGCCCAGAAATAAGATGTATTGTAAGGTAGACAGCAGTAACTTGAGGGCACAAGGACTCAAGAAACATGGATTAGTTATGTTTGTGTAGGAGATGTAGCAGAAAGATATTTCAGCTAATATAGTGCTTCCCAGCTGGAGATGAGCTTGTACACCACGACACATTTGGGAAGGTATGAAATTTTCTGGTCCCAGTATTAATAGCATATCAGTTGATATGCCCTGTTCTAAATTCTGGTTTCTCTGCTTCTGTACTGCATGTAGTCATTAGACTCTGAACTGGTTGAAGGGAATAATCCCTCCAAAATCGACAACAGCTTGGTAATAGAGTTGGTGGTCCCACGTATGTACTGAAAGTAAATAGAATGAGTCATCTATTGGAAGGTGTCTTAGTCAGGGTTTCTATTCCTGCACAAACATCATAACCAAGAAGTTGGAGAGGAAGGGGTTTATTCAGCTTACTCTTCCACATCGCCATTCATGACAAAAGGAAGTCAGGACTGGAACTCAAGCAGGGCAGGAAGCAGGAGCTGATGCAGAGGCCATGGAGGGATGTTTCTTACTGGCTTGCTTGCTTCTCCTGGCTTTCTCAGCCGGTTTTCTTTTAGAGCCCAAGACTACCAGCCCACAGATGGTACCACCCACAAGGGGCCCTCCCCCCTTGATCACTAACTGAGAAAATGCCTTACCACTGGATCTCATGGAGGCATTTTCTCAACTGAAACTCCTTTCTCTGTGATAACTCCAGCTTGTGTCAAGTTGACACACAAAACTAGCCAGTACAGAAGGTAATTTTATGACTTCCCTTAAGGTCTTTTGTGATCTGAAAATATGAGAATCAAGTAGTCAAATAGACAGAGACTGGAAGAAACTTCTCAGAGAAGTATATGTAAGAATAAAAGTCACAAAATCCCTCTGAGGTAGAAAGAGTGGCTCTCTCTGAGGTACAAAGGCATTGGTTTTGGTTTGTTAAGGATCAGATGAAAAATGTCATTATAATGAGATGTATACAAAAAATTGTGGTATGGATAAACCCCTTTCCTGTGTGAAGTCTAGATTGCTACATAACCATTGTGGAGAAATAAGTATTGAACCTTTTCTAATATCCAAGACATTTTAAAGAAAGGCCAGGTAAGAGTAGAATGACTTTGATGAGTACAAGTTCAGCCAGGCAGACATGTATCACTTGGCCCCTGACAGCCTGGGAACACTGAGTAAACTCTGGCTTAGGGGATTGGATTTGGGGAATTTTTTAAAACTTATTTGATTCCCATAGTTCTTAAGACATACATACCTGAGTATATCATGTGTCCAGATGATATTCTTGCCAGGTAGTAGTATAATATACTAGTTGCAATTTTCTTCATATTTGAACCCCCATACATTTATGGAACCTAATGATTTCTTTATTGGCATTAGGTAATGTGTCATTTGGGAGGCAACAATATCATACAAGCAGCATTCTCATGAGCAATACTAGTTCATTTATAAAAGAAAAGTCAGAGATCTGCCTTGCTTCTCCTACTATGTAAGGTAATAGAAGTCATCATCATTGACAAACCAGAAAATATACCCTCACTAGATATATTGACCTTGATCTTTGGAACCAAGAGAACACTGGAAAACAAATCTCTGCTATTTATCAGCCACCCAGTCTAGGGTATTTTGTCATAGAATGGTGAATGAGCAAAGGCAATGTTTATTTGTTTATGATTAGGATGAGTACATATTACGAAGTCCAATGGGCCTTCTAATATAGTTAAATTATTAGCCAATACTTTTAGGCTGTTTCCTATTTCTTAATTTTCCTAGTGTTCATGAGACAAAAGGTAGCAATATTATAATCAATATAATCCTAGATGAAATGAAGCTTTGAGATTCCTTTTGAAGAGTATTAATTTATATGAACAATTTATAAAGAAAGTTAAGAAACAATTCCATTTACAAAAGAATCTGACAAATAAAACATATTATTTTTCTTGTTGCTGTGACAAAATATCTGACAAAAAAACTAAAGGAAGAAAAGGTTTCTTTGGATCACGGTTTGAGGGAATATAGTCTCCCAAGGTAGAGAAGGAATGGTTGGTGGTGGGAGCTTAAGACTGCTAGTTACTTGATAGCACATATTTCCAATACAATGAGGGGAAAAAAGAATTTTTGATTTTGCAAACATTGAAGAAAGATTTGATCTATTTTAATAAAAAGAAGAATATGTTAAAAAAAAAAAGACTGCTAGTTACATCTAGTTACATTGCATCTGTAATCAGAAGCAGGGGGACTAAATGGTGGTGCATATCTGGCTTTGTGCCTTTTCACTTTTTATTCAATACAGAGCTCCATCCGATGAGATGATGTTACCCATATTCAGGGTTGATTTTCCATCCTTAGTCAAACTCCTCTGGAAACTGCCTCAAAAACATATGTAGAGGTGTATGCCACACGTGATTGCAAATTCATTCACCTTGGCAATAAAGAATAATCGTTACAACAGGTAAGAATAGAGCCTTGCATATGGACAAATATAAAATATTGAGGAAAGAAATTAAAGGTGATCTAAACAAGTGGGGAAACATATCATGTCTGTGTAAGGGGAGATGACATTATGAAAATGGCAATGATGACCAAAGTTTTATAGCACTTCACTGTAATACCTATCAAAATCCAAATTGTTTTTCTGTCAGGAATACAACATTTTTTCCTCACATTCAATTGGAATTATGTAGGTCTCAACTAGACAAGAATCTTGAAAAAGACAAATATCAATTATTCAAAACTTACAGCTCTCAATTCAAAACTAATTGCAAAGGTATAATAATTAACGTAGTAAGTAACAGTTGGTGGCTGTTGAGGGAGACAGAAGCACTTTTATTTTGGAATGTGATTGTTTCCTATGCTCAGAGGAGGGCCACATGGCCATGCACATATGGGCAGCACCAATTGAACTCAAGGGATTTCTAGTAACACAAAACAAAAAAATGAAGTTGGGAGGTAGATGGAGTCAGGGAACTAGAGGGAGTTAGAGAGAGGTGTGGTAAGTGGATATGATCAAAATATGTTGTATAAAATTTAAAAAGAATAAATTGATATTATTAAATATAGAAAGTAATAATATACTGATATAAGGATAGATATACAGACCAATGTAATAGAATTGAGAGACTAATATACCTATGATGCACTGGTTGTTTATAAGCATACCAAATCACTTAATAGGGGCAAACAATCTTCCCAGATGTGGTGCTAGGACAACTGGGAATCTGTCTGCAAAATAATAAAGGTAGACCCTTATCACCTATCAAAAATGAACATGAACTCAACAGAACCACAATAAGAAAAACAATATGGTACTGGTGCAAAAAGAAACATATAGACCTGTGGGGGAAAAATTGAAGACTCAAGCATGAGTACACATAACTTCAGCCATTTAACATTTGATGAAGATGCCCTCTCCAAACAAAACTACACCCTGGATGAAAGAAAGCATCCTCAACAAGTGGTACCGGGAAAACTAGATGTCCACATGCAGAGGAATGAAATTAGACTCATGCCTATCACTGTCAGAAGCTGTTTGCTGTTCCTCTGAAGCAAAGGGGAGGGAGGGAAGGAGAGAGAGAGAGAGAGAGAGAGAGAGAGAGAGAGAGAGAGAGAGAGAGAGAGAGAGAGAGAGAGATGTCTGCCAGGCAGTGTCAAGGCATCAGGGCCTGATGTCAGACTTCCTGGCCTGCTGAGGCATGGGATGGTAAGGCTCAAGGCCAAGGGCTGAAGATTCTATTGACCTTGGTGGAAGGAACAGGAAATGCTTTTGTGTAAGAACAAATGTCTTATGTAAATTTCAACAAATTGTTTCTGTTAGCTTGTGGTTTTGCTTCCCATAGTACTGTAGTATAAGGACTGCCTGGTCTGGCCTCAGTGGGAGAAGCTGCCCCTAACCCTTGAGAGATTTGAGGCCCCAGGGAGTGGGGAAGCCTGGCATGGGGGCATCATCTTCGAGACAGTGGGGAAGAGGAATGGAATAAGGAACTGTGGGAGGGTGGACCTGGAGGTGGGCAATGACTGGATTGCAAAAACTTAAAGCAATTAAAACAAAGAAGGCTATGAGAAATACACTTGCTGCTGGCGTGATATAGACTGCAACCATCCCTTCTCTTTCATCTTCTTTCTATCTTTCTTATAACCAGCTTCACTCCCTCCTCAGAGGACTATTCAACCTCCACATCTCACTACAAATAGATCAAAGACTTAAATGTGAAACAGGAAAGAAGAAAACATAGGCAAGATATAGGTGTGAGAAAGGAGTTCCTGAACAGTATACCATTTGTCCAAGAACTAAGGCAAAGAATTAATAACTGGGACTTCATATAACTCAAAACATGTCGAAGATCTACATGTAAGAGCTAATGCTATACAATTTTTGGAGATGTATCTTGCCATTGCATTTAGAAATGGTTTCTTAGGTAAAACAATTGTCATTCAAGAAACAAGAAGAAATAGACAAACTTGGCTATATGAAGCTTAAAACATGTATATTAGAAATACTTATCAACAGAGGTGGATGGAAATACCATAGAATGGGAGAGAGTATTGAAAACAACATAGATGACAAAGACTTTGTAACCTGAACATATTAAAGCAATTATTGAGTCTCAATAGCAAAAAGGCAAGCACTTAGATGAGATAAGAGACTCAGAGAGTTTAAAAAATGGTTTCTCCAAAGACATACAAATGGTCAATACATAAAAAGATGTTAAATGTTGTTACTAATTATTGAGATGCAAATCAAAACCATGATGTGACATGACTTCACAATCACTAGATGGCAATAATAAAAGCAGCTGTAATGGGAGAACACAAACGTTGTCACTTACCTGTGCTAAAATCGGAATGCTTCTGTATTGCCTGAGGGTTCAGTCCCTATGGAAAACAATTTGGTGATTCTTCAATAAGGTCAACACAGATTTATCATGGGATATATGAACTGTAATGCTAGGTTATATACCAAAAAGAATTTAAGACTGGAGATCTGGCACATACATGCTCACAAATAGTCAGAGTAGTACTGCTCATAATACCAAAAAGTATGAGTAAGTCAGGATCCATCAACAAACGAATTGTGGTGTCTCCATGTAAGGGAAAGCACCAAAATCTGTGTGTGGTGCACACAGGCTGACCTTGAGGGGTTTGTATCATGAAAACGAAAGCATTTATGTCTAAAACAAAAAACTTAAAGTCTAAAACAAAGCAAAACAAACAAACAAACAAAGGCTAATCCTGTGTGTTGAATGTGTTGAAGGCACAAGCATAAAATCAGAAGGCAAAGTGAACATGAAGCTTTTCTAAGAAATAAAAATAGAAGATTAGTCTAAAAAGTAGAATAAGTAGCATTGGGCTTTTCTTAGTGGAAGACCTGATGACTCCCTCAACTCACCATCATTACCAAAATCATCATAACAGTAATAATAGTAATTATTGCAATTATACTAATAGCTACCTTTGATTGAGTATGTATTATGTGCCAAAACCCGTGTTAAACACTTCTGCACACATTACATAATCCCGAACAACTCTATTATTACCTTGATTTTTGTGGGTAGAGAAAATGACTCAGTGTTTAAGTACCGTGTAGAAAATGTCTTAGGTAACAAGTTGAATTAGAGTCCAAAACCCAGGTTGGTTCAGCGCCTACATACTTACTTAACTTATGCATATTAAAGAAGGTGGCTAGATAACTGGCAAGATCCTGGGTGATTTGCATGAATGTGTTTATATATACTCTAAACAAACAAACAAAAATAAGCAAAAGAAACAGTGGACAGTAGGTGAAGTATTTTCTGCTGTAGATCTTAGTAAAAAATATTTGAAAGCCACTGTCATGACAGATTGGGGAAGCTGTGCTAACTCATTTGAACACTTCCCTCAAGGCAATGGCAAGCTCTTGAAAGATTTAAGCAGAGTAGTGGCATGATCTAATTTTGCATTGCAGCAAGAGTTTAACCGTGTCTTTTATAAATCGCCTAATGGAAAAATAGCCATTGCTGTGTTACTCCATATTCACTTGCACCTGGGTTTGTTCATCAGGGAACACTAATAATTTTTAGGTTCTCATGCAGCAGCTAGATGCTTTCAGTACAGGCAGCAGCTGTGCAGATGGTACAGAAAGACAGACTTCCCTACATGCCCAGGCTCTCAGCATAAACAGGTATCAATAGGAAGCCACACATATTCTCTGGTTTTAGACATTTCTGAAAGGCAGACTATAGTACATTGAATGTGTGTGAGTTTAAGAATTGTTTCACATGCTTAGGTCAGATACTGAGCTACCAATGCATCTCACCACCATTTTAAAGTTTAGAGCCAGTAACTAGAAGACATTTTTGGAGCAACTAGTTCACTAAACCAAAATGGACTTTGGTGAAAACTGAACTTAAATATAAGGATAACCAAAAATGTTGTCAAACCAGAAAATTTGCAAAGGTGGGAGGAAGGCAACCCTAAAAAAGATTTCTTTTTTCTCATCCAGGTATACATATGTCCATGGGCTTAAGTATGACCTTGCTGGCCACATTTAGGGCAGGCTGAGTATTAAGGCTGGCTATGTTCTAACTGACTCCCTTTCTCTACTGAAGGCCTAGTTGAGCATATGGCAAAGACAGATTTTGGTTGTGAGGATGATTTCTAACATCAGTATGGAATCCTAGCTCCATGTCTGTATTAGGATAATTTCAGGCAAGCACTGAAACATAGAGAACCTCATGTTTCTCCATGATAAAATGGAGATAATTATACTAAGTAGTTCATAGAGTGTTTTTTTTTTTTAAGGTATAAACTTGTCCAGGAATAATTATTAGTTTATCAATAGCCCTGTTTTGGTGATATCCTATGCAAATGCCAAATGTGTTTGGAAGATAAGGCGTAGTAATCAGCTACTGTGGAATCAGTTTCTGTGGAATTCATTAGTCAAAGTATTCTGTCACCAAAATCTGGGATCCTTGAAGAAGTGACAATATACCGCTAAGATGGTGTTTTCTCAACCTGTGGGTCGCGACTCCTTTAGGAGTCAAGGACCCTTTCACAGGAGTCACATATCACATATCCTGCATATAAGACATTTATAGTTATGGAGCAGAAATGAAAATAATTTTATGGTTGGGGTCACCACAACATGAGCCTTAAAGGGCTGCAGCATTAGGATGGTTGAAAACCACTGATCTAAGAGAACTTTACACGTTAACTTTTTACTAACTTGTTCTTTTCTAAAGACATCCAGAACAGGCTTCCTATAGAACCAAACACAGTTAAACTGAACTGTCTGCCATGAAAGAAAGTCTGTATCATGATGCTAAAGGAATTGTCTTTATTATTATATAGCTTACTAAGAAATATCAAAATTTAAGCAGAGGTGAGTAGTTTTTTATGATAGGCTCTTGTCTAAAAGTAGAGAAAACCTTATCAAAGACAAAAATCTACAATTAAGAATTTAGATAAAGGCTCAATTACATATGAGGAACCTCACAGATCAATGGGCATCTAACCCAAAGAGAAACTCCTGGACAGTTAGAGCTTTGCCTTTGTTTGTTAATAAATTCAATAAGGCATTATTGAGGTACACACATTTCAGCATAGGTCAGTACAGGTAGTTGGCAACACAATAAACCATAATTGTCCTTGCTTTTATTTTGGAAAGCACATGATTAGATGGAATAATATATTATCTAGATTTTTAAAAATGGATGGTCCATGCAGAAGGTCACATAAGATGTTGATCATTAAATTACTAACTTGTAATATTAATTGAGCATTCACTATATCCCTGGTGCTAGACTAATTCCCATTCTATAGATTAAACTACTACAACACAGAAAAGGATATTAATTTACTTACATATTATATAAGCAATAACAGCAAGAGCTGTAATCTAAGCAAACACAGCGTGACCATGAAACCCATGCTCTGGTCACCTTTGCTGGGGCAGCTGTCAAATGCTGTGCTCTCTTTCGTTCTGCCAAATGCTAGAAGATATTCAAGACATGGCTCAGGCTAAATAGAATTAGAATAAAATTTCCATGGCCAAGGAGCAATTTATATTTGTCACTTTCCAGAAACTGAATACAATTGTAGAGATTCAATGGCATAATGATGCCTCACCGAGTTTGCAGTAGACATTGGAAATCAGCATAAGCAGGTACAGTGATCACGCTGAGATCATTAGCACCCAAGGAAGCCTAGAATCTTATCCAAGTGAACCACTGAAGCCGATGATGTCTTATTGTTGGACTCTGAGGTAGAATAAGCATACCAAGACCCAGAGTCTAGTGTGATGCACCAGCCAGATTACATTGTAGAGACAGTTTCCCTGCACAAAATCAGAAAGCTTCTTTTGATAGATGCTGCATGTTCTATATGGTCCAGTATTACAGAGATGCATGAAATACTAGGTAGCTTTGTTGTTTTATCAAAATGCAGAAAATCTAAATTTTCTAGAAGACAACCACTTGAAGGACTTCTATCCAGAAAGGGCTTAAGGCTTGGAAGAAGAGTAGACACTATATAATAGATATGATAACATTATAAAGCATTCGCTTTTCAAATTTTTCTTTCATTTGTAGCTTAATAGCATGTCTCCATAATTACTGACTCCATTCACAAGTACAGGCCCTTATTAGCATCAATACTATTGTTACTATTATTGCTGCTGCTGCTGCTGCTGCTGCTGCTGCTACCACCACCACCACTACCACCACCACCACCACCACCACCACCACTACTACTACTATCACTGTTATTGGTGGGTGACATTTTTATTATGGTTTATGTTCCAGGTACTTCTCATGCAGCAAGATTCATGATTGCTTGTGCTGCCTTTTCAGAGTATCTTAGAGATTAGAAAACTACAGCCTAAAGAATTGAAATGAATTGTTCGGGGTCACAGAGCAGATGATGGGCCAGTAGCAAAGCCAAATGAGCTGAATCTATAACCTACTCTCTTAACTTGTAGGATAGAAGTAAGCATGCTTCATTTCTGCGTGAAAGCCTCCGCATCCGCAGTTCTTCCAGCTTGAACATATGTTTCTGATCATCACATGGATGCCCTTTCTGTTGCTGCTATATGCCATTTACATCAACTTAACTTCAACATGCCTTCCTTTTAAACTTTGTTTGTTTTTGTATGCATGTGCAAGTGGGGGGATACATGTATGTTGTAATGTGTATGGGGAAGTCAGAGTGCTTGTTTCTGGAATTGGTTCTGTTTTCGTTTTTATCCCAATGTGGTTCTCTGGAATCAGGCTCATGTCATCACATTTGGTGGAAAGAGCCTTTATCCCCTCAGCCACAGAACCATCTCAACAGTGCCACAAAAGCCTTCCATCATCATCTTATCTAAAGTAACTATCTGTATTTAATACCTGTCACATGACTACATCCAGTATCCCATTTGGTGCTTATTTTCTCAAATTTATGCTTAAAACTCCATGAAAGTGAGAATGTTAGTTTGTTTTGATCAGAAATATATCAACAGCATCTAAAACAGTGACTCAGGGCCAGGAAGATGGTTTAGTGAGTAAAAGTTTCCTGTGCAAGTATTAGTCTCTACATTCAGATCCCAGGAGGCACATAAAAAGCCAGGCATGATGACACATTCTCATGGACCTGCAATCCCAGCACTGTGGGGGGCCAAGACTGGAGGATAACTACAGCTTCCTGCCTGCCTGCCTGCCTGCCTCTCCAGATTCACTGAGAAATTGTCTCAATCAAATAAGGTAAAGGATGATAGAGTCAGGCACCTGATGTCTTCCTCTAGCATCTGAATGTACATGGATATACACCCTTGCATATTCACACATAATCATGCAACGCACATACATACATATCTCATCCACACACATATGAGAAAAGAAAATGAACTAGAATAGAATAAAAGAATAATAATAAAATGTACAGTGAGTGGCATATTGAAAGAAGCAGGTAGACATTTGTGAATTGAATAGTATGACTATCCTGTGTCAGCTAAGTTAAGCTTTGTGTTGGGGGAAGGTGAGAGCTTTGAAGTCTTGATCTGCAGGTAAGAACCTATCGTAGACTGAGTCCATACTTGACGACTCATGTCTCCTGATGTTTAATGTTAGGCTGAATGGATTGATGGTAGGGAGGAAAGTGTCACTGTATGCCAGAGCACAAGGGACTATATTATGGTAAATATTTAGCCATCAACTAGTCCAAAGAAAAAGCTCTAATTTTTAGGATTTTCTGACTTTCCTGATGTAACTTCCCATCAGAGTTACAACCATCATGGTTCAAGCTGTCAACATGGTGTCAGAAGAGCTATAGAGTTCCCTTAGTAGTTTGTATGAGTTTAATTGTTTCTACTGTACATACACATAAATAACCATAAATAACCTCAACAACATAGATGGTAACAAAACAGTGCAATATTGAGAAAGTAATAAATGTTGAGCATTTTCCTTTGTTTTTGTGGGGTTATTTTTTTTGGATTTCATTATAGTATTTTTATTGAATAATTTCTTTATTTATATTTCAAATGTTTCCCCTTTCCAGGTCTCCCCTTCTGAACCCCCTATCGAATCCTCCCTCCCCCTGCCTCTATTTTTAACTGAATATTTCTCTAACTTAATGTTTCATGATGGCCATGCTACACAACATTCTTAAAATATTAGTGGCTGGCTTTCATGAGCTAGTAGAAGCCAGCTCTAGTACATGACTTGGCCAACACTCCTAAAAAATAGTGACAGCTGCTTTCCCAGGCTTTGGACACATGCATGCAGTGGCTGATTTTAGTGTGAGTTGGAGGAGAAATGTTGACAACTGCAGTAGAAAATACAGGTGGACTCTGAATGGCTTCTATTCTAGGGCCTAACACTCTTGACATTTCTGAGTGGCTTGGCATTTGTACCTTTGCAATCATCTCAGAGGTTTGCTACTATGGAAAATCATTTTTATTTAAGCTTCATGCAAACAACAGCAATTCACTGCTGGAACGGAAAGCCATTTCTCAAAAAAGGTGCTCCCAAATGGAGCTGCTAAATACACTCTGGCTCTCTTAAAGGGTATACTATTATGCCATAGGAGACTTGTCCCCATTTTTGTGTTGTTAAGCAATATAACATAGTACTTAGGAGCTCTAGGCAAATAAGGTGAGTCAACATCTTCATTCTGCTGCTTACTGGCTGTGTGAATTTAAGCAAGCTACTTAACATTTTATGCCATACCACCATTTTAAAAATGACTATATGATAGTAACTATTTTAAGGTTAATGAGATGATTAAATTGTTTAACACACTCAAAACACTAAAAATAGTGGGTGATTCATACGTACAGTACGACCATGTTCCCAACTTCTGCTGCAACCCTGGAGAAAAACTCTTCAATAAAAATTGGGACTAGCACTGTGACTTACTGGTCATGTTCTAAAAGGCTGGGAGTTTTAGCAGCATTAATGGGTTACATATTGACAATTCACAGTTCCACTGCTGGGAACTTGACAGATTATCTGCACACACACCACTATTACAGCACTCCCTTGTGAAATGCAAACAGAAGTCTCCAGTGATAATGTGAAGATTAAAGCTTACTTGATACTCTGTCCCTGACAAGCAAAATTAGAAAGCATACTGTGGTTTTGACTACAGATATATCTTTATGCCTATGAATGTCAGAGAAGTAGGATACTTTTGACTCTTAAGAATGATATTTGGGATCAAAGAAGTTTCCTGAAACAACTTAGTCAATAAATGTAAGTGTACAAAAGAACAATATTTGTGCCTAGCTAAAAAGCTAAATAAAAACTCATTAAAGATAGGATGGTAAGGAACAAGCAAGGGTTTGCTCATCACTGTATATCACCAGGCTGCACAACGTGGGAGGAATGAGCCAAGTGTACAGTGTCTAGGAATTTCCATGGTGTAAATATTTCTATCACAAATTATTTCAAACCACCAATATGACATTTCTGAATGCAGATATGAGAAGGAAATGCATGTTTTTAACCATTGTGAGCTAGTAGCCAAAGGTTCTTGACTATAAAAATACTCAGAAAGCAACCAAGGAAAACAATTAGCTGGTGGCAGATATGAAAAACCTAGACTAAATCTTGAGCTTCAATAGAAGTAATATACTAGAGAAGGCATATAAAAAGCTTTTTAAAAGACATGACAGTAGAGTGAGCAATTGTATTTACTGTAACACATTTTGTTTGTGCTGGCCCAATGTCATTGCTGAGTGATGACTAAAAAGAAATAGAAATGTTCAATGTGAAAATAAGGAAATAGAAATTTTTTGTCATCAAAGTGAGGTACTTTTGTCTTTAATGAGGCACAAGCAGAAGAAGCGGCACTTTTGGAAATGACAAATGGGCAAAATCTGTGTGTGTGCATGTGTGTGTGTGTGTGTGTGTGTGTGTGTGTGTGTGTGTGTGTGTGTGTGTCATAGACATACCAGATGGGACACCCATAGGCTTTTGTTGTTGTTATTGTTGTTCTGCAATGTACATGTCACTACAAATAGGTCAATAAAAAACTCATCAATTGTACTTAAGAGGTATAGACTAATGATTCTTTTGTAGATGGTGATAGGTGAATGCAAACATGAAGAGCTTTGTACCAAACCTTCCAAGGCAGAGGTATAAACATAAACTGCTAGTGACCAACCAAGTGATAGCAAGCCTGTGGGTCTGGAAAGCTTCTTTGGTAGCCTAGATAGCAGTGTTTGGTATCTCTGAGGTACTGAAGAAAAGGCTCCTTAAATAAGGTTCTTTACCTCAAGAATTATTGCTTAGGATGGGAATGATGAAGTCAAGAGCACATCCTCCAAAAGCAACTACCCACTTACAAAGAGAGCTCTGGGAGAATTCTAGAATACAATGGAAAAAAATAAAGCCACCCACTGTGATGCAAACAAATAAGAAGAACTACATTAAAAAAATAAAACAGGAAGTATTTCCTCTATTTCAGTCCATCCCATAGATGATGATCATTCCTGTAGAGAAAAAGAAAGGAGAATGAAGCTACCTTCACTACCAAAGAATTCTGTAGCCCATGGTGCGGCCACAGAATCTAGAAATGTTCTTGACCAGAAATTCCTGAAAATTCCAACAAAGTCCACCCAGCTCTGGAGTCATGGGTCTCCAAGCTACTATCCTTCTTCCCTGTTTCCTAGGCTGCAACACTGGCATCATCACACACACTGGTGCTTCCTGGCTTGTACCTTAGTGACCACACACACACACACACACACACACACCTAACTATGTCCTGGGTCCCAGCATTAAATGAGATCCCCTTGGTCAGAACTATTGTGTAGAGGAAGGTGAGAAAGAAAGATCCAAGTGATGTGCTTGTGTAGACGTGGACGCAAACATCTTTCATGGCCACATAATTGTGTAGTCTTCATTGACACTGATCTCCACTCATACAATTACCTGTATCCTGTGCTATTGTCCCTGTATTCTTAGCCTCTGCAACTACATTAACCCAGGGTGTCAACATATTGCCTCTACCAGCCCTTCCTTGATCTTGGGTAACACCATACAGCCAAAGACAGTCTACCAGGGAGTAAGACATGTACATAAGCACAAGAATTTGCCTTGGAACTAATCTCTGAGCTGGAAAAAAAATTAAACATCGAATTCATCCTAAGAGTTGTTTGCCCCAGGTTAGTGCCCAGGGACAGGGTTTCTGGAGCTATTTCCAGATGGAGATTCAACCAGATTAACCTGTGGCTGGCGGTGGTAGTCTTGGGCCACGCATGTACTAAGGTAGCAGGCAGGATAATAGTATGATCTTTTTAAAAGATTTATTTATGTATATGGGTGTTTGTTTGTAATGAACATCTGTACATGAGAAGAGGATCTTAGTTTTTCCCCTGTGCCTCATTGGCCTCAGCATATGATGGGCTCTGGGATATCACAGTGCAATGTTAGTGGCCACATAATTGGTCATTTCCATCTCCTGATAGACTCCAGGCAGCACAACAAAGAGAAAACTATATATTTACTTTGGGGAACAAAGGGAGGCATGTGCCAAGTTTTGGATCCCAAGGCTAGTCCCTCCATAGTAAGTACTACTGCTGAGCTCAATACTGACCACAGGCTAGTGACTATGGAAATGAAACCAGTGCTCTCACCGTAGCCCCTCGTAGGAATTGAATAGCATTTTAAGGCATACCTTCAATACACCTGAGCAGTATAAAAGTGCAGAGTTTTAACAAATGGGTTTAGATCACTTTCAAGTGTTGAAAAAATCACAAGACAATTGCAGGTTTAGAAAACCTGGTTTAAGGTATGAACTAATGCATAAACAGTGGAAATGATTACTGTTAAGGGTTTGGAGAGGACAGGTAAGAAAACCTAAAAGCAGATGTAAAAGCATCAGGACTTTTTCAAGGAACCATGGTGTCACCTACTAGATGAAATAGAAGGACAGAAATAGACCACAATGCAAATGATGCATGCAAAATATCTGGTATACAGGTTGAAATGGTTGTTTTTCAGAAACTCAATACATTTTAAGACAGAGAAAAATGAGCATTTTTTAATTAAAGAAACTGAACCGAAACATTGAAGTAAGTAATTTTTTAAAAAATTCAACAGAAACCTATGAATCCCAAAAATTTACTAAATGAAATAGGAAAAATAAAATATGAAGGCTGGGCTGGAGAGATGGCTCAGTGGTTAAGAGCACTGACTGTTCTTCCAGAGGTCCTGAGTTCAATTCCCAGTAACTACACAATGGCTCACAACCATCTGTAATGGGAGCCAATACACTCTTCTGGTGTGTCTTTGTGTTTTGTTTGGTATTTTAAACATGAAGACATAGCTGAAGAGATTAAACAAGAATCACTGACACCATTGGCAGACTATTTGAGAACACATAGATGACAGGAAAAAAACTAGAAGAGAACAAAGGTGATTGAAGATAGAGTGTGGAAATTTGGGATAGCATAAACACAGCAAATATTCTTACTGCTGGAGTTCAAGAAAAATGTGAGAATGTAACAGGAGTGAACAACTTATTCAAGGAGATAGTAATGGATAATTCCCAAACCTAAAACAGCATAGAAACACATATGTATGAGAAGACTTAAGGTCTCCAGCTAGATCAAGTCAGTCACGTCTATGGCAAGAAATATTATAATCAAGTTCTCAGAAGTCAAAAAAGGAGGGTTATAAGCAGCAAGGGGAAAGAGACAACATATAACTCTATTCCAATTTTTCTAACCACAGACCAGCAGAAACCTTAGAGGCCAGGAGGTACAGGGTTGACACCCATATCTTTTCAAAGCTATTATTTTAGAATGAAGAAGGAATAAGTACATTGCCAGACATAAAAAGGCTGAGGGAATTTATAACCACTAGACCTGTATGAAAAGAAATGCTAAAGGGTATTCTTCAACCTCAAAGAAAAATACCACCTACAAATAAGGAGAGAAACAATTGGTACTGCAAAATATGTTGGTAAGAGTAACCATCCAGACAAATACAGGAGTCATACTATGTGAACATAGCATATAACTCACTTATATAATAAGTATGAACTGATTAAAAGCAACTGGAAAAATATGTTAAGACATAGGTATGCTGACACTAGTTGACTTAGGTCAACTTGACACTAGGTATATGGGAAAATGGATCCTGGATTGAGAAAATGCTTGGATAAGATTGGGCTTTAGGCAAACCTATGGAGCATTTTCATAATTAGTGACTGATGGAGGAGGGATCAGCACATTGTGGGTAGTGCTATCTCTGGGATTATGGTCCCAGGTTTTGTAAGAAAGCAGGCTGAGCAAGTCAGGAGGAGTAAGCCAATAAGCAGAGTCCCTCCATGGCCTCTGCATCAGCTCCTGCCTCCAGTTTCTGCCCTGCTTGAGTTCCTATCCCGATTTCCTTTAATGATGAACTGTGATGGGGAAGTGTAAGCCAAGTAACAATTTTCCTCCTCATGTTGTTTTGCTCACGGTGTTTCATTACAGCAATAGTAACCCTAAGACAACTGGCAATATAAAGTTATGTGAAATTGGACATAAAAATGGCAGTTGGAGAGGAATATAGCTCAAATGTAGTTTTATTTGGATTTTTCTTTCTTTTGGGGGAAATCTTTTTGGTTTTGTTTTTGGTTTGTTTTTGTTTGTTTGTTTTTGTTTTCAAAAACAAGGTTTCTTTGTGTAGCCTTGGCTCTCCTAGACAAGGTGGCTTCACATAGATCCACCTGCCTCTGCTTCCCAACTGAGATTAAAAGGGTGTGCCATCACTGTCTAGCTCTTTTCCTATCTTTATGATCACTGTTACATTGCTATAATCTCAAAAATCGTGTTCTAATCAAAAGATGAGTCCATAGTTACTATGAGGCTACAGACTCATCTTTTCATTACAAGTGCTTTGAAACTATAACAATGTAACAGGATCAAGGTCCTCAAGTAACCTTGAATTTGAAACACCCATACCCTAAAGGACGTTTTATAACCTATCTCATACTTTGCTTCTGAACTTTCACATTACCTTGTCTCTTCTTTTTCTTATTTCAGGTAAGAAACGTAGAGTCAGAAAACAAAAATAGTGAACTCTTCTCATTTCAGCCGAGGTGTCAAAACTCAAGAAAAAAAATCACCCAAAGACTGTAGGAATGGAAGAAAGAAAAAAAAAAAAATGATGCTCACCTTTCTGTTTACATTTCTCACCGTTTCCACTACATTTCAATAAAACTGAACTTTTCATGCCCCCGTATCTATTCTTTTCTATGTTCCTTTGCAAAGGCTGTTTGGAACTGATCCAGCCATTGAGTTTTCCGGCATAATCCTACTCATTTTTCGTTGGTAAACTAAGACTTCTTCTTCATGAGTCTTTTCTACCAAATCAAATGCTGGATGGGTTATACTTCCTTTTGTGCCATCATTCGTTGAGCTAGTATGTAATCCAGATGCTTAGAAGATAGAATTAATAGGCCTTGATGAACGAATAAATGCTGTGGGGGGAATGTAATAGTTACGGATAGTCCTTCCTTTCTCACCTGAGCAGTAGCGTGGGTGGTAGAACATTCACTAACCTAGGGGACAATGAAGCAGAAGTAGGTTACAGGGATTATGAGATCTGCTCTAGGCATGATGAGTCTGAAGTACCCAGGAGATATACCACATAAAAATGATCTAGTCCAGAGTATATGAATTCCAGAGTCTTAGCATATGAATGTAGAAAAAAGCATAGAGGATACTAAGGTAAAGCCTTAACGTTTATTAATAGTGCTGAAAAAGAAATGATTTTTTTTAAGGCAGCATTTGTTAGGGGTAATGAGTAGGTCAAATAGATGCTTTCTCTGACTCAAATTTAGGCATTACATCTAAAAACTGAGAAACTGTTTATCATGTATATAAATATCCCCAAGAAGTACATAAATTCCTTTTTTATGTTATGTGTACAGTATAAAATTTATAGAGAAAGAAAGTAGAAAGTAGAATGGTGTATACAGAAGCTTGTTGAAGAGAATGGGTAGTTTAATGAATTAAGAATTTGTAAGAGAAAAAAAAGAATTTGTAAGAGGAAGCGTTTTCTAGAGATTGACTGTGCAGTGTCAGTGTGCTTAATAGTACTGAATTAGACACTTTAAATGAATGAGATAATGCCAGATGTGGTGGTACACGACTTTCGTCCCAGCACTCCAGAGGTAGAGGCAGACAGATCTCTGTTAGTTCAACGGCAGCCTGGTCTACAGAGAGAGTTCCAGGATAGCCATTGTTATTACACAGAGAAACTGTCTTGAGAAAATGACTAAGATAATATATTTATGTTATGTACAATATGCTACAGTGTTTTAATCCCATAGGAAAAAGAATTTTAACCTAAATCAAAGGTGGCTTAATTGGAACTTTCTTTTCCTTTTCTTAGTTTTTTGTTAACCCAGGATGCTATGTGGTTCTTTTTCAGCTCACGGGACTACATATCCCATCTTCCTCCAGCCCTTCAGTATATAATTCAGTGCTTATCAGAATTTATTGTTAGAAATCCTTCCAGCTATTGACAACAGTCTAGCTCTGAAACAAAATGGCCTACCATTTCAACTGATTAATATAGATTTCCTCAGTGCCTGAGAATGGTATTTCAAGATATGAACTTCTCCATTCTCAGGAGTATTCATTTCCCTGTGGCACTCTCCTATTTTATAGGCAGCAGCCTGTGTTCTTGCTTCAGTGAGCATATGCAGAAATGGCTGTGTTACACAGGCCCTGGCAGGCTGAGGTTTCTTTGAATATTAGCAGAATGCCAATCACCCATCCCTGGGCTCCAAAGCAAACAACAAAAGACAGTTTGGTAGAGAAGGGTCAAATAGCAGTCTCTGTGATTTCCTGAGAGAATGTACTCTTAAAATAAGATTCTTTTGTTTCTGATGGAGGCACTTGAGTTTACATGAAGGGGCTGTGTAACAAAGTGGGGAGAGTCGGGGAGGGACTAAGTATAAGCAAGATGTTTCTGAATATGAATATAGTATCAATCCTCTGCACAAATAGCTCCCATTTTGCCCATCCTCTTATGTAAATCCACTTTGTATAAGCTACTATTGATTAGCTCCTAGGCATCCAAGTCAGGATGAGGTGCTGTGAAGACTAAAATAGATGAAAGGAACAGCCTGTTTTACTATTATCTGTAGTTTTATTGTTAATTGGGAACAATCCAGGGTAGATTGTGTACATAATTATGTTACAAAATCTCAAATACATTAGGTGTTTTTATAGCTCAACAAAGGAAGAGACTTGTCTATGTTGAAGGAGACGAGTTTGTGCTTCATATGGAACATTAAGTGAGTTGTTTCCTCCACAGATACACCTTGTTGGCATGGGGGAGATGAAAATGAGAACTAAAATCCCTTCTGTTTGGAATTAAAGCTGCATTGGCGCTGGAGCAGGGCATCCTTCCTCTTTATCCTTCTAGGAGGGCTGCCTCCTTCTGCCATAGTTAATGTCAATTTAGATGGTGAGTCATAGATTTACAGGGTAACATGATGTTTTGATATGTATAGAGATTGTGGAGTAATTGAATCTTGAATCAATGTAATTAACATATCCATCACCTTGCTTGTGGCTTGTGTGTTGGAGTAAATGGGCTCAACAAATACTTCCTTTAAGAAATTATTTATTTTATGTGCATTAGTGCTTTGCCTGCGTGTTTTTTATGAGGGTGCTAGGAGACAATTGTGAGCTGCCATGTAGGTGCTGGGAATTGAACCTGAGTCCTTGGGAAGAGCAGCCAATGCTCTTAACCGATAATCCATTTTTCAAGCCCCTATAACACCCCCTTTTCCTGGTTAGCCATTAAAATTATACTCTCTCTCTGTCTCTCTCTCTCTCTCTCTCTCTCTCTCTCTCTCATTCTCTCTCTCTCTCTCATTCTCTCTCTCTCTCTCTCTCTCTCTCTCTTTCTCTCTCTTATTAACCTGTTATAAAAGGGATTTCAAAAGTCATTGGTGCTTTTGTTTAAATGAAATGTTGGTTCCTTTTGCAAGGAAATTCCAATACCTTCACTAATGTCCCCTCTAGCCTCTGATAACCTTACTCTACCCCCCTACTTCCATGAGTTCATATATGTTAAGATTGTATCTATAAGTGAGATCATGAAGTAATTGGCTTTCTGTGTCTGGCTTACTTTACTTAGCATAAAGTCCTCCAGTTTTATTTGCAGGGTCACAAATGGCACAATGTTCATTTTAAAGGCTGAATAATATTAGAATATAGTAGATCATATAATCATATTTTATTTATCTATTCATCTATTGATACTTTTCTTGATTTCCTATCTTGCCTCTGATAGTGCCACAATGAATTGGGAGTATACATATTATTAATTTCAACATGAATGATCAGGATTGTCTTTTTATTGTTCACCTAGTCATTCCACATGTGTAGTGGAGACTTTGACTTGGAGAGAAATGATCACACTGTCCATGGCTGAGCTGTTGGGTTCTCAGCTAAGATCATAAGGCTGAGGTTGCAAGCATTCTGTTTTCCAAGGCAGTCTTTCCACACCCAACCTCTCTATTTGACAGTAAATCCTAGTTTGAGAACAGTCTATTTCTGTTTCTCAGTTAACCCATAATCCACTCACCTAGTTAGAGAACTCAGAAAAAGGGCCTCTTTCACTAGCCTGGCGAGTAAAGCAAGATTTTTGTTTGTTTTTGCTTGAAATTAAACTTGCCCCCTGTTCCAACTTGGCTGGGTACATTTGTGGAATTCAACAAATACTCGTCTATCTGTGGTGGCCTTGACTAGCTCATTGCCAAAAGTGTGGTTGCTGGGACTTTCCCAGCTTTATTTTTAGCCATTTAAGATAATCTAGAAAGAAGCTGAAGAATGTTAAGGGCATTTTTTTTTCTGTATTTAGGCGAACACAAATTATGAAGGGATGGACCAGGCTCCTGGAACGCACGTAGAAACGAGTTCACTGTGTTGTGTGGTAGGGAGTCAAAACAGAGAAATGATGTGACTAGAATCTAGTGTCAGCTATGTGATTTGGGATAGGTTCCATTAGCCTTCACAAAGCTTCATTTTCTTTTTCTGTAGAGTCTCCGTAAAGTAGATTGCCCAGGTTGCTTGTGAAGATGAAGTAAGACAACACACACAATGCGGAGCATGCACCAGGCACTTGAGAGGTGTTAGCTGCTGTTACTGATGTGCAAGATTTGCCAGCATTTCACAATAGGCTGCATTTCACAATGAATAGCATGTTTTCATGCCAGAAACAGACAGGAGAGATTAGGGGGAACTTTCTGCATCACTCACTCAATCTTTCTGTCACTTCTGTTAATACGGAGTTGCAAATGCCACACCACTTGCTTTAGCTGGGACAATTCTGTTCTTTCAGGACAGGATCTCTCCACTTGGTAGACAGTTGCTCTGGCAAAGAAAGGGCGGCAAGCTGACTTCCAGATGTTCTCCCAGGTTGGGTATGAGTCAAAAGCACAGTCTACTAATTCTGGAAAATGGAGGTTTTCTTTTTCTTTTGCTCTTCAGAAAAAAAAAATTTCTTGCAAAAAAGAGGAGGAAGATGAGGAGGAGAAAGAAACAAGGAAAGAAAAGAAAAAGAAAAACCCTCTGTTTTTGTGTCAACGTGGAATGTTTTCAGCAAAACTGAGAGTTGGGGAAGAAGCATACCTTTGCTTGCTTTTTATCTTCTCTGTTCTCCTCATCTGCATTTTTGTGTCTCTTCATATCGTCACACATGTTTACATTTGAACTTTCAACTTAAGATGCAGGTTTATGTAATTTAAGTTGTTGACCCTTTCAAGACCTATTTTCTCAAAAACGTGGCAGCTGCAGGAAGAATTATGTAATAGGAATCATTTGTGCCCACAGGTACCCTTGGGTCTGCGTGGCTCACATGACCTCAGGTGCTGCCCAATCTATAAAACCCTCTTGGGATTTAGACACTAAGAACAAATCCCATTGTGGGTCTTACAGCTGGCTGTCCCTCTCCAATGCCAAACCTGGCTTTCTGTTGTTGATTTTTTTAAAAATAAAAGTGCAATGATTTAAAATAATTTAGAAAAGCAAAATAAATTCCCTCCTGTAAAATGCTGAGTTGGAGCTATTTGTTAATTAACAGTTTACTCTGAACCAGTAAATAGCCTTGGCATTTTGCCATTCCTTACTCCATTTAAGCCTTCCAGTACTTATAGGAGATGAGTACTCTCATCCTGATTGTGTACATGGGACATTGAGGATTACAGCAGCTCTGTAACTTACATAACTATTGAGTGGCATACTTGGTCTCTGAAACTTCAGTCCATATCATGGACCACTAGACATGAACTACAACAGAAAGTAAGTTTTCCCCAGTTCCTAAAATATGTCTGGTGACAATTCAGTTGTTTTGTTTGTTGGTTTTAAGGAAGGGTATCATATGGCTCAAGCTTGCCTTGAACTTCCTATGCAGCTGGTGATGAGTCTCAATTCATGATCCTCTGCCTCCGCCTCCCACGTACAGGGGTTACAAGGGCGTACCATTGTACCTGGGTTCATCCATATTTCTTTCCAAGCACTATGCTAAGGACTAGATTTATTATTTGAATAAGTAGAATCAGCTTTGAGTGACCAATCATACCATTTTACTTGAAATGTGTCCCTTTAGTGCTAAAAGTCAGTGATTAAAAAGAGGGCTTTGCCTTCAAGTCCTTACAGTAACATTTCTTCCCAATTCTGCTTCAGAAACAATCGTATTGACAACTAGAATTCTGATATGCTCACTGTATGTATCCCACATAAGTCAATAAACACTGCAAATGAGGGCCTTTTTTTGCCTTTCTGAGGAAAGCCACTTATCAAGAATTTATCAGCGTGCACCTCTTCACAACCAAATAGGAAATACAGCAAAGCAAACAATCAGAATATGAATCTACTATGGCATCTTACACATTATTATTATAGCAAGAGTTAACATGGTAAGAGATTGTGCTATACCATGATCTGTTCTGCATACTTTAGATGTATCAAAGACTTTAATGCTTATAACAAATTTGTGAAAAGCTATTGCTATTTTTATTTCACATATGGTGAATTTGAGGTTTGGAGACCTTAAGTGAGTTGTCTAAAGTCGTATATAAATAAGTAAAATAGCAAATCTCAAACTCACGCATAAATATTCCTGGTTTCAAATGCATTCGGTACAGTCAAAGAAGTCAGAACATATGAGAATGAGCAGTCATATTGGCTACACTAGGTGAGACCTTGAGACAGAGAGGTAATGAAGCAATTTTGATAGATGGCATTACCACACACACACAGCAGATACCTTACTTTAATACATACTAAGTGCTATATTAAGTGCTTTCGATAATTGTTGTTGTTCTTGTTATTCAAGTTCGTAATAACAGTGACATGGGATACCTGGGCCCTTCCCTACTGACACATAAATATTCCTAGACAGACTGGATGAAGATTGCTAGCTTAGTGCTGGCTTGTTAGGTTTAAGGTTTGGCATGTGCCATTGACTTCTGCTGGAGAGAAGCCTTTGTGCCCTGAAGGTGCGTCTGGATGTTTGAGAAATGTTAAAACCCCTTATAGACAGGACCTGCAGACATGCTTTCTTTGGCCCTGAGAGTTCCAGGATTTCCCCTCCATAGCTCTGGATTAGCAGGGTACACACACAGGTTGTTGTTGATAACTAGACTGGGATAAAAGTTTTTACAAATTGCACATAACTCTCTAACTCAGTGTGTTGACTTCAGAAACATCCTTTTGATATATTTTGCACAGAGGTATAACTACTTTGTGTCTGCGTTGGCCTGTTTACTGTTAGTAACTGAGGTTAATGGCAAGCTAGAAAGATAGCTCTGTACTTAAAGGTACTTGCTGCCAAGCCTGACAATCAACATTTACCCTTGAAAACTCACATAAAAGAGGAAGAAGAGACTCACCTATACAAAGTTGTCCTCTGATTTCCACATGTGTATCATTCTGGCACACATGCACATACATGCACATTTTTAGTTAAATAAAATTAAAAAGAGTGACAGTCAATGTTATAAAAATGAGATTGGTGCATACACATATCTTTTTATTTTTCTGTGTTTCTTTTTCTTTATTTATTTTGTTGGCTATTTTATTTCAAATCACACTTAAAATGTTATCCCCCATCCAAGTTTCTCCTCCTCAAACCCCCTATCCCATCTGCTCCCCCTGCCTCTATGAGGGTGCTCCCCTACCTACCCATCCACTACTACCTCACCGCCCTGGCATTCCCCTACGCTGGTGCATCGAGCCTCCACGGACCAAAGGCCTTCCCTCCCGTTGATACCAGATAAGGCCATCCTCTGCTACTTAAGTAACTGGAGCCCTGGGTCCCTCCATGTGTACTCTTTGGTTGGTGATTTAGTCCCTGGGAACTCTGGGATCTGGTTGGTTGATATTGTTGTTCTTCCTATGGTGTTGTAAACCCCTTCAGCTCCTTCAGGCCTTCCCCTAACTCTTCCATTGGGCTCCCCAGGCTCAGCCCAATGGTTGGTTGGGTGTATCTGCATCTGTATTAGTCAGGTGCTGGCAAACCCTCTCAGGAGGCAGCTATATCAAGCTCCTGTCAGCATGCATCCACAATAGTGCCTGGGTTTGGTGGGGCAGTCTCTGGATGGCCTTTCCATTAATGTCTGCTCCAATCTTTGTCCCTGCATTCCCTTTAGACAGGAACAATTCTGTGTTAATATTTTTGAGATGGGTGGGTGGCCCCATCCCTCAACTGGAGACCGTGCCTAACTTCTGGATGTAGTCTCTACAGGTTCTCTCTCCCCTTCAGTTTGTTTTCCTGTTTTTCAAGACAAGATTTCACTGTATATCCATGGGTATCCTGGAACTCTGTAGACCAGGCTCGAACTAAACTCACAGAGATCCACCTGCCTCTACCTCCTGAGTAGGAAATTAAAGGCATGCACCACAATTGCCCAACTCACATACTCACATCTTTTAATTAAATTAAAAATAAAGTCTTCAATGTTACAAAGTTATAAAAAAATGCAATTTATTTTGGCTCACAGTTCTGGCCTAAGAGGAAAAGGACACTTGAGGTAACGCTCTTCTTGCCTACAGAGTCTTGAGATTCCACAAAGCATTGGTCTCTTTCATCTTCTAAAGCTACCAACATTATATCATTCGGATGTCTTTCAACAGTTTTATCTAGTCCTAATTATCTGCAAAGGCCCATGTCCAAACATGGTAGTCACCTTAAATTTCTACTCTTTTAATATTTGACTATAAGGATGAAAATTTAAAATGTCCAGGAAGAAAAAAACCCATTATTATTGAAGCATTAATTAATTTAGCGCAATATCAGAGATCCTAGAATGCAGAATTTCTATTAATATTTTACCAGTTAATCAAATGATGGTATACTTATATAATGTAATATTACTAGCTTTCAGGAAACAAAAATAAGCCAACTAATATCAACCTATAACTGACATGGTTATCCGCATGCCGAAAGACAGTAGAACAGTTTCTTTAATGTTATTTGACATTTTTAGAAATGAAATAAACCCAAGAAAAAATATTTTTAAAATAACTAAAGCTTGGGGCTAGAGAGATGGCTCAGCCGTTAAGAGCACTGACTGCTCTTCCAGAGGTTCTGAGTTCAATTGCCAGCAACCACATGGTGGCTCAAAACCATCTGTAATGGAATCCCATGGCCTCTTCTGGTGTGTCTGAGGACAGCGACAGTGTACTTCCATATATAGAAATAAATAAATCATTAAAAATAACTAAAGCTTTACATATGATAATATTTGATATTTAAAATGTACTAGCTGTACATTACTAGTTGTAAAACATGTACAGAAACATGTAACAGTAAAATCTAAAATCACAAAAAGAACATGGTGAAAAGTACATTAGTGTTCTGAGAGACAACTTCACAGAGAAAAATATTAGCAACTGGAGTCCTTTAAAAAAGGACATGTAGGGGGCTGTAGAGTTGGCTCAGTGGTTAAGAGCACTGCCTGCTTTTCCTGAAGTTCTGAGGCCAATTCCCAGAAGCCACATGGTGGCTCACAACCATCTGTAATGGGATCTGATGCCCCCTTCTGGTGTGTTTCAAGACAGCAACAGTGTACTCACATAAATAAAATACAATAAAAAAATAATGCCAGGGCGGTGAGGTAGGAGTGGGTGGGTGGGAGGGGGATTATCCTCATAGAAGATGGAGGAGGGGGATGGAAGAAGGGGGTTCCAGAGGGGAAACTGGGAAAGGGGATAACATTTGAAATGTAAATACATAAAATATCAAATAAAAAAAGGAAAAACCTAAAACACACTACAGAACAACAACAACAACAACAACAAAAACAAAATAGGACAGGTAGGACAAAGTAGATGGGGACTCAACCATTGGGAAACTTCCAAATCTGATGAAAATTATTAATGTGCAAATTAGAGAACCTTAGAAAACCAAACACAAGAAAGTATCAAATTACATCCTAAAAAAATTCATCAAAACCAGTGTTCAAGGAAAAAAACTCTCAAAATAAACTAGGTTATGGACAGTAGATATCACATCAGAAGCAGTTCAAGGGAGAAGACACTTAAAAATGTCTTTAACGTCAGAAAAAAATATCTTTTAAAAGACATATAAAAGCTTTAGGAACTTACTAGAAGCAGTCTTGTACAAGAAATGCTAACGTTTGTCTTTTCAGTAGAATTAAAATGATACAACAATGAAATATAGATATAGATAAGGGACTAAGGAGACTCAAATGCAGTAATATCCTTGTAAATACATCTTTCATATTACTTAAATCTCATAAAAGGCAACCAATTCTTTAAATAAACATAGCAGTGAATTGTGAGGTTTATAAATATGTAAAAGTAAAATTTATGGCAGCTCTAGCATGAAGGGTGGGAGGGAAGGTGTTGAATTATATATTGCTACATTGGTATATATATATATATGATGATGATAGAATTTAACTTGAACATAGTATTAAATCACTTACAATAGTTTAATTAATCTTGAAACAGTTTTTAAAATATCAAAACAAAAGTTATGGCTAGTAGGTCAACAAAGGAAAGAAAATACAATCATAAAAATACACAGTTTAAATGAAAATAGAATATGTGAAAGGAAAATCAAAGATCAGGTAAAACAAATACCACTAGGATACATTAATAGCTAATTACATCAATAATCACTTTAAAAATGAAATGATTTGGGGTATAATAGCATATGCCTACAATTTAAGAAGTAGGATGGTTGAAGTAGAAGAAGTATTAGCAAGGAAAGTCTTCATGATAGAATAAGACTTGTCTAAAATAAAATAATTTTAAGAACACACCAAGAAGTAAATAATCTAATCCTACTGGTATAACTCAATGATACAGTTGTTGTCTGACATTTATTAGGCCCTTGGATCGATCCTGAAGGTTTTGAGAAAAACATGTGTCTCCCTGATTAACAGGCAGATGTTCTCAGGTAGAATTGCATCAGATTCCATCCACAACTCTGCATATTGACTGGTTGTGGTTTTCTGCAGTGGTCTCTGTCTATTGTAAAGAGAAGTTTCCTTGATGAGGGGTGAAGATTATACTTATCTGTGAGTAGAAGGATGGGTTGTTGTTAGGGTTTATGCTGGTTTAGTAAATTATTGGTTACAGACTCTCTTCCAATAACCATGACTTCACTAGCAAGGAATTGTTAGCTTTGTTTCCAGTACCAGGCATGATTTCCCTCTTTTTGAACAGGTCTTTTCTCTACTCAGAAGTTGGTTATAGCCATGGTATGTGTGCCACTACTGGATCCTGAGGGGTTATTATGACATGCTGGTCAGTGTTTTTCATAAGCAACATAGCTGGCTAGGATGTTGCCTCCTATGTTTGGAAACTTGCATGGTACCTTCTTGTATCCTGCAAACTCGTCCTCAGGGAGGTTTCTTTCAGGTCAGTTCTAGCTCAATGGCTCTGAGTCCTGTTTCTGAAGTACATGATGTCTGTAGCTATAGGGACTTGCCTTCCACCCCTGGGGAAATAATCAAGGGCAGCAGCAATAGGTTGTATATTTTAGGAGTCTCGTGGATAGCCCTGGCCAGAGGACCATGGAGTTTGCTGTGAGATTGTGTCTTTAGTAATATCAGAAGCAACTTCCATAAAGTTTCATCAACATGACTGTATAAATGTGAGCTGAACAAGGATGACACCAATGAACATACCAAAGTGATTAGAGAAAAGTCCACGAGGTCTCAACCCTACGTAAAGCACTATAGGCAACTGAGGAAAAATGGTAATAGGAGAGGTGGACTTCCCCAGAGAAGAACACACCAATTGGTTGTCCAGTGCCAAATGGTCAGCACTGAAAACATTTATTTAGGCAGGATTTATGGACTTAACAGGTTGTATTTAAGAATACATGTGTATATACATATGCATACATGCATTCAATAATAATTAGTAAAAACAAAAACAGAAAACAAGAGGCCCTGAATTTGAAAAAGAGTTGGGGGGTCATGTGGGAAGGTTTGAAGGGAGGAAAGGGAAGGGAGAAGTCATGAAATTATAATCTCAAAAAATAATCTTGTTATACAGAAGTAAGAAAGAAAGAGTGAGAGAGATAGAAAGAATGAAAGAAAATAGAGACAACAAGGTATTTCCCAAATACTTGAGTACTAAAGAATACACTTCCAAGTAGAAATAAAAAAATCACAATAGAAATGGGAAAGTATTTTCAACCAACTGAAATCACGCATTAGAATTTGTAGTATGTTAATTAGAAAACTTCTTCCAAAAATGAAAAAGTCAAGCCAAAGAAAAGACGAAGGCAAATGTATACACACAAAGCTTAGGAAATAGGACAACAGCAAAATCAAAATTGGAGTCTTTTAGAGGACGAAATTGATAAGCTTCTAGCCAGAACAATCAAGAAATGAAAAGGGGACAAAAATTTCCAATATGAAGAAAAGCCACAGAACTACATATTCTACTGTTATCTACAATGTCTGGCAACTAATTATTATATTTTTACTAATTTTTACGATTATTAACTTTGTGCCAACATATTTGACAACATCTTGAAAGAGGCACTACCAAGACTCCTTCAAGAAGAACAACTACATACTAGCAAAAATCTTCCTGCAAATGTATCTTTGGGTACAAATATATCTTTAGGTCTAGACACCTTCATTGGCAAATCTTTCTTACTAAATAATTAAAGAAGAAATATCATGTCTACTGCAAATTTCCTTTAAGAGACAGAATGAAGAAATTTCCCAATTCATTTATGAGAACAGAATAATGCTGATACCAAAATCAGAAAAGGATGAAACACCAAAAACAACAACAAAAAATCCTAGCTAGTATTATTCACGAATATTGATGGGAAAATGTCTAAACAAAATGCTTGCAAATCAAATCTAACAATATACTAAAACTATAAATAATGCCAAGTGGGATTTATTCCAGGAATAAAGAATTCATTGAACATTTAAAAATAAATGTAATTTACCATATTAACAAACTAGAAGAAAAACATTGTGATCTCAGGAAATAAAGAAAAGCATTTGACAAAACTGAATGTCCATCATAGATTTAAAAAATAACATAGCAAACTTCTCATAAAAACACCCATAAAAAGCCTAAAGCATAAATCTTGTGTAATGATGAAGGGTTCGGTTGTTTTCTGTTTGGACAGGTACAAGTCAAGAATGTCTATTTTCACTTCTAGTAAACACTCTGCCAGTGCTTTCAGAAAGCATAACACATATATACATATATATGTGTGTATGTATGTGTATGTGTGTGTGTGTGTGTGTGTGTGTGTGTGTGTGTGTGTGTGTGTGTCTTAGTGTTTTACTGCTGTGAACAGACACCATGAGCTCTTATAAGGACAACATTTAATTGGGGCTGGCTTACAGGTTCAGAGGTTCAGCCCATTATCATTAAGGTAGGAGCATGGCAGCATCTAGGCAGACATGGTGCAGGAGGAGCTGAGAGGTCTAACATCTTCATCTAAAGACTGCTAGCAGAATACTGTCTTCCAGGCAGCTAGGATGAGGGTCTTAAATCCCACACCCACGGTGACACACCTACTCCAACAAGGCCACACCTCCTAATAGTGCCATTCCTTGGCCCAAGCATATACAAACCATCACACACACTTACATACGCACACACACACACACACACACACACACACACACACACACACACACACACACTCTAAATGTGATTGTATCTACAAAAAGAATTAGTATTAACAAAGCAATGTTGCCAGGTATAAAATCAATGTACAGGAAACAAATATATCAACCAGACTGTGATCTTTGATTCTTTTTTTTCCTATTTTTTATCTTTTCTTTTCTCATGGCACTGGCTAGGATCTTTACTATTGTCTTGAACAGTAGTTGTTTTTGGAGGTATCTTTGGTTTCTAATTTTATTTAATCTCATTTTTTTTCATGTTATGTCTATGGGTGTTTTGCCTCCCTGCGTGTCTGTGTACCATGTGCATATAGTATCCACAGAAGCCAGAAGAAGGTGTTGGATCTTCTGGAACAGAAGTTACAGACAGCTACTGGTTGCCAGGTAAGTGCTGAGAATCAAACCTAGGTCCTCTGGAAGAGAAACAATTGCCCTTACTGCTGAAGTCATCTTTCCAGCCCTGGTCTCTAATCCTAAATGGAATAATTTCCATTCTTATACTGTAAGAGTGATTGGTGAAGTTATCTACATGATATCCTTTATCTGGTATAAAAAAATACCCATTTTTCCTAGCTAGCTAAGACTCTATTATGTGAATGAAAGATAATACTGGATGTATTTTCTGCATAATTAATGTTTTGTTTACTTCTTTGATTTATTAATGTGCAAAATTGCATTAAATAATTCTCTGAAGTAATCTTGTATTTCTCAAATAAACCCAACCTGGTAAATATTCATTATCTTTTTTATACTGTGCTGAATTTATTTTAATAATGTTTTATTTATAAATTTTATATCTACTACCACAAGTGAGACTTACAATATTCCTTAATGATATGGTTCTGGTCATGTTTGATTATCAAAATAACTTATGGAGTCTTACTAATTTCCTTTTCTATGGAAGAGTTAGTATAGTAAAAGACTGAAATTTTTCTTGAGTGGCTGATACAACTAGTCTGATAGTACTGTGAAGATGATATTTCCCTGAAGGAGTAATTCCATATTCTGATTCATTGAATGGTTAGGGAATGGTTAGGGAAGTTTTTGTTTTCACTTTTTTCATCAGACAGAAAAAGGGGAATATACTTAAAACACAGTTGTTTGCCAAGCCCTAAAGGCTTCATTTCATTTCTTTTCTTTATTCATTGTAGATTGTTCACTCCTGGAGATAAAAATATGGAAGACAAAGTATAACTACAACTTAGTAACATTAAATCCTTAATTATCTATTACCATAATTTGAGACTCATACATTTTATACATGTATTGAATTATCACACTATGAACAAGAATTCCTGAAAAGTGTTTATAATGACTGACTGACTGACAAAACAACAGTGCTGGGGAGACGTTGGGATGTCTCAGGCTAATTACCTTATCTAGAGCTAACATCATCACCCTGAGTAGCCATTCCTTGATTGCCTGTGACTGAACTAACATCTTGTGACTGATAGATAAAAATCTTTATGAAGGATTGAGCAATAGCTCAGTGGTGGGGTGTTTGTCTACCAGATCCAAGCTCCTGGATTCAATCCCCAGGACCACTGAAATGAAAACAACACTCAAAATGTTCACTTAGCTGGGCAGTGGTGGTCCATACCTTTAATCCCAGCATTTGGGAGGCAGAGGCAGGTGGATAGCCTGGTCTACAGAGCTGCAATGAAACTCTGGAGAGAGAGAGAGAGAGAGAGAGAGAGAGAGAGAGAGAGAGAGAGAGCCTTTCTGAATATATTAACTTTAGCAGACCACTAGCTTCTACCAACCCAAAAGCTAAGAATGTCATCAGATAATATCTTGGGCCTATAGAAAAGCTTCATCTTGCTGAAAGTACTTCTCCATTGTACACACCAATGTATTTTTTCCAACATAATAATTGTATTGACTCTTTCGGGAAATTTATATCATTCTTTTTTCCCCACATATAAATCTGTTTATTACATATCCATAACTCATTTATTACAAATTCACAATTCAATTATTCAGTTAAAAAAAGGAGAAATATAACGTTGCAGTTCTTACTTGCTTGTTACTTGTTTGGAGTCAGTGTTGTGAATTTTACTCCTTCCTAAGTTCAGGGAAGGACCATGCTATAAACACATTTATCTATTTCTTTCCTCTTCCTCCTCTTCTTCCTCTTCTCCTTCTCCTCCTCCTTCTCCCCCTCCTCTTCCTTTTCTTCTCTTCTTCCTTCCTTCTTTCTCCTTCTTTCTCTTCTTTCTAATTTCGCCTTCCCCTATTTATTTATTCATTTATTTATTTTAATTAATTAATTTATTTATTTTGAAGGAGCTGAGGGAGTCTGCAGCCCCATGGAGGGAGCAACAGTGTCAACTGGCCTGACCCCCTTGCTTCTCCTGGAGGCTGGACCACCAACCAAAGAATACAGGCTGGACCACCAACCAAAGAATACACATGGAGGGACCCATGGTTCGGACCACATATGTGGCAGAGGAGGGCCTTGTTGGCCATCAGGGGGAGGAGAGGCCCCAGTAAAGGGGAATGTCAAGGTGGGAATATGGGAGTGGGTGGGCGGGTGGGTGGGAGGTGGAATTCCCTCATAGAGGTGGGAAATTTATATCATGCACATGGATCACACTCACTTTCTAGTCCTTCCGCACCCCAGCCAGAAGCCATCTGCTGTGGAGAGCTGCACTTCAGCATCCTTATCATACTTGCTAAGTGTTCTCTTCATTAGCTTCCTGTTTAGGCTGTTACACTTTTTTAGGAGGAGGACTGGGGGTTGGGTATGGGTTTCCATATTCATGGCCAGTTACCACGGAAGGCCACGTGAATGCCCATGGACAGTGCGCAGTCTGAAGCCAAGTTGAAGTCTGTGAGCTGTGCTGCCTTTGGGGGCCAAACTGATCTGAGTGGCCTGTACTGCTACCTAAAGCTGTGGTGATGTCCAGGGTCCAGGCTGCCTCTGAAGTCTTAGTCTGGCTCTGCAGTCCTACTACATAGCCAGGGACAGTGTTCATGGTCTGTGTTGTTACCAGAAACCACGTGGAAGCCCATGATCCGACCTCTTGCTGATTGTAAAGAACAAGGAAACTACTTTTGGCAATGATACTGATTTCTTCAGATGCACACCTGAGAAAGAGGGACACAAAAGGCTTCGGTGACAACCCCTAGGGAGCGTTTTGAATCTGGTATTTTTTATGTCACTATTAAAAATTATGCTTATAAACAATGTATCCAGTCTGAAATCTACATTTTCAAGTATATTGAACTTCTTCATGCCACCTTGCTTTATCTTTTAAATCTCTGTGGCATCTGTAATAACAATGGTGAGATTTGAAAGTGCACGTTTTTATTACCTGTTTTCCCCTTCGCTCTCCACAATTACTCTTGCTATAAGTATATAGTTAGTTATTTCAAAGAAACTCCATTTTGGCTTCATTGATGTTCCACATTTGTTTTTTGTTTCAATCATGCTTTACACATATTCATTATTTCTGTTTTCTTGGAGATTTATTACTCTGATAGTCTTTCTTTAATTTGATAAATTAAATATTTAGTTATTGGATTCTGAATTTTCCTTCTATAGACAAGTTATATTTTCCTCTAGACTTCACTTTAATTCAAAGTGCACAAGTTTTGATGCATAATAATTGTGCTGTCTTTTCTTTGTGAATATGCAGAAGTTTTTTATTATTTTTGATGAGAGGTCTTCTAAACGTTATTTCAAGTTTCCATGTATATGGATTTCTTACAGTCATATTTTAGATTGATTTAGGATTTAGTTGTATTTTACTCTTAAAAATTAATACTCTTATTTTTCATTTTATTTATTTATTTGTGTTTTGGGGTATCAGAGGAAGGTTTTCTCCTTCCACTATCTGTATGGGCTCAAGAGATGGAACTCAGGCTACCAAGTTTGGCAGCAAATGCCTTTACCCACTGAACCATCTCTCCAGACCCATTATAAATTTTTGAATTATTTTCCTATTTTTGAGGTTATCATATAATTTTACAATTTCTCTCCTCCATTTACTCCCTCAAATCCTCCCATATAACCCCCTTTCTCTCTTTCAAATTCATAGACTCTTTTTTATTATTATTACCTGAGTATATCTATCTCTAGCTCTATCTCTATCTATCTATATATATCTGTTACTTGTATGAATTAGACTATTTTAACTCCAGTGCTTGGCATTCTTTAGTTGCAGTTAGTTCTTTGGGTAGGGTTGAGGCCTGTGGTCTTTCCCCTATCCATTTTGGTATGTCTATTGTTGTCTTTGTTCCGTTCAAATCAATTTATTTTTGTGTGTACATGTATGTCTGTGAACAATATGTGTGTGATGCTTATGGAGGCCAGAAGAGGACGTTAAATCCTTTAGTACTGGAGTTACAAAATAGTTGTGAAACACCATCGTGGTGCTAGGAATGGAACCCTTACCCTCTGGAAATTCTCTTAAGAGCCATTTCTCTACCCGCCCCACTGTGTTTTTATACTGAGATATAAATTAAAGTAAGTAGTTTACAACTGGATATTGTTATTTTATTTATTCTGACCCTGCTTATCATATCAACTGAAGGATTTGCTGTACTTTATAGAAATCATAGAAATATATTGGGATTTATTCTGACTTTCTTTGCTTTGTCTGCCTTTCTGCCTCACATATCTCTGTTTTTTGAGTTTTTTTTTTCCTCCCTTGCTTATATTTTTATTCCATTTTATCCTATTTGGAAAATATACAGTGTATATCAATGGCTTTGCTGATTATTTGTGTTTTCACATGTGTACTATAAAATGTCTAAAATAAATTATTTTGAATTTCCTTCATGATTTAACTTTCAAAGAGAAGACTCAGAGCACCAACACTTAAACACTTACCATGTATGGCTTCCAAAAACATGGTGAGGTGGCATTCTTCTTGCTAGCAACTCCTGCTCTGAAGTTCACAAGGAGACATAGGTTTGAAAAATAGTCTCATTTTGTTTACTAAGAAGTTGAGTTTTGAAAAAAAAAGTCTTATTCATAAAAGTAACTAATTGTGAAGGGGAAAATCATAAAATTTAGAGATTCTTTAGGGAACATTTTCAACATTAATAAAAATAGATATAAAATATTCTTATTGGCATGCAGCAATTATACAGATTATGCTGTATAATGTACATTTTATTATAATATAATAAAATAGATGCTAACTCATGTATCACTTCAAATGTTTTTACTTCTTTGTGTTGGGGACACTGAGAATTCTTCTAGCTATTTTGGAATCAACAATGTAGTACTATTAATAATAATACCATGATATAGGATACTGGAGTTTTTTTCTTTTATCTAATGATATTTTTCTATATAGTCACTGATATTCTATATATTCCTTATCTCTATATTCTAGTCATCTTATGACAACCATTTTCTCTGCTCTACTTTTGTAAAAATCAACTTGTTTGGTTTCTACATGTTAGTGGTGTCTGTCCGTCTGTCTCTTAGATTGTTTCACCTAACACAATGTCCTCCAGTCCCCTTCCCATTTGTGTAAATGACAGGAATTAGTTTTTATGTCTGAATAATACTTCATTGCATATACATATTACATTTAATTTATCTATTCATACATGAGCGAGCACTAGGTTGATTCCATAACTTGGTTGTTATGAATAGTGCTGCAATAAGCATGGGAGTGCACATGCCTCTTTGGCACAATGACTTCATTTCTTTTGGATGTAAACCCAGTAGTGGGGATGCTGGATCATATGGGAGTTCTATATTTAGATTTTGAGAGGCATCCATACTGTTTTCCATACTTGCCATATAATTTACATTCCCACCAACAGTTTATTAGACAGCGTCTATCTCTGTTTTCTTGCCAGCATTTGTTACTTGTTGTCTTGGTTATCATGGACCTTCTGAGGTCCACACCTATATTTTAAAAAATGATACATATTGAAACCTATTTATAGAAGCTATATGAGTTAATATATATACAGTGCTACTTGAAACCTACTACTAATCTAATACTCAGTTCCTTCCTGTTCTTCTTTCTAAAAGAGAGAGAAGGAAGAAGAGAATCTTTTATTGTGGGGCTGTGGATGTAACTCCAGGGCACAGACATGTTAGATAATTGCTCTACCATTAAGCCGAATCCTTAGCTTTTAAAAGCTGGTCTCTCTTTGTAGTCCAGGCTGAACTAGAAATCGTTGTGTGGGTTAGTTTTGAAGTAGTGATCCTCCTGACTTCATCTCACAAATATCTGGAATTACAGGCATGCCCTGCTCTTTGATATTTTTAGAAAACAGGGACCACATCTTTATTCTCCTCTATTTGAAAATTCTCAAACATTCCCAGAAATAGGAAAAGTAGTTAATAAATCTTATGTGAACTTCTAGATATTACATAACTAGCTCACCTTAAATAGAAATGAAGTTAAGACAAATATATTCTATTTTATAAAATAATTTTTTATTTTTTGAAATTATAATATAATTACATCATTGCACCCTTTCATTTTCTCCGTCCAAATCCTCCTATATATGCTTTCTTGCTCTCTTTCAAATTCATGATCTATTTTATCATTAATTGCTTCTACACACAAACACACAAACACACACACACACACACACACACAGAGGCATGCATTCATGCACATGTGTGTGTTGCCACGCACATATTCACATACAAACACGTTTCTAAATATGTAAATACAGCATTTTCAGTCTGTATAATGCTACTTCTATGTATTACATTCTTTTCTAACAGATTAAATTGTCTGTTGTAAGGCACAATGACACTCATTAACAGAACCATCAACACTAGGAACTTGAGGTATTGAGAGTTTATTTTCTAATTTATTTTGAACAGGGGTTTATTATAACCTGATCATTTCAGGGATTTTCTTTAAAAATGCAAGATTCAAGGAATGACTCATCCATTCTTATTGTTATACTTTTAGTATCATGTCCAGTTTTATGTTTGTGGCATCATATAGATGATTCTACATATTGACCTTGCTTGAAATGTCCTCTAGAAAAATTGCTAGGGGAAAACTCCATGCATGTCTTCCTGCCCTGCCTTTATTCCCATTCTTTTGGTCATGTCTGTACACTTGAAAAGGGCTCAGTTATTGTGTTCTAAGAAGTTGATGATGAAGTAGCACAGTGTAATGAAAGGAGCTCTGCAGTTGTTATTCAAGACATGGTTCTTGTTTTGGGGAGCTCTGTACTCCTGGGAAAGAGATTGAACCTTTATGAATCCTTATTTGATCATCCACGAAGCAAAGGGATCAGGCTGGAAAAAGTAATTCACATCTCTTATTAGTCTACATTTCTGTTATGCCATGAATTAGAATCTCAAGGTTTTCTTTTATTCGTAAAGAGTATGACATTGACTATAATTTGAAGGTATCTTCTTCTCACATACCATGTCCAAACTTCTTCCATGAACCAGTTTATTGAGTTTGGCCTTGTCTCTTATTGTTGCTCTGCTTTTTGATTTAAAAAAAAAATCATGGAGTGGTGGCTATCTCAAAAGCTGTCCCTGTACTTGGGATGGGAGACGTTCTACTAGCTGGGCTGCCTTTTCTGGCCTCAGTGGGAAAGGAAGTGCTTAGCCTCCCAGAGACTTAAAGTGCCAGGATTGGGGGGATAACCAGGAGGGTTCCCATTTGCTCAGAGGAGAAGGGGAGGGGGAATAGGGAAAGGATTGTGGGAAGGGTGACCGGGAGGCGGGCAGTGAGCAGTATGTAATGTAAATAAGCAAAAAATAAAATTGAACAAATTAAAAACATACATAGGTATTTAGTTGTAAATTAACTACCCATGCCTGCCTTTTCCCTGTTTGAAAAGATTTTGATGCCCAAAAGTTGAAAGTGGGAACAAAAGAGTAAACAGGGAAAGAGTAGAAGGGACAGAAGAAACAGATTTCACGTTCTTTCCAATTATTTTACAGCTTGGCTGTTAGCATTGTTATGACTCAAGCTCTCTGTACTTGGCAAGGCTGAAATAAGAATAGTCTATTTAGTACTAGGCTGGAACAGGGAGTCCCTGGAGGAGTATCAAATTCAGGTATTTCTCATAGAGTTTGAATTGAGTTCTTTATTCAGTTTTTGATAAATGGGGCTTTGTTTAGAAATGCCAACATACTTCTTTGGATAAAATATGTACATTGTTTTAAAGTCTTTATCATGTAGGTCCCTCCAGACAGTCATAGTGATTATAAGTACAAAGGGTCCACAGAACAATCTGAAGTTTTCTTTTCATCACCCCTGTCTGGTCCTGATCTCGGTCCCATGTCACAAAGGTTCCTTCAGCTGTACTTGTTTTTCATGTGTTTATCATGTCATCCGCACTTGATATTACCTTGAAGAAAAGCAAAGTATTCTTGTGTTCCCTCATTACTGAGTCAGTAGTCATAAGAAAAGATGTCCGCTGGGTGTAGACATAGTGGTGCACACTTTTAATCCCAGAGTTTGGCAGGCAAAGGCAGGCAGATCTCTCTGAGTTTGAGGCTAGCTTGGTCTCAATAGTAAGTTCTGGCCAGCCAGGGACACACAATGAGAACTATAATTTCATGGTTGGGGGGTCACCACAACATGAAGAACTATATTAAAGGGTCGTGGCATTAGGAAGGTTGAGAACCATTGTCTTAAAACAACAACAATAAAATTATCTGTTTTCAGTGGACTCTCATTAAAGAAATTGCTGCCTATCTTTTCTATAATAAAGACAGCTATCATTTGTTTAACTTTCTACCACTCTGCTTTACTGTTATACTTCTATACCCAGATGAGAAATACATCATCGTTTTGGCACATTCTGCATTGTTTTTCAGCTTAGTTTGCCTGGCTTCAGAGATGAGCTTTGCCCATTACACTAGCCTTTTTCTCTTGCATCATATCCACACTCGTAGAACTTCTTGGACCATGTAGTATAAGATTTCTTCTTTTGGTGGCAGACAATCATTCATTTTCATGGCCCATGGAGGAGACAGGCCTAGCTTGTGGGGAAAAGCACTTATAAACTTATTGCCTTGGGAAACGCAAGCGGATCATCTTCCTATTGTACTTCTGCAACTTCATTTCAAATTATGCTTATACTATTAGTAGCAAAATCAAAGGAATAATTCTGTCTGTGAATTGGAGATTGAGGCCTAAAATACTTTAACTCTATTGAGTCCATTACCATGTGTGGTACACTTAGATGCATCAACTTAACTGAAAATGCTTTTGCAAAAATCATATTTTAGTATTACTAAACTTTCCTTACTGTACCAATGAATTTGAAAATTTCTTTTAAACATTTTTATTATGTATATTCATGTGTGTCTATGTGTATGCATACGTGCAGGTTTTGGATATCCCATCTATTAGCATGTAATGTTAGATGAATCTACATAATCTTGGTGAACTTCAATTTGTTTTTTGAAAGATGGGGATGATGGCATCCTCTCTGTCTATGTCACAGGGATGTTATTGTAGGGAACTTGTGTGACTAGGGTGTGTTTTGTAAATCTCAAAGTGCTCTCTGAATGTAAACTACTAGGCAAAATACTCAAAACAGTGGAGAAGTGAGTTTCAAACAAGACTCCAACCGAGGAGTTTATCAAATATTGAATCACAAAAGAAAACTGTGCCTTTTACAATTGTTTTCTTGTCTTTAGAGATGCGCACAGAATCACATTGGTTTAAAGCTGAGTTCATAATAAGCAACATGGCTCTCATTATCCAGAACCTAGTCTTGGCTCTTATGTAAATGAGTGCTGCACTCCTGCAAGGAAAAAAAAAAACAGTATGAAGATTCTGTGACATTCAGGTATCAAAGAAGCCTGGATAGTGCTAACTGGGAGAGTGGACTAAAAAATGGATTCATCATATGCCACCTTGGTTACAAGCACAGAGATGAAGCAAAGGAAAGAAAGGAGAACATGTAGAATGTCAGTCAAGTTCTGGGCAACTAATTCAAGAGGTGCCCTAGTGAAGACAAAAATTATTTTTTGAGTAGTCCAAATAGCATCTAGCCCTGTGATACATTCAGAGTGATCATGATAGTGACTTTCCTTAGTTTCTTTTCTCTTTGGGTAAAGGGATTCCAGAGACAGTTGCAGATGCAAGCTACCAGTGTTGGGGAGGAGGCTAAAAGAGGGGATTCCCATGCCTACTGTTCCCCTACCCTCAGGTCGGAACAGACAGGCTTGGGAGACTTAGAGCGTTTCACTTCGCCTAGTTGCAGGAACCGCAAGTTCCAGTCTAGGTTGGAATTGGAATAGTCACAGTCAAAATACACCCAGATGCTCTCACACACACAGATGCGCGCGCGCATCCCTGGGCCATGGGGTGCACGTGAGCCCACACCCCACACACCCAGCCCTGCCTCTAGCCAGAGCATCCTCAGCAGCTGCCACTGAAGCAGCCTCCTCCTTCTCATCGTCCTCCTCCTCCTACCACTGCTGCTGCTGTGATCGCCTATCCCCTCTCATCCTTCTTCCTCGCCAATTCCTGCTCCTCCTCCCTGTATCCTCGACTCCTCCTGCCCAGCAGCTAAAGGCAGAACCCTCGGCAGCAGCTTTCCTTCTCTCCTGCCACGAAGAGGTTGGAACAGGTCTGTGCTGGGGGCGCTTTTGTTGCGGGTTGCTGGAACACCGGTGGCTCCCAGAGCCACTGGGAAGAGCTCCGGGCAGAGAGAAGGGGGGATTATTCTCAGTTTTCTGTGTTTCTGTATGAATAGATTGGGGGAGATATTGTAGAGAGGCACCTCTTTCTCTTTGCCATTTCTTCCCCCGTGGTTCATGGCGAGAGAGCACTGAAGCTACTCGGACTCCTGCTCCCGCCCTTCCCTAAAGCTCTTTCTTTGCGCCCCCACTTCCAGCATCCACTTCCCAAAGCTTAGCTTTCTCTTGTTCTGGGAGCTGAGGGATGGGGGCGGGGAGAGATGGATGGAGTGTATCCAGCAGGGCACCTGGGGGCCTGGGGCTTTGTTACACAGGACAAAACCAGTCCTTAGCAGCTTCTAGATCCTGGCTAGGCTGCTGTCTGCTAGTGGTGTGGGGCGTGGGCCCCTGCACACTAGGGAAGTAAGAGAATGTGAGGGGGCACTCCCTGTGTGTGACTGGGCATACAGGAATGCAGTACTGTGTGCCAGCGATGTGGTGTAGATTTTGTGTGGAATTTTGTGTGACTTGGACTGGTACATTAGACTCTCACTCACTCTCACTATGTGTCCCTGTGTGTTCTGCGCCATGGGGCTGGGCTACTCTTGGCATTTCATGTCCTTGGGTCTCACCCCATGCCAAACCAGACTGCAGCAACATGCAGGCAGGCTGATCAGGTCCAACCTGTTTTGCCCACATTCGAAGGGCTATGATGACTTCAAAGTGATGGAAATCCCCCACCCCCCGCTAGGCCAGTTACTTAGTACATTCTGCATGAGAAATTTCCACCTAGGTTGACCAAACCCTGGTGGACATTTTGACTGTATTCTCACACCCTACCCACAGAAGATTCGGAACTTTCTTAAGCAGGTTCTCTTCTCTCAGCCAATGAAATTCCAATGCTCTTAACCGTGAACCCTGAGTGCCTCCCCTACCTCCTGTAATTAGTGGATCCTCATGTCTTCTTTACTGCAAGGAAGTTTGTGTTGTTCTAGGATGCAAGCTACATGCTTAGAGAAAAGAGAACAAATCAAGTGCACTTATTAATTAATCGCGAAATTTCTGTACAGGGTCATTTCTCTTTTCTTGTATCACAAGATAAAGTGTGTAGCCATTTTGTTTTTAATCAAAGAAAGATCAGATAAAAAAATGAACAAAACTCCTTAATGTTTCTTGAACATTTCTATTTGTGCTCCTGATAAGGCATTGCTTTTCGAGTCCCCCAGATAAGCAGTAAAAGATTGCGATCAAACATTTATTGCATACCTGCCATGTGTCAGTAGTAATGTTAGGTACTGGAAATATGGAAATGAATAAAACATCAGATCAGTTCTCAAGGAGTTCAGGCTGTTATGCAAGCTAGAGCTTGGGAACTGGATGACAAGGGATGGGCAGAGTACAGTGGGAGCTCAGAGGAGGGGTGCCCGGTTGGGGGTGGGAGTTATGATCAAGGCAGGCTTCACTGGGGAAGTGACATTTGAGTCAAGCAAGTCTTGCAGAATTAATTCACCAGGTGGCTAAGTGGAGAATGGCATCCTAAGCTCAAGGAGCAGCATGTGCAAAGGCAGAGAGGTTCTAGTTAAGCAAAACTGCAGGGAATCTGAAGTATTACTGTCAAATTCTCTGCAATCCCAGAATGCGTCTCCATTGATTAGCATGATGATTAATGGTGAATCTGAAAAGAGCCAGTATTGCAGATTGATGCATCCCCATCTTAAGACATGTCTGCCTCATTTATTAATCTAAGTGTGTTTTGCTTTAAGCAAATCTGATATATGTGAATGTAGCTTTGCAATGCAAATGAACTTAATGGGACACATTCAGGTAGCAGAATTAGTTGCTTTACAAAAGGGCTCACAACCAGATAGTCTTAAAAGTAAATAGCAGTCCCTCTTCGATCTTTATAGTGAACTTGCTTTTATAAAAATTGCATTTCCACAGATTTTTTTCACATAGTCAGTGGATAAAGACAGGTATATCTACATTACCTTGATTTCTTATGCAGTAAGTTACCAATTTCCATGCAGGAATTTCCCCTCATGTTGTGAATGCTTAATAAACACTATAGGAAAATATGAAAATGATAGCAATAAATATCAAATCCATTAGCTGTGATCTTTTGTCATTTGGCTCGTATGAAATTAATCAGGGCAGACTCTTCAGGGACTTTTACATTTTAGGTACTTTTCGTAGTGTCACTGGTAATTAACGGTAGCACAAGATTTCTGTGCTCTATATTGGTTTTGAAATGGATATATAATGACTACTCTAATACTCATGCAATTAAGATACTCCAGAAGCTCATTTGGAGTTTTCTGTTTTACTGTGTTGGTGCTGATTGCATAGGTTGATGAATAGTACTAAAACTAAGCCTGGAGGTGGATGATTTCCACTCAAAGTGCCTGATGACCTACGATTATATTGGTGAAGAGTATGAACTCTGATGATATGGCTTGGTGCCATGAACACGGCCTCCCTTAAATGAAGCCTCCTATAGCCCTAGGCTCTGTTTGAACGAAATATAAGCAGAAGTAGCTGGGAGTCAAATTGGCTTCTTAGGTCATTTGGCCAATGCCCTGCAGTACAAAGAGTGGCCTGGGGTCCTTTGGTCGCATGAAGGTTCTTTGCTCATTAGCTGTGGATACCAGAATGTATGAAACAGTATTCTAAAAAGAAAAGAACATGCCCCTGTGCCTCATTAGCTTGGGTTAGAACGGAGCTTATATGCCCAATCCTAATCCAACACTTCTCCATGCAGGTTCCAAACAAGAGACTGTCCATAGGTCAGAGAGAGTGAGAGGACGGGGAAAAGAAAGTAGAGTTTTGTAATCAACTTAGGGACATTCTTGCTTAAAGAGCATAGATTTGTTAATTCCAGAGTTTCTAAAAGACTCTACTGGGTTAATGCATATTGTGACTCTCCAGGAAAAAGAGTATATGCTTGTCTGTAATGCCAGGCCTACCACTTGCTCAGTTGGTCTTAAGAGTATTTGAGTCATCCCAGCACTTGGGAGACAGAGGCAGGAGGATTTCTGAGTTCAAAGCCAGCCTGGTCTACAGAGTGAGTTCCAGGACAGCCAGGGCTACAGAGAGAAACCCTGTCTCAAAAAACAAAACAAAACAAAAGAGTATTTGAAGACCATGCTGGTCAAATAGAATCTTACGCTGAGTTCAGAGGCAGTTGGTACCTTGCTGGGTAAACTTGGATGAAAGATAAGCTGGCTGACTGGCTTCATCAGTCTCAGACTTTCTTCCCTCCCCCTCCTGTAAAATGAAGCTGATAGTAATCATCGCGCTCACTGACTGTGATGGTGTGATGACAACTAAGATAATATCTTTGCAAATTATTTTGAGCCCCTTAAAAGAAAGGCTGTATATGAACTCAAGGTTATTATGAAGGGGAAGAGAAGACTTAAGGTAATCATTCCTGATTATTCAGACCCAAATCCTGTTTACATTTTGCATTTGGAGCAGCTGACCTCAGTTCTCTGCTGTGCTTTGACTATGCGGACCTATCCTCATTCATCCTTGGTGACTCAGTTCTCTGAGCTTATTTCCTTTCACATCCTGGAAATTTCACTGTGCCCTTTAATTTCCTGATCTGCAGTTGCCGTCAGTACAGATTCAGCAAAACTCATCAATCTGAGCACACCCTGCTGACCAGAGAACACTGGAGGTGGGAATTAAATTTGGTTGGAAAGTTGCTTTTATTATTCACACTAATTATCTTTCAGAAACAGTTCTGAAGGGTCATTTCTGAGAGCTCATGGCTGCAGGGCTCCTCTCCAGTGACTCAAGTTTCCATTCAGGCTAGACTCCTGTTTACAAGACAAACCTCTTAAATATCTATTTCAGGAGTCCATTTTGTCAAGATAGAGGCCATCTTTAAGGTAATTTAAATACAAAAAAATATTATTGATGTGAGCAGTGAGCTTTCCTAATTACCTTGATGTTGTAAATTCTTTTCTTTACAAACTTCCTTCAATGGAGAACGGACCTCTTGAGACTTGATAGCTAATCACCGTAGCAAACTCAGCTTGAGATTGAACCTGATCAGCAGGTGTTGGACATATGGATTTCAGAGTCTTCTGTGCAACAATTAGTTAGTTCTTCCCCACATGAAAGCAACAAGCTGCAGTTGCAATAGGAAAGATTTCTGTTAGCCATGCATAAAAAAAGTCTTTTCGACTTGAGGACAATGTGATGCTGGGAAGTGTGAGTATAGCTATCTTGTATTCTGGGACACATAGAGAAGATATTAGGCTGGGAGGAGAAAGGCGTGGAATGGAAGATCTGCAGGAAGATTTTGTTTGGATGGTGAAAAGAGGACAAGACAATTTTTTTAAAAGTTTATTATTTGGGGTAGGGGTGGTACACATGTGGGGGTCACACACTAACTTGCAGGAAATGGTTCTCTCCTACCTTGTGGGTCCTGGAGATGGAACTCATCCACAGGCAAATGCCTTTACTCATTGAGAATGAACTACCCTGCCAGCCTAATGTACGGCCATTTTATGTGCTTCACGAGAATTTGGGTTAATTTGTTCAATGAAACTTGAGAATTACATCTAGGTCTGAGTTTGGTGGGGATCTCAGAAAGCAGAATTAACAGGGGGATAGGCATCTAGTGAACCCCCCTCCCAAAAAACAAGACTTTGCTCTGTTCCTCTCCACTACTTCTGACTCACCAAGCCAAGCAGCCAACTAAAGTGTGAGAATTGGGTATTCATTAGACTTCATAGGGCTCTTTGTCTTACAAAATGTAGTAACTACCAAGGTGTAGAAACAGAGAACTTTTTAAAGCATCCACTGAGAACCTAGAGCAAATGCCCTTCCCTTCCAGAAGCAGGTACAGAAGGACTGTAAGAACCAGAGATCTAGGACACCCAAATATCTCCCAGAGTTGAGAGGAAAAATGTATTCATGAAATTTCAACAGTATAGTTACCTGAACAAGCCCAGCAAAATGACATTACCAACTGACATGCTAACATGGAAAAGAAAAATTCTACAATGTCCCACTCCTAGGGAAATGTCTGTGGGTGGTCAATTGCTGCTGAGAGATGTAGGATCAGTTTACTCCAAGGATGAGCTTCTACGTAGGTTATCCTATCCCAAGTAGTTATCCCTGAATACATGTACATACAAATATAAATGTCCTGGAATGTATATGTATGTGCAGAAATATATATATACGGGTGTGTATACGTGTAACAATAATACTTAAGATCATAAATTTTGGAGGGAAAAGGGGAACATGGAATTAGTTGCAGCAGGAAGGCAGGGGTGATGAAGATGGAGATGGAGATGCAGTATTCATGTCTGAGGTTCTCCACCATACTGAAGGGCAGGCCCTATGCCTTGCAGTAGATGGCAAACACAAAAGGAACTCTGGTATTTCTGCAGACATGCTATATCATATTGCTTTGCTTTGGCATGTTTTGTTCTTGCTGGTCTTTTAATTATATTATGTTTGCCAATATTGTGTGTTTATGGTTGTGTGTGTGTGTTTCTTGTGTTCGTTTTTTCAATTACAGTTTGTTTGCTTCTATATTTGAGAGAGAGAGAGAGAGAGAGAAAGAGAGAGAGAGAGAGAGAGAGAGAGAGGACTCAGTGGTTATGAAGATTGGAAGGATTTGAGAGGGAGGACATCGTGATCAAAATACATTGTATAAATTTTTTCAATAAAAAAAGAAAGAAGTAAAAGAAAAACTTGTATCAGAAGCTGGAACACTGTGTCCTTGAAAGGATACTTTTGGAGGTTGAGGAGGAGAAGGAGCTAAATACTGTGGGAAAGTGGCACAGCCTGTCTCTTTGGAAATATGAATATAATACAGACAGAGAATGCTCACCCTCATCTTTTACCCTTACATGTCTCTGTCCCATGTCTTTCTATCCTCTTCACTGCCCCTAAGTAGTCCTCTCCTTAGACTTTCATGTATAATGCTTATTACAAAAATGAGAAATGCAATGTAGGTTGTTAATTGCTTTTTCAACACTGATTCACTGCCATGTTCACAACTTGTGTGTATTTTGTGCAGGCTGTTCTTTTTTTAAAAAAAAAAAACAAAACATATATGTGTATACCCATATGTTTTTCACTAAACTGTGTTTGAGCCCTTTCTTGCCAGTGTGCAGGAGCTACTTCATTCTTTTTAATAATGGCACAGTATTCCATTATACAATTATGACATAATTTCTTTAATTCATACTTTTATGATGAAGTTTTACATTATTGTCTGGTTTTATGCTGTTAAATATTGGTGCACTATACTTTATGGTACGTGAATCTCAGGATCCTATTGCAAACCTTCTGCTGTATAAATTGACAGCCATAAAATTGGCAGCTCAAAAGGGTTGGTTTGCACATGCCCGATTTTAATCGCTCTTATCAAACTAATATTCAAAGCGCCTATTGTCGTACATTCCCATCAACAGTGATGCCCCCACATCATCCCTCACCAATTCCAGAACTGCTCTCTCTTTATTAGTTATTCTCTCATACAATCCACCCCGAACAGAGTTTCCCCTCCTGCCTCCCCTCTAACCCTGCCTTTTCTCTCTCTAAATCCACTCCTCCTCCATTTCCCACAGAAAAGAGCAGGCCTCCCAGTGATAACAATGGAACATGGTATAACAAGAGTTTCTCTTTTAATCTTTGATACTGTAATGGTTGAATAACATGTTTATTTATAATAAGTTTTATGAATTACTTGAGAATTTCATGCAATGTATTTTGGACATATTAACTCTCCTCAACTTCTTTCTTTAGTCATCCTTTCAACACCCGCATTCCTTCCCACCCAACTCTGAAGTGACATTTTTTCCTTCTTTCCTGATCAAATCCAGTTTGTGTTGCCCAGTTATTCCTGGTATGGAGTCCTGCCTCTCCTGTGTAGTCAGCCTGCCAGGGGTCACATCATCAAAACTTCAGGCTTCTCCTTATTCAAATGCTAGGCAGAAAGTCATGCTTGATGCTATGGAAGAAGAGAAGCAAAAAGCCCTAATAATATGTGGAACATGTGTAATATATGTTAACCTTTAATTATTTAAGGAAATATGTTTTAAACTGTATTTCCAACTATATTGAAAGAATTTTCCAAGTCAAATCCCTGTAAAGTCATTTTGAAATAGATGGCCTTTGAGACTTATCTCTGCTGCCAGTGACCAAACACCAGCCCGTGACAGACTGACTTTAGAATTATATCTTGCATTAACAAATTTGTAGCAGCAAGCACAGGACCAGCACAATCTCAGACCCGATGAAATGGCAGCATGGAGAAGGGCTAAGTGGGCACAAAGGCCCCTGCCTGGCCAAAAATCTATTTGTAATTGATAGCTACTGGGAGAGGAAAAATCAGTTTTTGTCAAGGAAAGTGACACCGGGTTTATCAACCACACACCATGGCAGACCCCATACTCAGGAGTAGTTGGATAGGTGGAGAAAGATGTGGAAAGATTTGGGAGAGGGTAACGAATATGATCAAAATGGATTGTATGACATTCTCAAGAAGTAAATGAAGAAAATTTAATGCCAAACAAACAAAAACTTGGGGAAATGTTATTGCTGCATGTGCACTGACCTTTAAGATTAATAAGATAGATTCTAGAATTTTCTGAACGTTGAGTGTTCAGTATTAATCAGCAGCTGTCTAACTGTGCTTGCTGCAAAGAGGCAAATTTGAGGCCTTCCCCTGAGAAGTATTTAAGGAGAAATAAACAGTGATGTCACTCTCTGCAAAGGGAATAGTGGCAAGCAGGCACAGGTGTGGTGTTCTCTCTTGACTGCCCTGACCTTGCTTCATCTGCTCATCCTTCATCTCTGCCAGCATTCAGATGTGGTCAAAGGGATTCTGTTGTTGGCTTTAGATGTGGGCTAGGGTCTGTGGTTTAGGGGAAGATGGAAATGAGGGTGATCATTTGAGTGAATTAAGGATTGTCCAAAGAGCATGGTTGTAGCATTAACATCCTTAGGGTGTGGCAGAACCATGGGAGAGCATGAAAGCTGTGACAGTTTTTGCTTACGTGTTCTATAGATGCTGGATGTCTCAGAAAAGGCAAAGCACTCAGAGTTAGGCATTAGCAGGAACGACTCTGACATTCTCACTAACACTTGCTACCTAACAATTTGCCAGCTTTTCTCCCCTAGAGAGATGCATAGGTGCCTTTAAAGTGAAGCTTCTGATTTGATAGGCCTAGGAGTGCCCTTTGCAGTTAGCCATCATTCACTTTCTCTACCGTGGCATTAGCACATCCCACGTTTGAAATCTTTCCAAGCTGTTGGAAAATGGGTGGGTTATTACCCTCAAAGGAATGATTAGGCTTACTTGAGTTATTGACAATTATGAATTGTGGTTTCTCACTTTAAAATCTTGGTATTTGGCAAACAGTTTTAGGTCTTATTTAATACATTTTTAAAAATTTTTCTTCAAAGAGATTAGACTAGAGTAGGGTAAGTTCAGAGGAGAGCTTATAGGCAGATTTTGTCATTATTCATCTTTGTTGTGTTAAAAAATGTTTCAGTTGTTAAACTAATCAATGTCCTGGTTTCAAGCTGAGTTGCTTCTTTGTCAGTGTTGAATGCTTTAAAATTTCAGCACAAAACCCAGAGCTATGGTTTCAACACATAAATCTATATGATGTATTTGTACTGATTGCAAGAGTAAAGGCCATCTTATTTTCAAGGAAAGTTTTTATCATTTTACATTTTTTATCTTTTATGTTTGCATACTGTGTGTGTGTTTGCGCGCATATGCACATACACATGTATGCATGCACACACATGTGTGTGCCATAGCATTTGTGTGAAGGTCACAGGATAACTTCAGGTGACTGTTCTCATCTTTCCACCTTGCTTTTTTTGTTTTTTGTTTTGTTTTTGTTGTTTTGTTTTGAGATAGAATATTTTATTATTCAATGCAAACTGGTCTTGCTGACCTGTGAGCTTCCAGAGACTCTCTTATGCCTGCAAGTAATCTCACCATAGGATTGGTGGGTTATAGACATCTACTACTGTGTCTAGCTTATGTGGGTTCTGGGGAACTAGCTCAAGTCTTCACACTGGGTGTCAAGTGATTTACCCAATGTGGCCCTATGTTGTTTGTTTTTGACATTGTCTTACTAACTTAGCTCCAACTGGCTTGGAACTTGTGATCCTTTCAGCCCCTTGATGTTGAGATTGCAAGCATACACTAGGATATGTGACTTTTCTTTTACTGGTGCTTTCAACAGAGCTAGGAGATATCATAGAATTTGAGAATGTAAGATTCTTTTTAAAATTCTGAACAAATCCAAGAATAAATATTTATTTACAAATATAATAGAAACAAAGAGAAAGAAAGAAAGAAAGAAAGAAAGAAAGAAAGAAAGAAAGAAAGAAAGAAAGAGATTCAAAGTAAAGACATTGAAAATGGTGTTTATAGTGAATTGGGAGGCAGAAGACCTGGGTTTCAGTTCTCATTTTATTAGTAATTACGCATGATTTAAAACAATTACATAAATGCCTCTGAAATCCTCATATATAAAATAATGGCAATAGTTAGCAAGATAATCTTTACTGCGTTTCCTTAAGTTTTTAATGAAATCTTTTCACTCTAAAATGAAAGACAACCTTGTGATAGAATCACTAGGGACACTTTTGAAAAATATGTAGGAAGATCCACCTCAACCAACAGAATGTGAATCTCCAGGTGTAGACTGAGCGATCTACTTGGGAACTAACTTCCTTAGTGATTCTGGAGTAGATGGGGCCCTGCCCTAGGGGAACTTCCAGGAGGCAGATTCTCTGAGGTGTTCTGGTCCAAGGGAATAAAAGCATTTTCCAAAGGTGGAGGACACTGTGTTTCAGTTAATTCCCCAGGGTGGGTTCCTCCAGAGGTGAGTGCAGAGCCACATGCTCTTTGCCATCACCCCAAGTTAGGATGAACAAAACTGACTGCTTGCTTACTGAGCAGTCACTTGAACACTTTACATTTCAGCATGGATGTAGGCACAAACAATCGTTCTATAAAATTATTTTTGAGAAAAGTCAATGTTGCATCCACAGCTCTTAGACCTATGGACTTGACATTTTTCTTTGCTTCTCTTCTGAGTTGCCATATCCTTTACCTGTTTCAACTTTGGTTTCTCTTGCAATTATGAAACCCACAGTGTTTCAGTGAATCTCTCCTGTTCCACAGGATCCCAGCAGCCTAGATTGTCATTTCTTAGCTGCCTCCAGCCTCTAGATACTTGACATGTCCCTCTGGTTTCTTTCTGGAATGATGACTGTTTCAATACCAGCCTGCCCTCCAGACACCAGAAGGAAAGGAGTCAGCATCAGCATCCATCCATTTGCCTTATAGAGCTAGTACCTTGTGTCTTGGTGTCGAAGCCTTTGTCTTCACTACAGGGAAAGGTGGAGCTAAGGAAATTATTCAGAAAACAGTGTTCCTTTTTATATACAGTTCCCAATTTATTGAACATTTATTCTGTGCCAAGTACTGCACTACTCTGCATGTCTCATGTGATTCCCTCTACAATGCTACATAGTCAATATTATTAGCATTTCCATTTCACAGAGGCAGAAGACAAGGCCCAGAGCAGTTGAGTAACTTGCACACATTTTAAAAGACGAGGAAATAGCACTGTGAATTTATCTGTGTTGTCCTAGGGCATCAAGAATCAAGGCTATTTTGCTATCAGAGCCCCCCACTGGTAATATAGTTGCATTATACCCAAAGGAAATGTATGAAGGAATAGATAGAATCTATTCTGGACCCAGAAATTACTTTAAAGAAAGGAAAAGAAAGCAAAGGAGTTCTTTTTAATGACAGCATAATGTTTCCAGGGTTATTTTTATATATTATTGTAAGGAAGGAGCTACAAGACTGTTTTGGAGACTTGAGATCTGAAAAACGAATAGATCTGTACCTATTGTCACTGAAAGGTCAGTCCCCGAGGTTCCTATGATTATTGTTAGTTTCCCAGATCATAGAAATAGAAACATAATTTTTTTCCTTTTACGCCCATCAGAAAGCTGGTGTCAAGCATCTAAAGGACCTCAGGGAGGTCAAGAGTGAATTCCTGGATATTTTTAATTGTCAGAGGATTGAATTGAAGGGAAAGAGCTAGAAAAAAGGCCCAGAAATAAGATGACAACAGTCTTTTTAAAAAAATGGATATTTTCTTTATTTACATTTTGACAGCAGTCTTATTGTCTTGGACTCTTGGGTATATGAGAAGGTTTGGAGGGAGGAAAGAGAGGAGAGAAATGTTGTAATTATATTATAACCTCAAAAAGAAACAATAAATGCATATAGAAAAATAATTTTGTGGCACAAACACAGACCATTTGGTTTTGTTTTCTTGTCTCTCACTGGCAATATTTTGTGCTAGGTATTATTTCTCTAAAAATCCCCTTCGATTTGAGGTCCTCAGGAGAGTACTTGCAGCTGTTTTCTGCCGTGTCTGTCATCTTTATTACTATTTTCAATCACGATAGTCAATAGATATCAAGGACCAGAGTCTTTCTTGTAACAAGGTCAGTAGTTTGCTTCATGTTTAATGCTGACAAGTCACTCTGCTTCTCTAGGCTTGTTCTTCCATCTGTCATGATCCTTAGACTCTGTTCCTCTCAGAGATATTGAAGCAGTCAAATCATTAAATACAGACTGCTGTGAAAGAAATGTGGTCCAAAATATAGACACTCTGTTGGGGCCAACTAGATGACTCAGTGGGTAAAAATGCTAGCTGAACAAGTCTGAGGATTTGATATTGAGCCCAGTACCTAGATACCTAGCATCTACCTACAAAGCTAGATTTGGTGGCATACATCTGTAATTCTATTACTCCGATGCAAATATGGGAGGCAAAAACATAAGAGTTGCCAGGAAGCTCACAGGCCAGTGATGGAGTATATACTGCAGCAGCAAGAACAGCAAGAAAGACCTTGCCGCAACAAGATGGAAGGCAAGAAACAATTCTTAAAATATCCTCTGACCTCTACATGCTCACTGTGTCATGCTCGTGTCAGCCCCCCAAGTACATAATAAAGAAATGGTTTTCATTTAAAAAAAACCTAGAAATTTCCATTAAAAATGAAAAAACAAACAAAATCTTGGGGCCGTCGAGATGGCTTAGTACATAAAGGTGCTTGCAGCCGAGTCTGATGACCCAAGTTCAATCCCTAGAACTCACATGAAAGGAGAGAACCAACTCCTACAAATTGTCCTCTCAACTCCACATGGGCACATGGGAAAAGCACATACACTCATTACACACACACACACACACACACACACACACACACACACACACACACATACCAACAGACATACATATATGCAATAAATGTTTAAAAAGTAATACACCTAGCCTATCAAGTATTATAGCTTAGTCTTAAATACACCCACTACACTGAAATTAGCATATACTTAGACAAGATCATCTAAGAGAACTGTTTAGCAAGAAAGTGTTGAAAATCTCATGTAGTTTCTTGATTGCTTGCATCCCAAACCACTGGCAATGAATGACCTCATAGAGACTGGCACCTTATTGCAGTCACATGTCTGTGTAGGAAGTAGAACTCTGCTGCTGCCTAATATTGCAAAAGTGTTAGACTGCATATTGATAGATTCAAAGTCTGGTTTCTACTGAATGTTCTTCATTTTAGTACTATTATCAAGTAAAAAGTCAGTCTTAATCAATGTTCTATTTCTGTGAAGAGACACCAAGGCCATGGCAACTTTTACAAAGGAAAATATTGAACTGGGGATGGCTTACTGGTTCAAAGGTTTAGTCTATTGTCATCATAGCAGGAAGCATGGTGGCACACAGGCAGACATAGTGCTAGAGAGGTAATTGAGAGTTCTACATTTTGATCCACAGGGAACAGGAAGTGAACTGGGTTGAGCATATGAAACCCTAAAGCTCACCCTTAGTCACTTCCTCCAACAAAGCCACACCCACTCCAACAAGGCCATGTGACTTAATGCCTGTCAAGTATCATCATTCCCTAATGACCAAGCATTCAAATATATGAATCTGTGAGGACCATTTCTATCCAAACCAGTGAAAATCCTTAAGTAAAACGTTTGTATCTGAATGTGGTGTATTTAGTTTTTTTCTAGTAAAACATCTGTTTTGAGGAAAACCACAATGCAGTGATAGCTGTAATTCTATCTCCCACTATGTGATCTTAGGATGTTTCTTTTTCTTGTTTGATTTTGCACTACTAGACATGGAGCCAACTCAAAGTCTTATGCATACCAGACTAGTGCTCTACCACTAAGCTGTATTCCCAGCCCTTGAAATATTCCTTAATCACCTGATTTTCCTAACTCTGTGAAAGGAAAGGCACACCACAAGTACTTACCTCTTCATGGAATTGTGGTAAGGAATCAGAGATAATTTACACATGCCTACGGATGATGCTTGTCTTTGTACTACCATTTCTGGCAGCCAGTCTTACTTGTATTAAGATTTGGTGAAGTTTTGTGAAGATATTTTACCAGTCACTTGCCCTTGTTAAAACTTTGTTTCTTCACCAAAGCAATGGGGACAATGATGATATTTAAACTTAAGGTTTTCCTTTTTGTTTGTTTGTTTGCTTGCTTGCTTTCGAACAAGTGAGAAGATTTCTGCAAAGCTCAGAGGACAGTTCCTGGAATATCCAACTATTATTCCAGGTATTTCTGTCATTGTTCTGTTGCTATCCTAAGTGCCTCTCTGTGTTTTGTGGCTCTTGACTTTCCAGTGGTACACCTTTTGGGCCAACCCATCCCAGCTGAGACTTTTGATACCTGTGATGTATCCACTGTCATCGGTAAGCAGAAGGGATGGGCTTTTTGCATGAGGGAGCTCCTGATATGGAGAGGGACTCCTACAAAAGCATTGCACAGTGTCTATCAGTCTACTCCTGCAGAATAACTGATTCTCTGGACCTGAAAATGGTTCACATGGTGACAAAAATGGGGACAAAGAAGAGCTGCTTAACATTTCCCCCAGGACACTGGTCCCACACTGCATGAAGTTCTCTCAGTTCCCCCTCCTTACTACCACGCCTCCACTGTCAGCCCTGCCAGCCATGTATTCCCTTCTGGCATTCCTCCAAGACAACAGGCTGGAGAGCCCTTTGTCTCCTCCCCAAGTAATGCATGGAGTTCAGCTACTACATGCTGCCATAGTTACAATTCCTACCTGATCAATAGAGCTGGGAATTGAACCCTGGTGACAGGATCTGACTTAAACAGTGCCATGTCCCAGGGCACCATCTGCTTCATCTTGGTGATCAACTTGCCCTATTCATCACCAGCTATGTACCACACTGTGGACCTTTGTATTGAGGGACTCTCAAGGCAACTGCTTCATGAAAATTCTACTTCTTGGGTACTCAATGTTTCTATCTTAATTTTTCTTGCCTTAACTACATAATTTTACATTGCAGATGCTTTTTAAATGGTATATATAGCAATAGTAATGGCTAATGTGTTGTTCTATTCCTTTATAAATTTAACCTTTTGCCCTCAGGGTACATGTTTGTCATCTGTTATATGTTAGGCACTATTTTTGGCACATAGAATATGATTATAAGAAAATAGACCCAAATTACCCTCATGAAGCTCATAGTCTAGTAGAGAAGACAGACAGGGTGAAATTAATTCAGATACTTATAAATTATACTAAGGTCTAAAGCAAAACCAAGATAGTCTGAAAGGCTGTAACAAGGGTGACCTAATAGAGATTTGGAGTAACAAGAAAAAAAGACTTTCTGAGGGAAATGCTGTCTAAACCATGTCCTGAAATATGAACACATAGAAACAGGGAATGATCCACACAGAGGGAACAATGTGTCCAGAGGCCTTAAGGTTGGTCCTTGCAGTATTCATATGAGTAAAATTGATAGTTACACAGGGAGAAAAGGATGTTTACTATGGCAAGACACCCTACAGAGAGTTTTGCTGGCCACAGTAATAAGTTATCTATGTTGAACATAGTGGAAAGCCACTTAAGTGAAGAATCTAATTAAAGGAGTTTATATTTAAAACATATCACTCAAGCTCCTGTATAATACTGGGCTGAAGAATTGCAAGGAGAGAAGGCAGGATAGTTAGAAGGCCATAATAGTTAAAAAAGATGTACCGATGGCTTAAGCCAGGGTTGTAGTGGCCATGAAGACAAATGAGGAGATTCAGTATACATTTTTTAGTTAGAACAAAAATGACTTTCTGATGGACTAGGTTTGGAGATTTGAGGGCAGATTAGGGTCAGGGAAGACATGTCACTTGAGCAACTTGTTAAGTAGTGCTAACAGTTGTGGATATAGGGATGTATCCTGAAGCATACAGATTTTAGCTTTCGTCCTGTATGGCATTTGGTCTACAGTGCCCATTTAGTGTTTGCATCATAAAACCTGACTTTGATCAAAAGGTCGTTACTATGAATGTACTTGTTGGCTTCTTAGGTAGGATTTAAACTATTTGGGAACACTGATTATGTTTCACTCATCTACATATCCAATAAAGTGCCTGAGATATGCTATATCAAATGCTATTAAATGGTTTCTTTCTGTTTCAGCTATTTTTTCTTGTGAAATATTTGCATATATCTTCGAATTTAACATTTTAGTAAACAGATATGACCCTCAAAGGAACATGTGCTTTTAAACAACCTTTGGGCTTCATTTAATCATTTAGTGGCTTTCAAAATTATTACCATGTCCCTGGTACATAAGACACACTTAACTTTGTTTACATCCTTCAGCAGTGTAGTAAAGGCTGTGTGGTCATCACAGAAAAATTGGCTCATGGGAATGTGTAGGATAGCCCAGTCTGGGCATAGCAATAATGTTGAAGAGCCTAAGGTGTCTGAGTTGTTCAGACAGATGTATGGTTTTGTGGCCCTGGGGTTGACAATGTGACTCCCAGGAACATGTACTATAAATAGCATGCTATGAAGTCTTACATTTGGAGTCATAAAAGTGCAAAATATAACTGGGCTACCATACTCAAACAAGACAAAATTAAATACTACAAAAATATTTTAGTTGCCTTTATGTAACTCATTCAAAAGTTCTACAGAGTATTGTGTGATCTTTCAGGTCTGAAGCGGAGTCTGGAAATTTGCATTTTATAAATGTACTAGAGAGTTCTCATACAGATGTCTCATGAATCACATTTTACTATATCTGGGTTTTAAAGGACAACCCAGGAACTAAAGTCAGGTATAGATAGCTTCTTCAGTGTAAAAAAATCAGCTTGTCCCTGTTACATTTAGAATTACTCTGAGGAGTCCCAGGTACTTTACATGCAGTTGTAGACACTGAAAGATGGGTCAGTAAAGAGGAACTGTAACAGGTCTTATGAAAGTGACAAGGACCTAAGGCCATATTCATAACACTTCAGGTGTTCCTGATAACTGACCAGGCACAGTAGGTTCATTTTAGGGACAACACCAAGTTTATACTGGATGCAAGGTTAGTCAAGAGAGACATCATGCCTAGTGCTGGCAAATTGCTGAGGTTACTTTTAAAAGAGATGAGCCAGGTCTTGTCTTCTGCTCTGGCATTTAACCAGAGGTGTTTGAGAGTGGCAAATTATGGAATGGAATGAGAGGGGGGTATGGCTTAGGCTGCCAGTGGTATCAAGAGTTGCTATAAAATCCTTGCTTCTATGTTCACATTTTATGGAATCTGCTCCTAGCCTGGTAATCTTAACCCTCTTCCTAACCAAACATGGCTCGGCATGTACTGGAAGTTGTCTGAATATCACAGAGACTTATCTTCTTCCAATTGTTCAGGGATGAGGCAGACAATGCTGAGAAAAGTGGTCAGCTTTGATCAAAGTGAAGGACTGAGCTACCCATGCAACTATCTGGTAGGAGAAAGTTACAGAGAGAACAGCATGCACCAGATATCCTGAGAGAGGCCATGAGGAGGCAACTGTAACTGAAGCTGAGTTAGAAGATAAAGTCTGGGAGGTAACATAGGGACACATCTTGTTGGTTTTTGTAGGAAATTTTAAGTATTGTGGCTTCTCTGAATGAGTGACATGGTGAGCTACTTGGGAGAAGTTTCTGGGTAGAGAATGAGACAAGGGCTGCCTTATATTTGAAGCTTCTTTGACATCTTTAATCTCTACTCACTTTCATTTCTACTGTGTCTTGATCACCGGTCCCAATTCCTGAATTTCATCATGTTCCCTGTGATGATTAGTTTTGCCAACTTGATTGGATGAAGAAATGCCGGGCAGTGGTGGTGCATGCCTTTAATCCCAGCACTTGGGAGGCAGAGGCAGGTGGATTTCTGAGTTCGAGGCCAGCCTGGTCTGCAGAGTGAGTTCCAGGACAGCCAGGGCTACACAGAGAAACCCTGTCTCAAAAAAACCAAAAAAAGAAAGAGAGAGAGAAAGAAAGAAAGAAAGAAAGAAAGAAAGAAAGAAAGAAAGAAAGAAAGAAAGAAAGAAAGAAACAAAGAAACAAAGAAACAAAGAAACAAAGAAACAAAGAAAGAAAAGAAATGCCTGTTGCACTACCAAACACACCCTTAGATTTGTTTGCAAGGGCATTTCCAGAGATGACTAGATCATGAGCCATCTACACTAATATAATCCATTGGCAGATTCAAACTTGAGTATTGTATTAGTTGGGTCTTTGATGTCACTGTTGCTGTGATAAAATAAGCAAAAGCAGCTTTTGGAAGAAAGACTTTATATTTTGGTTTATCATTCCAGAAGGATAAGAGCCCAACATGGCAGTGAGGCATGGCAGCAAGTGGCAGGCATGGTTGCTAGAACAGGAAACTGAGAGATTACATCTTTAACTGTGAACACTAAGCTGAGAGAGTGCATTGGTAGCAGAGCATAGTTATAAATTCTCAAAGCCCATTCCCAGTGACATAATTCCACCAACAAGATGGTACCTCCCACAATCTTCCCAAACAGTGCCAGCAACTGGGGAACAAGTATTGAGAAACTTTGAGCTAATGGGAGATATTTCTCATTCAAATTTCTGCAAATATCTTCTTGGGAGATGGTAGAAACTCCTGCCTAGTTAGAAAAAATATTTCACTGGAGGTATGTCTTTGGAAACCACAGTCTTGGCTCGGCTTCTTCCTATTGCTACTCTCTGCTTCCTGGACACCTTAATGTGATCCCTTTTGCTCTGCCACACCTTCCATGTCATGACATATTGACATCTCTGAAGCGAGGAGCCAAAATACACCTCTCCTATTTTAAGGTGTTTTTTCTAGGGTATTTTTGGTCATATCCATGAGAAATATATTGATTGCAGCTACCCAATTGATCCACCTCTCAAATCTTGAATAAGTGTTATGATGGGGCCCAGGCAGAGTTTTTTTGTTTGTTTGTTTGTTTGTTTATTGAGTTCTTTAGATGAGTCTAATGAACAACCAGTTTTAAAACCTCTGGAGTAATTCAAATACCTGAGCAAAAAAGCAATCTCAACAGCTCATTGAAAACCATTTGAAAAAAAAATCTCATGTAACTCATTAGCCCAGTGTTAAAGTAACCTGTATTACTGCTCTCTAACATATAAAGCCATCAATGTCACTTTGTCTCCAGGAGGATGACTTTCCATCATTGCCTAAAGAAAATAGAGGCTCCCAGAGGCTCCGGTTTTGTGTTTCTTCCTCAAGCCTAAAAATATGTGGGTCTAGACTGATTTTCTTCTCTCCTGTGGCTCTTTCAAAAAAATTTGTCTGTTCAACATCTTATTCACTATTCGCTTTCTTCAAAGCAGCTGCAGCTTGTCTTTAAAAGCCTTCTGTTTGGTTCTATAGTCTTCATTTCTATCTACTGTCCTATGTCTTCTCTCCACAGCTGAGCTACCTCCAAAGAAGTCTGCTCCTTCTATCTCTATGCTTTCACTTTCTAATCACTCTTTCCTCCAGTAAAGTCTGGTTTTTCTGCTGTTAAGGAATGTCTTTGGCCATGGGCACCAGTGATTTGCTAACTGACAAATCTGGGCATTTCTCAGTCTTTTACCTTGCTCAGTAAATCTGAGTCAACTTATATCACCTGTCTTCCTGAAAATATGTCTTTCCTCAGACTACATGGTACCATTATTTCTGGATTCACTTTCAGTTGTTTCTTGATGTTTTCTTTTTCTAAGATGTGAAATATGGGTTCTTCTAGCATTCTCTTTTTTCTTGCTTCATATTGGTTTTGAAAATTTCATATGTGCGTGTGGTTTCAACTGTCATCGACATGTCTATGGCCATTGGATGTTTCTCTTGATCCCTTCATCTGTTTACCCAATGGTCCATGGCCTATTTCTACCTTGAAATCCTATAGGTATTCCAAAGTCAATGAGTCCAAAACAAAACTTGATATACTCTGACTCCACTAAATGAGGCAATTCTCTCTGTCTCCTTTACCTCACTTACCTTTCTTTCACAAGGTTCACTTTCCCCAAATCTACCTCTCAAATCTCTAAATATCAGTTTTCTGTTTGTTTCTTTGCATCTTGACAGCACTTATTTTGCTTTTCATCATTTCTCATTTGGACCACTGTAGTGTCTGAGTTGCCTGGCTTCATAACAACTTCTTTTAAGCTGTCTTCTGAACGTATATAATCTTTCTAAAAGGCAAATTCGACATAGTACTTAGCTTCTCATATTGCCATTAATGGTTCCCAAGACTTATGATAATAATGGTTTTCAGTTATTTCATGGAATACTTTTTCTGAAATGGGATTGGTTGAGTAGATCATATAAGAAGGTTAAATTCTTCATCTCACTAGCACACTTTTAGATCTATTTACTGCTCTCTGAGTACCCAGGAAGCTTTTCTTGTAGAATGAGAATTCTGAAGCCAGAGAAAAGTTTGAATGTTATTGAGGTGACACTCAAAACAAACTCCAATGAGTTTACTGTGTGTTAGAAATGGAAGAGAATATGAAGTGCTGGTAGCTTGTGGGCCTAAGAACTATTTGTCCTTCAGATGTATTAGTTTGATAACAATACCTAGATTAAAGTCTCTTTCAGCCTGATGTATCCTTCTGTTAGTGTTTTAAGTTCTTCTGACTTTCAAGTCAGGGTTTCTAGTGCCTGTCATAGACACGGAATAAGGAATTCTGTCTGAGAACACCTATGGTCTCTATGTAGGCACTGTCCTTGATTAGCTTTACATGTAAAGTGGCACACCATTCTACAACTTAAAAATTCTACTTAACATAGTTTAACTAGTTCTACTTAACATAGTTACTTAACTCTAGTTTTTTAGTATGTGATTAAAGTATTTAAAAATTTTTATTTTTAATTTTGAGAATTTCATACTTTACATAATGAAATATGGTCATATTACTCATGCCTACTTCCCCCTCCAAATTCTCTACTGTCTCCCCACAATATACCACCTCCTAATTTCATGTTGTTTTCTTTTGATAACTGGATAAATCCAGTTAGTGATGTACATGGTTGTGGAGCAACCCATTGTATCATGGGAAACATGCCAATACATATATTATATTAAAAAATGATTGCCACCACCCACTATCCACTGCCAATAGCTCCTCATAAGGGGGTGAACCAGGAAGTGATCTATCCCATACTTGATGGGATTTGGGCTAGTTGACCTGTGTAGATCTTAGGTGTCTTTTTTCTCTACAGAAGAACCTGGCTGCTCTGGAACTTGCTCTGTAGATCAGACTTGCCTCTAATGCACAAAAATCCACCTGCCTCCCAAGTGCTGGGATTAAAGGTGTGTACCACCACTGCTTGGCTGAAAGAGTCATTTCAAAAGCTATAGAAAGTTTGCTTCCATGCTAGAATTCTGTTATCTCTGTCAGAACTGTGAGAAGCCAAGTAGAACCTGTCCAGTCCTGGAGTAGCAGCCCCCTTTGGGACTGACTATCAGTGAGCTCTTAGTTTAGAGAGAAGCTCATAGCCTTTATTTACTCTTCCAATTTGTGATGGAGCTCAGACTATAGGCCTTTCAATTGCATTCAGGAACTATGCACACTCTCATCAATAATCAAGCTTCTCATTTCTTTGGCTTTGAAAACTTTTTGTTTTAAATAAAACCTGTTATTGAGTCAAAGACTGGAGCTGGGATTCAGGTTTCCATCAAGTTCTCGTGCTGAGGGTCTTGCAAGGTTGTTGGGTTATGGTGGTGGGAGGGAGAGTCCAATGTCCGCCTCTGAGGCTCGGGCCTCTGGGAGAGGCGGGACTCGAGAAGTTTGACTATGCTCACCCCGCAGCACTGCTGGACGGGTGTCTGGCTGTGAGAAGCCACAGGACACCGCCTGGGATTTGGGGTAGCATGTCCTGAGGGTCCCAGGGACTGCATGGAGCCAGCTTCATCTGGTTCTCAGGCTCCTGGGCATCCCAGGCATCACTGGATGCCGCAGAAGAGCTGAGAACAGAGTGGAGGCCCACTTTGGTAGAGGCTGTGGCTGGGAGCACTGAGAGGCCTTCTGCAGGAGACTAGACACGGCTCTTTAGACAAGGGCCTGTTCCATCGTTCTCCACAAGGGCCTGTTCCATCGTTCTCTACAGAGGATCCCGATGAAGAGAGACAGTCGATGATTTTAGGGCATTTATTGTCATGGCAGAGAGTGGTGATGAGTGAAACTGTACCCCCCAAGCTAAGGGCAGGCCTGAGATTAAAATACCTTTTGCAGGGAGGACTGGCTGGGCTGGAAAGGGGAAGGGAAGTTTATTGGCTAAGCCTCTATGTGCCTCATTAAAATGGGAATGTCTTGAGGCTGCATGATCACACCTCTACCTGTGGGGGGGGGGGGGTTCGTGGCTACATGACTGATAGTCACAGACCTATGGAGAGCTGCGGCCTTGTGTCAGGAGCCTGGGGCCCAGGAGCATGGCAAAATTCCTACTGTCCCTGGTAGGGTTATCCCCTGCTGGGTCCCGGGGTTTTAAACCTTAGCTCAACCAGAAACCAGGCTGCCTTTCACAGTCCCACACAAGTTTGCAACATGACTTTGGGCAACTTGTTCCCTTGAACCTCTGATGCTTAGAATCTTTTATGCCAGTAGCTAATCAGAGTGAAGGGAAGGGGATTAAGAGAAGAACTGGCTATGTATGTGAAGGTAACACAAATGCATTATATATGGCACTGTCAGGGAGATAAAAAAATAAAAAAACGAGCAGGTAAGATAGGCTATGTGGGAATCTATAATTGCAGAGGAAATTCAAATGATTCTACACTTGAAGGAAATCGAGGTTTTGGCCAAGTTCATAACAAAAGTGTTAAAATTTCTCTGTAAATATGAAATGTTATGGGGATAGAGAGATGGCTCAGAGGTTAAGAGCACTGACTACTCTTCCAGAGGTCCTGAGTTCAATTCCCAGCAACCACATGGTGGCTCACAACCACCTGTAATGGGATCTGATGCCCTCTTCTGGTATACATGAAGACAGCTACAGTGTACTCATATAAATAAAAAAGTAAATCTTTTGCCTTAAATTTATATAGCAGAAAAAGGAGCAAGAAGTGTTTATCTATCAGTATACAATGGAACAAGCCAGAATATGAGTCTTCAGTGGTTGACATGATTGTGTTATTTGCCAAGTAGACTGATAATAATGGGAATAATCATAATAATTATAGTAATAATATGGTTGGCTTGGAAGCACATACCTATAGCATCAACATTTGGAAGGTTTAGACAGTTGGTTTGTGAGTTCAAGGCCAGATTGAGCTGCAGAGCAAGTATTATTATGCCAACATGAGCTACATAAGAACACTTCATCTTAAAACTAAAACAAACAAGAGAACTATTTATTGAGACATGATCATATAGCAAACAGTGCACTAGTCACATTAATGCACATTTTTATTATTTTTCCTCTTATTTTACCTATAATTGTGGGGATTTCCCCCTTTACAAATGAGAAAACAGATTCAAAGTGGGTAAGTGATTTGGTTTTTGTCACACCTCTAGTAGTGAGTGAAACTAAGATCTGAGGGATGCTTTTTATCATTCGAAAGCTTATGCACTTTCAAATATGAGAAGGTATTAAATTCACTGCCTTATTTTCTAGTCTAGTACTTCTCAAACATCGATATACACAAGAATCATCGTTAAGACCTTACTAAACTCAGAATGCTGATTCAGTGGTGCTGGGGTCTGAGTTCAGAAGCTGTATTTCTAATGAGTTCTAAGTCCCTACTGGTACAGTGGGTCCAAGATAGTCAAGAAGGTAGAGGCCTTTCTGCATCCTATCCTACATTTGCCCAGAGAAGGGCCACATGGGCTACTTTGTATTCGTACAGCATGTCACTATTTGCTTTGTAGTCTCTATACATCATTTTCTCCTGGAATTGTATGTTGTGGATACTTGCCTTAGAGTGCAAACATGGTGAATAGTGATTCTCCCTCCACTTGAACACTGTCTGAAGAAAGAAAACTGCTTTCACCTACAAATAAAATATTGATCAACGCACCGGTAAAAAGAAACCTAAAGCTTGTCTGCCTACAATGAGGGTGGCCCATTTGGTCTTCCAGGCAAGATGTGGATGAGGAGAGAAGAGAACTAGCTGGCTGGCTAGCAGGCTGACTGGCTGGCATGGCTGAGCCCCATTCTTATGTTAACAATGCCCTGATTCCAGACCGCAGCTGCTGTTTGTGTGGGGCCTTGGGCCATTCATAGCCGCTTGCTTTCTGAGTGCCAGACCCTCAGAACAGGTGCGGCCCCACTTGTTATTTTGCACAGCCCTGACTGTTCAGACAGGGAGCTGATTATCACTGTGAATCAGGGATTACTGCTGATTTACCAGCTTCTCTGGAACAAAGGGGCCAGCCTCCAGACAGCTGTCTCTTCTGGCCACAGTGAGGCTGATAGCTCTGAAGGCCACTCGGGCCTAAGAGATAGGTTTGCATTGGAAATAGGACAGAGGACAATCAGACCCACAGAAGCAGTTCTGGCACAAGTCAAAGCGTCCCTGACTCAGAAAGCTTGTCATTTTAACCATAGACTCCCAAAGCAGGAGATGAGAAGCCTACTGAAATATCCCCAAGCTTTTCTCAGGTTCATGGCATGTTCCTTCTTAGCCTGAGATCTATGGTGGTGGCCAAAGTCAGGCGAAGGGCAGCTAGCTATTCCTGCACCTTTCTTCCTTTGCTGAATCTCAAAATCAAGCTTTGAAAATAAGAAAATCAGCTCAAAGTTAAAAAAGGCAGAGCCCTTTCGCTTTGGGCTTGAGAAGTTTGGCTTTAGGGAGAAGCAGCTTGGATCAAGGTCACTACAATGATTGCTTTCTCTGGGATTTAGTTTTGTCACCTTTCCGTGATAAATACTGGCAATACTTCCTTCATGGAGCTGTGAGGATTTGCCATTTATAGTAATGAAGGCAAACACAAACGGGAACTACTGAGAACTGGGCACAAAATGATCTTCTAAAAGAGGAATTGATATTATTCCCATTCGTGATGTAACTCAATAGGTTGCCCAGGCTATCTCTGAACTCATCAATCCTCCTGCCTCAGCCTCCCATTGTGGCTGTGATTACATGCATTCACTATAGCACACTTATTATCTGCACAGTTTAGAAACTAAGAGTCAAAGTCATTAAGCAGCTTTACTTAGGTACACAGCTAGTAAGCGGCAGAGCAGGGCAATAGCCCCAAGTTGTCTACTTCAGAGGCTTATTTCCCCCTAATTCATTGTATGTTGCTTTCCAGACTCAGATTATGATCAGAAATCTTGGGAATCCTTGGGAAGTGAAGATGATTATGATTCATGAACTGGATCTAGTCTCGTGCTTTCAATCGTTAGCCAAATAGGTGACTATATATGTTTTAATGTGGAATGCTTTTCCCCATCTGGAGTCTCCACAAAGGACAGAATAATGGTCTGTGTTGCCCTCAAGGCTCTAGTTCCATTCATATATACAAAGGAGGATGAGACAATTCATTTTGCCACTTGACTTAGCAGACCATTTTTGATGCTGAGAGCAGCTTTTCATCCTTAGCTGAGTTTCTCCTCCTCATATTGTAGCCATTTTCTAGAACACTGATTTCTCTCAAAGTCTTTATCCTTGTCACTGTTCTTCTCTTAGTATGCCACAGATGGAAGGAAAGTAAAGATGAAAAGGGGGGATAGAGAGTGAGGATAGTGAGAGGGGAAGGGAGGAGAGAGAGAAGGAGAGAAAGAGAAAGAGAAGGAGAAACACAGTCTACTCAAGTCTAATCTTAAAGTCGGTTGAGACTGCTGTTTTAGAATTGTTTTTATTGGCAAAGAATGTCTACAATATACAATTAAGTAAGAAAAATACTACAAAATACATAGTGCTGAATTATTTTGAAATGTATGTGTGTATATTCAAATATAGAAAAAAGACTGGAAGGAACCATTTTTAAATGACTTTTTCCTTTTAAAGTCAAATTTATTCATATATATATATGCATTTTGCATATTTATACAACAATAAAAATTAGCAAAAAAGAGTCATGATTTTCAGAGGGAGTGGGGGGGGTATGTAGACAGGGTTGGAGGGAGGAAAGAGAAGGTGGGAAGACAATGTAATATTTTAATTTAAACTAAATAATATTACTTATTTCATTTAACTACTGTATTACCTTTACATCTCTATTTTGTTTGTTTCTGCTCTGATTTTAAAAAAATCAGTAATTCCCTATGTGTACACAAAGAAACATAATCATATCTAACCCCATTTACCCTCAACTCACCCAGATCCCTCCTTATTCCTCTCACTGACTTCATTTTGTCTTCTTTTTACTAATTCATTAAGTCTAATTAGTACAGTGGATATGTGCCTGGGTTTGGGGCTTTACACTTGAGCAACCTTCCAGGGGCTACACTTCCAAAGAAAAATGATTCTCCCTTCCCCAGTAGCTATCAAATGCAGTAACTCCTTAGTTTGCGGTGGGACCACCTGAGCTCTCCATGCTGGATTTTTGGCTGGCCTGATCTTGTGTGGGTCTTGTGCAGGTAATCAGAGCTACTATGCTTTTATGTGTGCAATAGCCATGTTGTGTCTAGAAGAGTGTTTCACAGACCTCCTCCCCAGCCTCCAGCTCTTAAATTCTTTCTGCCACCTCTTTTGAGGGATGAGGTGCTAAAGATATTGCATTAAGGCCATTTGCAATAGTCCTCTATAGAGAGTAACCTTGCATATTACTTTTTGTCTTTACATTTTGGACACCAGCTTCCCTAGGATTTTAAATGAATAAAATTTATAGTTAAAAGAAGTTATGCGTGCTATGCCTGTATGAATGTATTTGCACAATGTGAATGCCTGATACTTTGAAGAAGTCAGAAGATACCTTTGAGCCACCATGTGGGTAGTGTGAACCAAACCCAGTTCTTCTGCGAGAACAATACATGTTCTTAAACACTGAGCCAACTCTCTAGCCCCGTTAACATGCTTTTTAGGCAGTCTGGATTTGTACTTCATTTCTTCTTGTTTATGTACACTATGTCATTAAATGTATATTCATATTTTGTCTATCCATTTATTTGGGTTGTTTTTACTTGCTAGGTTATGTTTTTCTTTAACTGTGTTTTAACAAAAAAATTATATATTCCAGACACAATTTGAAAATATTTTCTCCCTTTCAGTGTGGGCTGTCTTTTAATTTTCTTGATGGTTTCCTGTAATACAAGCATTAGTTTTATTAATGTCAGATGATTTATGTATTATTTTCATTGCTTTCTCATGCCTTTAGTCTCACTTTAAATAACTGTTCATTAATCCCATGTTATTAACAGTCATACCAGTCTTCTAAGATTTTTATATTTCTAGCTTTTATATTTACATCACACATCTCTAATTAATTTTATGTGGTATAAAGTAGGAGTCCCATTTAATTCTATTGCATGTAGATGTGCATTTGTCCCAGATAATGTTTTGCAAAAACAAGTTTTACTCCTGACACACTTGTCAAAAATGCAATTTCAATTCTATTGTCCTATGTACATATTTATGCCAATATTAGAGTTTTATGGTTGTTATAATTTAAGCGAGTTTCAAAATTAGGAAAGATTTATGTTCCAATTTTGTTATTCCTTTAAAAGATTCTTTTGACTATTAACCTTTTCTTGCATTAATGTATAAAACTTAAGATTATTATGTTGCCAATTTTTAGAAAATAGGTAACTGGAACATTAGTAGGATTATTATTACATCCACAGATGCATGTGGAGAACTTAGGATATCTTCCTGTTATTTAGATCTTAGTTAATTTCTCTCAACAACGTCTCAAACTATTCTGATTCTGTATTTTTTAAATGTTCATGTAACATCCTATGATCATGCTCTTTCCTTTCCACCAACTCCTTCTGTATCCTCCCCATTCCTAATCACCCAGCCTCATATTATTTCAGTATATTACAAATAAATAGACAAACAAAACATAAAAGCATAAAAGAAAAAAAAACATGGAGTCTTATTTGTGTTGGCTAAATACTTTTGAGCCTGAGGCCTACCCTGGATTGTATTTGATATGCACACTACATTGAAGAAAGCTGATTTCCCATCTCCTAGCAGCCACCAATCACAAAGAGCTTCTTAGTTAGGCTAGATCATTGTGTTTGCCTCTCCTTCTCCATGATGCGATTTTGTCTGACTTGAGCTTGTACAGGTCTTGTGTGTGCTTTCATAATCTCTTAGCTTGGATGTATATCCTGTCTGATTGTGTGTGGAAAAATCTCTTTCCTCAAAGTCATTCACTACTTCTGGTTCTTAAAATCTTTTTGCATCCTTTTCATATAGATGCCTGAGCCTTGAGGGGAGGGGTATGGTGAAAACCTCCCTCCCATTTAGGGCTGGCTGTTCTAAAGTCTCTCACATTCTGTACAATGTCCAGTTCTGAGTCTCTGTGCTTATTGCCATCTACCGCAAGAAGAATCTTATCTGTTGAGTGATGTACTTATCTATGGGTACAGCAATAAATCATTAATAATCATTTTATTGTTATGTTAATTTAGTAGATTAACAGTAGTAGGATTTACTTAGAGTTCATGACTTAACCGATCTTAGATTTTTGGGCCCTTTAGCAGAGTCAGGTATGGGTTCCATGTCATTGAAAGGCTCTTAAATCCAATTTTTCAAATGGTCCTGTAACATTTCTGCCTCTATTATGCAAGTGGGCACATGTTACAGGCAGGAATTTATTGAAGCTTGCAGGGTTCTTAGCTGGATGAGATTGATAACTACTTTTCTCCTCCGTAATGTGCATAGTATTTTCCAGTACTATGAATACAAGTCAGTACGGGAGAAGCTTCTAGTTGAGCAGTAACACATTCTGTCCATGCTTGATGACGCAAGTAAGTGGTGTTGTCAGCAATAGGATCTTAATGCCAAGTACTGAAGGTATAGCATCTGTAAAAGCATGTGATATTTGGGGAAGTTTTTGGTCTATGAAATCTAGTTGAAGTACCATCTCCCCTATTAATGGTAACTATATTTAAACTTCTTTTTTATATGTTCATATTTTAGAAATATGTTCCCTCTTCTATTCTGTCCTCCTATCCCCCGTCCATATTAAACTTCTTATCTAATTTCTCCATTATCCATTATAACAATTTATTCTATTTCTCCTTCCTTCTCATCCCCTGTTCCCTGGTTCCCTGTTCTGATGGCATGTTTTGCACTTACAGTTACATTTATTCCTAGTCATTTTATTATTTTTGTCTACTATATATGGAATTAGTCTTTAGTTTTAATTTTTTCTTTACTCATACTTATTGTTTTACTTAATTGCCACAAATAGAACTTCCAATACAATGTTGAATAGAATTAGCCAAGATAGGAATGCTTTTAGTCTTGGACTAGTAAGTACAGGTGGCTCTCAACAATGCCTTATAGTTGGCATTATGATTGTACAAAAGTAATAAGCATTCAATACAAAGTGTACTTTCTATTTTGAGTTTTCACCTTTTCTTGAGCTGGCAAAACACAGTGTGATAATTTCTCATGATGCTGAGCAGCAGTATTGAAGTGAGTCACAGATTCCAGTCATCCATTGAAGTCACAGCAGAGCAACATATCCTCTGCAGTTCATTGTGTCTCTACCTATGACGTTTGCTAGACTGGGTATAATTAAATTCATGTTGCACTTAGGGAATTTCAACTTACACTGAATACAGAGATATTTTTGACAATTGTTTCTGTTAGGTCTCTGTTGATGCAAGAAAGCCACATGAGCAGTTTATTTCACTTCCTTTCCAAATCATAGTCTATCATTGAGGGAAATCAGGGCAGGAGCAGAGACAAGGAATGTTGAGTGTGCATGATTTTTTCTCCTGGCCTCAAGTTCCCAGAATAACAACTCTGAGACACCATTATATTTACAAACACCTTAGCCATAAACTTTGGCTGTTCTCCAACTAGCTCATAAGTTAGTCATCCCATTATTTATTCTAAGTTCTGCCACATGGCTGGTTACCTCTGTTCAGCTCTAATGGATCTGTTCTCCTTTATGTCCTTGGACAAATCCCTGCATTTCTCTCTGTTCCAGAATTCAGTCTGTCTACCGGATGTCCCACCTTCTATTTCCTGCCTAAGTTTATAGGCCAGTCAACATTTTATTGACAGGTGCTTCATCTATACAGTACACAAGAGATTCTCTCTACACAGGGAACACACAGGAATGTTGTTTACTGGCTAGCTTTCTATGGCTCACTCAGCTCACTTTTTATATAACCAGTACCATCTACCCACTGGTAGCACTTCCCACAGTTGGCTGGCCTTCCTATAGTAAACATTAATCAATAAAATGCCTCCACAGTCATGCTCATAGTCCAATCTGATAGACATACCTTCTGAGAAAAGTTTCCATCCTTCCAAATGACTCTAGTTGGTAGACAAAATCCAACCAGCACAGCAGTGCCAAGGAAATTTAATTCTACTCATAGCTTATTGAATGTTTTGTCAGGAAGCACTAGCAAGTTAACAGATTTTGTTTATGGGTTTTTATTTTTGGCTATTGAAATAACCACATGGTTTTCTCTATCCAACTGATAAAGTGGTACATTATATTAATAAGTTTTCACATATTAAGGCAACATTGATTTCATGGAATAAATCCCAATTGGTTAAGCTACATAATACTGTTTGATTTTCAGCTAGATTAAATGTGCCAACTGATTTTATTCTTGTTATGTTGTTGGGGGTTATACATTTGTTGTTAGAGGGTTTTTTTGTTTATTCAAGTAAAGGAAGCCATCTATTCCTTCTTTTCTGAAAGGAAAACATTTTTCTTTTGTCTTATCATGAGTGATTATTTCCAATGTTTTCCTGCATAAATTGATATGATCATATTTTTAAATATTTTAATATGTTGACATGGTTGGTTGCAAAATCTGTTTTTGGCATATTGAGTTAACTTTGTATGCATGGAATAAATATAAGTTGGTCCTGGCATATAATTCTTGCAAACTAGTTATAGGTTATGTTTTGCTAATATGATATTGAGCATAAAGAATATTGCTTTGTAATTTGTCTCCTTCTACCATTCTTTCCTTCCCTTTCTTCTTCCTTTTGTCTGTCTTTTATATATTATCATTATGGGATTTTGGTGTTAGAGTAATACTAGTCTCATAAAATGTGATAGAAAGTGTTCTCTCAACCATATTTGGAAAGTGATGTAATAAATTAGTATAGATTGCTCTTCAAATTTTTGATCGAATTCTTCAAGGGAAACCCCTAGCAGACTATGATGGCGGCATACACCTGTAGCTCCAGCATACTGTTGTATATTTTCCTTCTTGACACAATCATTTGCTTTTGATACTGATGGAACATCCTTTGCATCATTGCCATTATTACATACTTTCTAATGACAATCTCATATCAAATCAATGACCCATTTTTATGGGCCAGTATGTTTAATGGTGTACCTTTTGAGGTTTTGGTCAGTTCAGTTCAAGAGACTCCCAAAATAATATAAGCTACTATTTTCCCCTTTGGATGCCTCCCAGAGGTTGAAGCTAAGTTCTAATTGCTTAAGATACCACACATAGGACTTGACAGATTTGAGCTGGATCTGAACTGTAAGTCTCCTTCTTGAACTCTGGCTTTTATAGAAACAGAAGGAAATATGTAAGTTGCTAAAGATGGGAAGTAATCATAAGTCCTACCCAGCTGTGATGTGTATGAGCAACAATGACCAGAATGGCAAGATATCCCTAAAGATTCAACAGTAATATTCATATCTTTGTAGTAACTGTCTAATTGGACTTAAGTCCTACTGAAGAAGAATAAAATCATGCCTGGTACTAGAAATTCACTTTACTGAGATAGCTGGATTATACAGACCCCTCATCCTTTGCTCCAAATATTTCTGTATTTAAAACTAAAGCTCATGTCCATCCAAGATGGATTCAAATGTTTAATTTTTATATTTCTGAAATGGCTGTCTTGTCATATAATATAACATATTCATTAAATTAATTTCTCATAATTTTGGTACAGTCCACTTATAGACTGAGGGTGATTTTGCAAAACTGATTATTATTGAGTGGCCATAGAATTAAATGTAAAATGTGAAGCAATATTGATACTGTTGAGTTCGTGATATGATGGAAATTTTGAGAAATGTTTGAGACCCAGTAGAATAACACTAAATTTAGACCCTTTCAAATTCTGTAACTCTGAAGTCAGGAAGTCAGATGATATTCTGCTTTTCTGTCTACTGTGACATTGAAAATTATAGCTAGAACTGGAGGACAGTGTATTCTTTGAAAATGTCAAGGTCTTAAAAGATAAGAAAAACTGAAAAACAGTTCCACATTTTTAAAGAGGACTAAAGTGAAATTCAGTATCAACTCTGGAATTGATTCATGTTTGAATCCTGTACTGGATAACTTTTACTGTTGGATTAATTAGTTAAATTTGGAAAAAGCCTTTAGATTACATAGAAATATTGTGTATTAATTTATTCATTTTATTCATTGTCTTGGGGCAATGAACAACAATTTCCGTCATCTATAGTATACATTAAAGTATCTAGGGATAAAGAAATATGATATTCAACTTACTCTCCAATGACTTAGAACAAGATATACTTGATATGCCATGTTTGGCTGATCTCCCTGGGGGGGCCTGTCCTTTTCTGAAGGGAAATGGTGGAGGAGTGGGTCTTAGGGAGAGGAGAGCTGGGGAAAATACTGGGAGGAGTGGAGACAGGGGAAACTGTAGTTGGGATGTAACATATGAGAGAAAAATAAATTAAATAAAGAAATTATATATTAAAAAAAAGAATGTTTAAGCCGGGTAGTGGTGGCGCACGCCTTTAATCCCAGCACTTGGGAGGCAGAGGAAGATGGATTTCTGAGTTCAAGGCCACTCTGGTCTACAGAGTGAGTTCCAGGACAGCCAGGGCTACACAGAGAAACCCTGTCTCAGAAAACCAAAAAAAAAAAAAAAAAAAAAAAGAATGTTTAGCCAGACAGAAAAGCTGAAGGAATTGTCCCAAAATGTCAAAATTTGGGGACTTGAAGTAAAGGGTTATGGAACTTCTTTGAACAATAATTTTATACTTTACTAGTAAAACTGATTAGAATTGCAGCCTGGAATGTCTGACTCATGAAAACTGTTGGATGGTTAGTTTATGCAGTGTTAAGTAAGATAAAAGAGGTATTAGAAAAATTTGAAATGACAGAAAGGTAAATTTAAAAGATACTATAGGGAGGAATTCATCTTATCTTGCTGGTCAGACAGAGAGGAGTTACGAGTTAGTTCTGAAGTTGGAACCCTAGAAACTGGCTCATGCTGTTAGAAAGAAGCACATTAACAGCAAGCTGTTTGGGAGGCCAAATAAGTTTGTGGGTACATGAGCACAAAGGTACCATTTAGTAGAAAGAAAAATAAAGATCAGGGCTGGAGCCAGTGGTTTGGTAGGCATTTCAAGACTTTTATAGATAACTGTAGTTGCTCTATTTATAGGGAAGAAAGTTAGCGGAAATAGAAGTATACTTGTTTTATGAGGTATAGCTAGCTAGTTGTAGGCCGTTGCACTGAAGTCAAATAAATTTGGGTTCAAACTCTGGCTTTTCTCCTTTCTAGCCTTGTGATCTCCATCAAGTATCCAAATCGCTCAGAGCTTTGGTTCTTCCAGCTGTGAAATGGTGATCTTACTCACAGGACCAGTATAAAGCACTTACACTAGTCACTGATACATAAGTAGAACTGAAGTTCTGACACTTGCCTGCATGAGACAGTTCTCTCTCTCTCTCTCTCTCTCTCTCTCTCTCTCTCTCTCTCTCTCTCTCTCTCTCTCTCTCTCTCCTTCTGTCTCTCTTTCTCTATCCCTCTCTCTGTTTCTCTCCCTTTCTCTGTAGCTAGTAGAGTTGAGACAAGGCTACCACAGCAGGGTATCTTTGACCCACAGAAGATAAGTCTGTAAGGCATCACTGAAAATGAGAATTGTTTTATTCCTCTGGCAATACAAGCCGGAGAATAGGAAGTTCTAAGGGGTTATATGAAATGTAAGTCACAGCCAGGACCTATGGAGGCAGGAACAGACTCTGAAGACTCATGTGGATTTCCAGAATCATTCTCTCCCTTCCAAGCCTGTCCAGGGGCATCTAGAATGTGATACTTGGAGGCGGTGAAAAGAATGATCTAAAATGACTCAGATGCGCCATATACAGGAGGCAGATGTAAATTTATTAAAGGTACTAGGGGCTTCCTCACCACCACAATCCCTGCCTTAGGAAGTAGTGAGTTACAGAGAACGTCTCTGGCCCAGGAATAAGGACTGCCAGTCACCTGCCAACATGGACCATCACTGAGGAAGATGCAGCTCTTGGTAGCCATGCTGCTAACACACATTTGGTTTTTTTCTTTGTTTGTTTGTTTGTTTTGTTTTTCCAGGAGTATTAATCAATCTGTAGACTTCTGCTACTCCATGATAATGCAACCAAAGAGATCACAGTGACCTTAAGAGTTCTTGATTAATTCTTTTCTCCCTTCATCATCATTACTTTCTTTAATTTCTCAGCACTTGGCTCATTGTCTCAGCTTACTTGGCTCTGCTGTCTGCTCCAAGTACCTTTTTCTTTTATGGAAGAGAAGGATTGGGTGAAGTCATGGAGTTCTGGGCTGCTTGGAACTGGTCCAGGGAACAGCATCCTTGTCCTTGAATGAAGGTACATTCCCTATGGAGGAAGGCTTTAGGGTCCTGATTTAAAAGAAACAACCAGAAAGGAATATTTGGAAATGGTAAGTGAGAAACTGAAAGAAAGAGAGGCATTAGGATGCTGTGAATAAGAAACCTGGAGAAACTAATAGGAACAAATCAAGATTATTTTACCTTGGGTCAAATAGGAACAGGAAAAAGCGTTCTGAAGCAAAGTTAGTCTAAATATCAAGAATTACTAATTTCCCAGTGGCCTCTCGAATAGATACTTTTTTATATCCACAGTGGAGAGTAGCTTTCTTAATGAGAAGGAACTTGCAATATAGAGATTGGTTAGCTGGCTACTTAAATGGACATCTCAAATCATAACTTGCTCAAAGAAGGACTTGTGAAGGAATTTGTACATGGATTCTGCTAACCTGCTTTCTTGGCTCGAACCTCAAATTGTTCCCAGTTTCTTTTATTCCTTTTCACATCACATCCTAGGCCTTAGGCAATCCTGTTGACTACCTTCAAGACAGATCCCAATTTTGGCCCCTTTTCCCCACCTCCTCTGCTCTAACCTCGTATGGACCAATGCCATCTTTGTCTTAGGCTAGTGTGATGGCCTCCTACTCACTTTCACTCTCTTAGGTTGCCATGTATGGATGTTCAGGGCACCATAGCTATGGGTATGCCATGTATATCCCAGATACATACTAACTTACATAAGATTGTGCAGATGGGTATAGACATTAGACATTTTGAGTTTCTTGGCTCTAAGTGTAAGAAATGCAGAAGAGATTTTGCTCCTACATAAAAGCATTCCCATGTGTATCACCTTGGACAGACTTGGGAAAGCCCATGCAAATATACCTACTCATGGGCACACACAATGGTTCAGCTTTGGCCCTGAGGCACTTCTTTCTTCCACTGCCCATTGTTCTACCAGAATGCAGGCCTATCGTTCCCATCCACAGTTGTCTCATCTGGGGAAGAGGTAAAATATTGGGGTGTGAAATGCTTTGATGATACATGTGTTTGAGTGACAAGAAATGCCCAAGTGGGATGGATGTGGATGCGCATGGTCCAGACTGTTGCCCACCAGCATTTGGATGAATGCCCTAGGGTAGGACTTAATGTGATTTAGTACTGACTATAAGAAACCACCTTAACACTGTTGTTTTCAATTTGAGGAGGGATCATTTTTATGTCACAGTGTAATAATAGTCTTCCAGACATTCTCAACTCCAAACAACAATCAGCACAGACTCTAAAACAAACATTCCAGACATTGAGTGTATTGATTCTGTGTTTCAAATCCAGTTTTCTTTGCAGTACACGTAGGATGAAGGCGCACTACAACACTAGAATGCTATGTTCCCTGCCTTCCTCTGTGGACTCATCTCATTTTACTCTTCCTCTCAACATATTCCCTAACTCCAACCACATGTTCTATTCTCTTAATGTCACCAGGTTCATCATTGTCTAGTCCATTTCTGTCTTCTTCTCTTCCTTGTACTAATCAAGGACTTTGACCACCATTACATTTTCATTACTTTATATGGAGCCTGGCACGCAATAAGTACATAAACAGGAAAACAGATGATTTTCATCAATTCCCTCCCTACTAAGGGTTTTAAGATGTACATAAGATAGCCCTGTGTTTAGTGCACTTTCAGATCCCTTGGTAAAAAGAGATGACCAGAAAATACAGTCATTTGAAATGGAAAGCTTAAAGACCAGTCTAGCCAGGAAGAATCATAATCAGAATAATCGACAGTTATTGAGATATTCTCTAGACTCTTTAATCACTTAGTCTCCATAGTGACCTTATGAGATAGCTCCTAAAATCATCACTATTTGACTGTGAGCACACTCAGTTCCAGGAGACAGAGTGACATGGATTCAGAGACAAGTTGATATGAACCACTCTGAAGTACTGCAAAAGAATATGTTTCATTTCCTCTCATTTCTTTTTTCCCAAATACCATGGTAGCATCCCCATCTCTCCAAATGCATCTCATTCTCTTGTGCCAGGCAGTGGGAAGCAGGTGAAACAGGGGCATGTGCTATGTAGGCAAGCAACAGCAAGCACAGATCTCATTAGCAATGCCACTGGGAAGGAGCCACTTGGGTAACTGACAATACAGATTCAGAAGCTGAGTTATTTTGTACATTCATGATATTCAAATCTATAAAAGCATCAAATCCTCAGCTAGTCTTGCCAAATTGAAAGAGAGTTGCAGGCACAAAGAAAATGTAACACCCCTTTGGATTTTCTTGATGTCAAACGGAATGCTTCCACTGAGGTGAGAATGGCACTAGCTTGAAGCTCTACAGGGTTGAAACCTCAGTTATTACAAGGCTGGATTGCACTTGCCACCTTCACATGGAGAGAGAAAATGGCACACAGAGAAGAGGTAACTGCCTAGCCAGGCTTTATAGCACCGAATGCCAATACAGAGAATGAAACTGCAGCAACAATGGGAACAGGCAGTGAAGTTATTCATGAGAGTATCAGAATTCTCCTGGGCATAATAATAATAATAATAATAATAATAATAATAATAATAATAATAATTTATCTATTATCCAACAACTCAATTCCTCTCACCAACAAAACCAGACTTTTTGGGGAATGGAAACATAACTCGGTTAGTACAGTGCTTACATACCATGGATAAGCCCTTGGGTTTCACCCCCAGCCCCAAACAAAGTGGGTTTGATGGTGCAAGCCTGAAATCTCAGTACTTGGGAGGCAGAAGCAGGAGAACTAGAAGTTCAAGATCATCCTTGGCTGCAGTTGGATTTGGAGGCCAATATTGGCTATAGGTCCTGTTTCAAAACACACACACACACACACACACACACAGAGAGAGAGAGAGAGAGAGAGAGAGAGAGAGAGAGAGAGAGAGAGAGAGACAGAGAGACAGAGAGACAGAGAGACAGATAGATTGAGTCATGCATGCACACCATACTCAATATGACATCAGCTTACTGAGCTTATCAAACTGTCTCTGAAATAACACTTCAGGGAAAAAGCTTGGGTATTTATTTGCATATCTGAACAGAATCCTAGAACCAGAGAATGAACCTAACAGACCTTTAGATTCAGTGTATTCACTTTATAGATAGGAATACTGAGACTAAGGTAAAGAACTCCTGCTTTTATTTTTAGTGTGTGTGTGTGTGTGTGTGTGTGTGTGTGTGTGTGTGTGTGTGTGTGTGTGTGTGTGTGTGTGTTTTGTGTGTGTGTGTGTGTGTGTGTGTGTGTGTGTATGGGAGGTTTGCCTGAAGAACCATTAAGGGAAAAAAGAAACAGGTCTACATTGTGAAGGGGAAGAGATGAAAAAAATGTTAGAATTGACGCAGTGTTTAATAAATAACTAGTCATTTGTGACATGACCACATATAAACTGTAAAAACACCCCTGTCTGTGGCAGAAACAGAGGAGATATTCTCAATGGAGGGAGGTCCTCAGCTGAAGAGACTAAATGGGGGCCATTTATTTCCTTCCACCTCCTCTTCTGCCATCCAGTTCACCACAGAGTGTGGCTGTGGGTTTGCAGCATTTTGCTCCACAGAGACTTCCACGGGCTGTTTTGCTAGTGGCTGGTGGCATTTTGCCTCTGTGGGAGGAACAGAGCCTTTCCCTTCATCAAGAAATGCATGATTTTTTTTCTTTAAAGCATAGTGCAGAGCTTTTTACAAATTGCAGGACAGAAATAGAAATGCTGCCAGTCCTCAGCACAGCCTCCTTGAGGTCGGGGCAACCTGGCCCTCAGGCAGTGTATGAGGAGAGCTCATGCATTTCTGAAATTGGTGGTGTAAATTCTCTGTGGAGGAAGGCAGAAAACAAACGATCTTTTCTTCTGACTTCAAGGGATCTAGGCTTAGAATAAGAGGAAGCCAGGAGCTCCCGAGAAAGCCCACCCAAGTGCACTATCAAGCCAGAAGGGAGTCACAGTGTTGCAGCTTGGCTGTAACCTACTGTGGGACTTGGATAAGCTGTGTCTGCTAAGTGAGCCTGGTTTCCTTCTCTGTCCTTCCACATTTGCAGTATGATGCCTGGAGAGTCGCATCTTCCATGGACACAAAAATACTCAATGAATGACATAGTTAAGGATTGTTTTGTATCGGATCTTTAGCTTGGATGGTTGAGCCATTTGAGTGTGAACTTGGGATAGTACTGACCATTGTAGGGTAGATCCAAGGCCTTTGGATATGTTCTTGGGAGGATATGAGAGGAGGCAGTATGGATACAATAGATTTATAATCCAATCATGGAAAGAAAATCACGGGGAAAACAGAGTCCTGCCCCTGTCTTCACTGTTCTGCTGTGCCTCCCAGCAAATTACTGAAGTGCTCTAAGACTCAGCTTCCTCGCTTATGAAGTGGGGTTGTCATGGGGGCTTCAGTTAGCTAAAGAGTAGAAAGCTCTTATGCTGCTAAGGATGGCATAACAGCAATTACTGTTGATGTCATTTGCCTCTATTTTTGAGAACTGGGATTTCTTTTTGGCAGTGCACAGCTGATCCTTGGTTTAATAAAAGTGTGTGTGTGTGTGTGTGTGTGTGTGTGTGTGTGTGTGTGTTCACGTGCATGTGCACATGAAGATTCACAGATTGTATTCAAAGAACTTCTGGATGAGTCCACAGGTTTGGAGAGGAGTATTCAGTTATGTGTTGGAACTGGAGATACAGATCAGCAGTATTCACCTTATAGGCATGAGTCCCTGGGTTCCATTGTAGCATGCCCTTTCAACAAATCATATTTAATAAAGACCCCAACAAGTTAGAATGTGGGGCAGACTTGGCCACTGTTGGTCAATAGTAGCATTTTCACATGAGATCATTACTTACCAGGAAATCAACTTCATGAGCAAGAAGGAGCATTAAAACAAATTATAACAAAAGTGGGAGGGAAATAACAGTGTACTACATACAGTAAAGAAAAATATAGCTTCATGAAATGCTTATTCCACGTACATTTGTAATTTTACATGGTTATACATAGTTCATAAATATGTAGTTCATATATATATATATATGCATATATGTCTGTGTATTGTATATACATATTTCATGAAGTAATACTTTACTGTAGATCATAGTCAAATCTGTTTGAACCACTCACTTCTCATTTGGATATACAGAGAAATAATCTGCCAAGTCCTAAACTAGATGAGAAATTACTAGCAAGATAATGCGATATGATTCATTTCTTTCCCCTCCCTTTCTTTGCTATGCTATGCTTGGGTCAACAGAGTTGGCTATTGTGTAATTAGAATTGAATCTTAATACCATGTAATGGCCTTGGCCTAACATATAAAGTCAAGTTAGGAGTTGGTTATGGGTATCAGGCTAATTGCATTGACTCCATTACATAGGAAATGCATCTGGCTTTATTGAGGTGTTTGATTGGTGTTCGTTAGCAAGGACTTTGTAGAACTCTGCCAAAGATTTGTCCAAACAGCTCTTTTGCACACTCTTCTCCTGTCTTGCTTCCAGGCATGGATATGTATTTTTCTATTGGAAACTCCACCTTTGTGAAATCAAATAACTTGTTAAAATTGTTTGTTAATCACATATGTGTGTTTGTGTGTGTACGCGCACATGCACGTATGAGGGTACAGTGTATGTGTGTACATGTTTATGTATATGAGTAAGTAGGTGTGCATGAACACATATAGAAGTGTACCTGCATACATGTGGAGTCAGAGGTTGATGTTGGATGTCTTACTCTGTCATTTTCCACATTTTTTTTTGAGACAAGGTCTCTCAGCAAAACTAAGGTTCATTGATCTGGCAAGGCCAGCTGTCCAGCTTCAGGAATCCTCCTGTCTCTACCTCTCCAGAACCTGTATTGCAGGTCTATACCACTATCAGCCTTTTACATAGGTGCTGGGGATTAAAACTCAGTTCCTCATGCTTGTGCTGCAAGTCTTTTACTGACTGAGCCATTTCCTCAGCCTTAAAGATGTGTTTTGATTCACATCAGCACATACCATTTATCTTTTCGCTGTGTACTTGGCATGTGAAATGTATTAATGTCTTTAACGCTTCAACCATAAAATACACATAAAAAGAACAAGCAATGTTGAATTCTAATCACAGGGAACTTCTGACTCTGTGGCCATTTGATCATTGAAGTCCCTCTGTACACCATCTATACAACTGTTGGCCTTGTAGGATCTCCAACCACACCATTTCAGAACCACTGACTTTCAGTTTTCTCCATAGTACTTATTACACTACCTGTTACACTTTAGTTAAGCAGTAAACAGATGAAAAACCCTATCTGTCCAGTTTAATTAAAAATCAAACTTTATTTTAAGCCTTCCTGTTTGCTTTGTTTTGCTAACCACTCCACTTTGAGACAGGTATCAATAGAATGGGCTAGTCAATAGACTTAAAAGTTCCATTTTTATTGATGCAAAACCATTTCACCTTCCCATGTTAGAACTTGAAAATATTTTTCACACTACACCAAAGAAAATCTGTCTATAGTCCAGGTATGATCCAATAAATCCTAAATTTATGATTATAGATCTATGTATCTTCAACTTATTAAACACCCAAGCTATGAGTGGCCTTGCAAAATGAAGTCTCTTAGAGAGGAAGTACAGCAACAGATAGCTTTCAGAGCCTCCCCCATAGTCACACTCATAGTTGGTGACAGAGTTGGATCTTGCACCAGGCTTCCATCGCCTTAGTGCCTTTCACAGTTATCATACCGTCTTCTAGGTTGTCTCCTTTCTACTGAGGGCTAAAATAGTTTGCCATGTGTAGAAGACACCATTCAGTCACCAGTCCTGTCCACCCAGATTATAACTGAGTTATCACCATCCAGCCAATGAACCCCAGGTACTTCTCAGTCAAGGGGAGAAGTTTACCTTCCTTCCCCATCTGCACTGAGGATATTGCCTCTTAGCATTCTGTATTGCCTTTGCTTTATGCCAGTGATGGAATGAAGACAAGCTCTTTAGAGGAAGGTTATTAGCTTTGCTCCTACCAGTAGCATCTTTCTGTGGAGTCAGTGTGGTCTGGTACAAAGACTCCAGGGTGTAAAGTCCCAGAGGGAGTCTCACTTCTCAGGTATGTGACTTAAAACAAATTATCAACTTCCCTGGCTCCCAGTTCCTTTAACTGTCAACAGGAGAAAAGTCAGACCTGTTCTTCTTATCTTTCAGGTCTACTGTGGGGCTATGTGAGATAATATGTATGAGAGAGAGTATCTTGAAAAGAGAACATTTGTACAATCCTGAGGGTACCGAATTATGATTAAATCAACACAATATTTACTGAGGGTCTACTATTTACATGTACACTATTGGGTCTGGGCATTTCAAGGAGCACAGGACTCAGGAGAGAGAGAGAGAGAGAGAGAGAGAGAGAGAGAGAGAGAGAGAGAGAGAGAGAACATGGCAGAAAGGTCAAAGAGAGATTCCTAGAGAAAGTTGCATTTAAACTATGCTTTAGGGTGCAATTGGCAGGATATTCTCAGATGGGATGATAGGACACGTGAGGACTGGAATCCTCATCTATTCCAGAGGCCTACTCTTCAGGACATGGAGAGTACAAGTTATTGACAGATTTCCCAGCATTCCAGCTGAGATGTGCAGAAAGAGAACCATGCGTGTGTCTCATGAAACCAAGGCAGATGCTAAGAGGGACTGTGAATACATTACAGGAAGTTTAGTACTGAAAAATAGTAGTATATGTCTTGGGATCATTCCAAGATTTAAATGAGATGGCATGTGATAATCAGCATAGCTGCTGATGCTAGCAACAATTTTCCTTCTTACATTGATAACAAGGGTTAATAAGATGTACCATGGCAGCTGATGTTAGTCATGTGACCTTGGCCAGGGCATAGCTTCTGGCATTTCAGTGTCATGATCTTTAAGATAGGAATTTTAATAGTGTCAACTTCAGAGGACTATCATAGGGACTAAATATCTTAATCAAGTAAAGTGTTTATCACAGTGCTGATATGTTGTAAGCACTCAGCTGATACCAGCTACTATAATTATTATCATCAGCCAAACAGGTATGTGACATAGTTTTATGACAAATGAAAGAAATTAAGAAAAATTCACAAAAGCCTCTCAAATCTTACTACTACTCAGCATTCAATTTCTTGTTATCAGTCTTGAGGCCAGTTTTAAAAGTGAAATTTATTTTTTATTTAACTTAATTTTATGTTTTTACTATCACATGATTGTTGAAATAAGAGTGAACAATAGCATAGATTTGGGAGGCAGTCCATCAGACCTTTACTGAGCACCTACTATGGTTCTTGCCAGTGTGCTAAAAGCTGAGACACACACACACACACACACACACACACACACACACACACCCCAGACACAAGAATTACAAGTCTACATGTAAAGATCTTACAACAGTAAAATATAGAGAGGAAATCAAATGAACTACCAAAATGCATATTGTGTAATTTTGATTATGTAAAGTGGTTGGAATTGTGTGTGTGTGTGTGTGTGTGTGTGTGTGTGTGTGTGTGTGTGTGTAAACATGCACAACATAGAATTTAAATGAGTGGTCAGAGAAAGCCTCACTGAGTAGGTGACCTGAACTGAACCTTGAAGGAAGTGAGAGAGTGAACGGTGAGGCATCTCAAGGGAAACGTTGTAAGCAGAAAGAATGGAAGAATTCTGTCCTCAAGTCAGACATACGAAGAAAGGAAGGGTAATGGGATAGGAAATTAGAAAGGTCACTGATATGGGATAGGAAATGACGAAGGTCACTGAGAGCAGATATTGTTTTAGGTTTTTGTTTGTTTGTTTTTGTTTTTGTTTTTTAGTTAAGTGATGAGTGTTATTTGCAGAGAGGTGAAAAGAAATGTGGAAGCTCCTACAAGTATGAACTTGAGTTGACATACCTCAGTCATCCATTCCTCCTCTGTGGTAGCTTACTCCTCAGGAGACCTGGGACAATGATAAATGAGATGAAAGTCAAGCAAGCCCCACAAAGCTGCCCTTACCACTCTGTGGACTGCAAAATATGGGCTCACTGTGCAGTAGGGGGTCCACAGAAAGAAATACTGACAGTGACTCAGGAACAGACATGGAGTGCCTCAGAGCCAAAGGCCTTATTAGGATAGTTCTGCCATTGGCATCAGTTCATGTTAGTGAACTGTCTTGCCATATCAGCCTTCCTAGCCTCCATCAGGACCTTCTTTCTCTAGGTCAGAAAAATGATCTGACAGGCTTAATTGTTGACCCTGCCTATTTGCCACCACTGGGTGGCGGTGATCCTTTCATCCACGTAACCCAAGACAAGGACATTTCTGTAGGAAAACAGTAGAGATTTGACATTTGATGACAAGTGAGTACCCTGTATATTACTTTCCTGCTTCATAGGCCCCAAGTCTCTGCCAAACTCTCTCTTACTCTCTCTTACTTCTTGGGAGGCATTACATCTTTTCAGTGATCCTCTAAGAATGTGATGTTTAGAATTGAATAGGAGACCCTAGGAAGGATTTGCAGGCTACAGGACAACAATCATGTTTAGCAGCATCCAGAAATGTTACTTTAATTAATATACCCCAAAATGGTACTCTGACACTTTACCAACTAAATATTCTACCTTCATTAAACTGCTATCTTGAGTTATGTATTGGCTCAACTCAAGCCTTAAATCCTTCTTGATTGCTTGGTCAGTTTGTATGTGACCTGCTTCTGAGACACTGTCCCTTCTTCCAGTGTCACAAAATGGATTATTAAGGTTTTTGTTGAGTAGTTTTTCTTTATTTTATTTAAGTTTCACCTTTTTAATTTTAGCCCAGTACACCGGCCCATCTGAGTTCACTTTGCATCTCAATTTTGTTCTTCAACCTATTTGATCCTCTGCCAGCTTTGAGTCATCTTCAGACGTGGTAAGTACATTTATATATCGCATAAATTATTAATGACATTGGAAAAGGCCCCGGGGCCCTTCTCTGGAGACCTTTCTACTGGTTGCCACCTATGCTGTGGGTAAAATTCTTTAATCAATTGCTACTCCATTGGGCTATGTTATAGTCTGGTTAATACGTTATTGTTATTGTTTTATTTCAGTTCATTCATGAGAAAGTTTTGAGAGAAAATGACCGATCATTACTGATTCCAACATATGAACACTGACAAAATATTATAACAGACAGGATGGATAAGGATAATCTAAGATGGAGGCTTTGCTTGTTTGTCTTGTTACAATGGAAATATGAGTATTTTTTTCTTAATTAAAAAATTTCAGGGGTTTGTTATAAAGGTCAATAGCATATACTGAAAGTGCATCTACATGGCATTCTGGCACTCTGCTAGATATATCTGGCAAGTTTGTGAATTTATAAACAGCTCTAGGATTTGAGACCGTACTCTAGAGAATGTTTCATGACCTGCTTTAGCCCCATCCACCACTTAACATATTTTAGAAACATCTTTCTTGTCAGAATGCACAGTTTTACTTTGTTCCCAAAATATAGTGTTATTTTTTGTGGCTGTTTCATATTTTGTGTCACCAATGTCATACTGACAGGCATTTAGATCATTGGGATGAATCCTGTTACACATAATATGATGAGATTAACTTTCTAGGTTGGCTTGATAAGCAGTGCTAGGATTCTTTCTCTTGTCTTTATTTTTCTTTTTTATCTATTTTATCACCCTCCTAAATACCCAAGAAAGAAAACAATGATATTGTATAGCTATAATTTACTGAATTATCATGAGCTAAATTACTATTGATCAGGGGTTAAGAATCTTTTTAATATTTTATTTTTTTCATTGAGAATTTTAAACAATATATTTTGATCATCCCACAACTTCTTCCAGATCCACCCCTACCTCCCCACTCACCTAACTTCATGTTCTCTCTTTTTTCTATATATTTTTCTCATTTTTAAAAGTCCATCAGGGATGTCCTACTCTGAACACACTATTAAAGGACACTGACTCTCCCTCTCTCCAAGCAGCCACCAAATGACAACAGCATCTGCTTCTATGGATGGACTTCATTCATGTTTACTTTCCATTCATGTTGGGATATTGTTTGGCTTGAGCTTATATATGCCTTGTGCTTGCTGTCATAAGTTGTGATTTTTTATGTGCATCTGCCCTGTTGTGTGCCGAAACACTGTTATCCTGAAGTAATCCACCACCACACCACACCGCACCCACAGTTTTTGTAAATTTTGCCCCTTTTCTGCTAACTTGCCGTGAGCTTTGAGAGTAGGGGTTTATTATGAATGTCCCATTCCAAAGTCTGTTATTCTATGATGTAAGAATAAATTTCTTTGATGGGTGTTGAGTAGTGGAGGCTTTAAAAAGTCAAGCACTTCAGGATGAAGATCTGAGTGGCAAATAATTTTGATAGGAGGCTGCAGGTCCTAACTGGCCCAAGTAGTATGATTAGGAACACCAAGAGGCACAAATATCTTGAACCATTATGCCCCATTGTACATCCTCAACTGGAACCAAGTGGAGCCATCTTCTAGCTCCTTCATGGTGTCCTTCTTTTTTATCTCCACATATGTATTACTTTTGTTCACTGTATACATGTATCTTCTAGACAAGATAGGCGCCATCTGCTGTGAATTCTTTTTTTTAACTTATAATCAATTTATTCTTTTTATTATTTTTGATACTTTATTTACATTTCCAATGTTTCCCCTTTTCTGGGTTT
>CM052722.1:78548107-78584891 GCA_028551405.1 Uromys caudimaculatus
GAAGTTACCAATTTTTGTTTGTATCTCCCTTTGGATACTTAGCTTGTTTTCTCTTCTGTCACTTCTATGTATGTTCATGTCTTAATCCCCCAGAAAGCAGAAAATAATCAGGACTGAAAATGAGTAGAGTTCTTTAAAGTTCATACAAGGAAATGCTATTATCACTTTTAAAAAATATTCCTTTCAGATTAGGTCATGTGCTAGGTAGATAGCTCCTTTTCCACTACCTGATCCATTAAGGCAGCCTGGGTAAATCAGGGCATAGAGACTCTAGCCTCTAAAGACACTGAACTAGCTAGGTCCTGAAAAGTTAAAATTTTCTGGAAAGGTTTCCTCAAACTATGGGCCTTGTGTGTGAGTTCCTTTGAGCAGATGACTGTACTCCACTCATGTAGACAGCAGGGAGCACCCTTAGCCATTAGACTAGATCAGGCTCTTAGAGTACCAAAGCAGTCTCCCGAGTTCTTTCTGTGTTCACTGATGCCTTTATGCAACACAGTAAATCAGATCACATCCTCAAAAATCTTCTCACAGTTCTCATCTCATGAAGTAAGTTTACCAAGCCCAGCATAATGTAGTTCCCGTGTACCGTTTTAATCTCATCTTGTCCCACTCTTCTTTCCTGCTTTGCACCACCTACAATAACCTTCTGTTCTGAGAATACACCAAACTCAATTGTACTCCAATGCTTTCACTCTTATTCTGACCCTCTGCCGGGAACTAAACTTCCTCTTGGCCCCCAAATTGCCTGTGCTTTATTTATTTTATCCTCCAAAAGAAGAAGTCTTCTCCTGTGTATTTTATTTTTAGTAGCTTCTCATGTTTCCAGTTAGGTTCAAATTCATTGGCTCTCAGGTTTGCTTCATATTGAGAATCGCTTAGAGAAGATTAAAAATAAGACAATGGCCAGGGCCCTTCTAGACCAAGGAAGGCAGAATTTTGGAGGTTGAATTCTAGGCATCTGCAAATACTTCCTACTGTGATTGGAACAACCAGCCAAGGTTGATGGCCTCCATTCTGGTCAGTCAGTCTGTTTCTTTCCTACTTAGTGCTTGCACCAAGCTACCATTAATTTGTTTGTTCCATCTACTTAATCAGTAAATATTTATCGAGTTCGTACTGCTTACCAAGGATTACTGAAAACACAGGGAGTAAAAGAGTACATACAAATGAATACAAATGCCAAACTTTATAAAATATCAATTCCAATAAGGAAGGCAGACAATAAGCAAGATCAGTCAGGCATTTAGGATTGTCTATGTGATGTTAGTGACTCAATCAGTAAGACATACTATGGAACATGTATGTACTCTTCTGCGCAGAATGTTTGTATCTTCCCACAGATTCATAAGTTGAAGTACAAAGCGATAGTGTGGTAGAATTTAGATAAGGGATTTGGGGAAAATAATTATGTTTAGATGAGGCCATGAGACTGGAGCCTTGGTCTGATGGGATTAGTGCTCTTCTAAAAACTGCTGACTCTACAGAGATTTCTCCCTCCCACTTTACCTGATCTGGGTGAGGGCACACATATGAGCTGTGAAGGTATGGAAGCTGCTTTTAGGTCAAGAGAAAAGGTTTCAAAAGGAACTGAAATTTGCCTGCATCTAGATCATGGATTTTTATACCTTTGAGAACTCTGATGAATGTACTTCTATTTATGATGTTTGGTCCATGATCTTTTGCTATGGCATCTTGAATTGACTAAAATATATAGCATGTTAGATTATAAATTCTGAGAATGAAACTAAAAGACAAGAAAAAACCAAAGACAAGACAGTTTTGTTGGAGATATAAGTGTAGAGTCGTTGGCCTAGGCAGTAGGCTATTGAGTAAAGACCTGAGGGAAGTGAGAACCATAGATTGGCATTTACCAAGGTGCAGCACATTTAAACCAGAGAAAGCTCGTGGACAGGTCCTGAGATTGAATCGTGATGAAACTAGGGGGATAGCATAGGGCTAGTGTGTGTGTAGTTGGTCATAAGGATAAGCATAGTTGGGGAGAACTTCAGAGAGTTGAAGGGATGCTGAGATAATTGAAGCTTTTAAGGTTGCTGTAACAACTTAGGCTTTTACTAAGAAGTGAAAAATCATCCAACAGAGAGTAACTGTCTTAGTTACATTTCTGCTATTGTGATTAAACATGATGGCCATAAAACAAGCTTGTGAAGGAAAGGGTTTATTTCATATTGTACCTTATAGTCCATCACATGAGGGATACTGGAGTAGGAACTCAAGGCAGAACCTAGAGGCAGGAACTGAAGTGGAGGCTGTGCAAGAATGGTGCTTACTAGTTGGTTGGATATCTCACTCTGCTTTCTTATACCATCCAGGACTACCTGCCCAGGGGTAGCATTGCCCTCAGTGTACTAGACCCTAGTGAGCTGGGCCTACTATTTATGGTTATTATTATTCAAGAAAATGATCCAAAGGCTTCCCCATGGGGTCAATCTTGTGGAGGCATCTTTTCAATTGAGATTCCTTCTTCCCAAATGACTCTAGTTTGTGCCAAGTTGACAAAACACTAGCTAGTAACATAATTTGATGTGATTTAATTTGAGTTGGCTTGCTATGTCTTCTGTGTTGAGAATAGACAAAACAAAGGAGGTGAAACCATCTGGAAAGCTAATGTAGATAAGAGATGATGGTGCCTTGGAGTAGGTTGATACTGATGTTAGAGTAAAGATTGCTGTGACCTGTGCAGTTTGGGTCCTAGAACCCTGGCTAGGGGTGGCAAAGGGAGTCAAGAAAGGACAGGTACACAGACACACATACCATGAAACTGAAATCAGGTAGGATTCTCCTACCATTACTTCATCAACTTGGAACCTCAGCATGTTTATTAGGACAGCACATGGGGTGGAATTAGCTGTCTCAATAGGTCACCTCTGTAGGCTAGGGATCTCAGGCTGTAAATGTCCAGGAGAAGGAAGCTGCAGTTGCTAGTCTTTGCACACAGCAATCAGTAGTTCATAAACCCTCATACTTGGTTCCCTGGGTAGAGCTTTGCCTACTCCTCTTGAGCCTGGCCCATATAGGTAATGATTGTCTCATGTCATTGTCAGGCCATGCCCATGTCAAAATATACATTCAGTCAGGACTTCACTTCCTCAAAGATTTTTCCCATCTCAAAATAAATGATATGAAATCCAGCAAGAAAATGGTATAATTGAATGCATTATGGGAGATAGAGTGCCCAGAATGTGGTGTCAAGACAACATTGAGCATGGGACAAAATACACAGCCTAAGAAAGAAAATAAAAATAAACAAAAGAAGACTAGCAGAGAAAAAGGTAATTAAGGGAAGGTGGAGTAGCCACCAACTGAGCTAATGACTCTGAAGGTACCATGGTTTTGACAAACACTTAGAATTAAGCATAGCATTTTGTAACATGGGGGGGGTTAGTGGTAAACTTCTTCTGAACCCAGTGATTACAGGGCATTCAAAAATAAAGGAAGGAAATAATTTGGAGACAATGGAACAAGTAAATTTTTTCTTGGTAACTTTTCTGTAATCAAATACCTGGAAAGAAACAACTTAAATGAAAAATGGCTTATTTTGGCTTAAATTTGAGGGTATGTTATAGTTTATCATGGTGATGAAAGAGACAGAGACAGTTGGTGACATTGTATCTGAAATGAAGAAGCAAAGAATACGTAGGAAGTTGGGCCAGTCTAAAAAACTTCTTGGTCTAACCTAGTGATGCATTTCTTCCAACAAGGCTCCATCCCCTAAAGATTCTGCAACCTTCTATAACAGTGTTACCAGTTGGGCCCGAGTATTCATACACGTGGGCTTGGGGGTATCATTTCTTGTTCAAATAAAAGCATCTACCCTTGGACCCAATAAGCTTACTGCCATATGATGAAAAAAAAGTAATTCTAAGTTCAATTTTTCCCATAGTTTTTTTTTAAATCAAGCCCAACATTGCATTGTCTGAGAGTCAAGGCAGTCTCTTAACTGTGAGCCCCTATAACATCAAAAAGCAAATTACATATTTCCAATTACACAATATTACAGAGTAAACATTTCCATTCCAAAGCTAAAGACAATATGTATAGAACCCATTGAACATGAGGAAGTCTAGCTGATACATTTACTGTTGCTGACTACTGTTCATGGTACTAGGAACTACTCTACATACTACCAAAGGAGAAAGTTAAACATTAACCCAGTTATAAACCCTATGATTAGCAATGGTGACCTTCTTGCAAAATATGCTGGTGCAATAGTGGCACAAAATTTGTGGTATTAACCAACCATTAGCTGATTGAAATTAAGGCACACTCCATGAGATTGAACCCATATTGCCCCAATATTGCCTGGGTGATCAAGAACCTGAAACTAAATAGTCTATGGACTTAGGAGAAAACAAAATACTACTGTTCTCCTAAAAGAACACAGCAATGAAATGACTCCTAATGACATTCAACTGAACTCATAGATCAGTGTATTTTTCAGCCATCATCAGAGAGGCTTCCTCCAGGAGTAAATGGGAATGAATATAGAGCACACTCCTGGATAATGTGCCGAGAGTGAAAGACCTTGGAACACTCCATCCTAAAGGAGATGTCTCCATTAAATACCTCCCCTCAGGGCTCTGGAAACTGCAGAAGAGGAGGCAAAAAGATTTTAAGAGCCAGTAGAGATGAAAAACACCAAGAGAGTAAGTACTTCTAATCACAGCAGGACTGATGAACTCACAGATACTGTGGAAGCAGGCACAGGGCCTACACAGGTCTAAGATAGATAGGGTTCCATATTGAGAAGGGAAGTAGACACAACAACCCATTTGTAACCCAGACACTATCTCCAATTGATAACCACTCTTGAAGGAAAAATTAGTTTTCTCCAATGTAGTTTCACTGTGTATACAAACCATACTTAAGGGCAGTTCTCATGACCTGAAATAGATGGACAACACAAAACAAACTTAAGGGTGTTTTTTTTTTCTTTTTGTCTTATAATGTCTTGGTTGTATTTTTCCTTACAGATCCTTTTCTTATATATTGTGTCTTCTTATTTTGTTTTTATAGTTTTTCTCTGTATACAAATACGTGTGTCTCATTGTCTGCATGTGTTTCTTGTGTTCTTTCTTTGGCTCTGTTATTTTGTTTGTTTGTTTGTTTGCTTGTTTCTTTTGTCCTATTCTGGTTTGTTTGTTTTTATTTCCTTATTCTGTTTTATTATTATTTTTTAGAGACTTGTTTGTATTCTAAAGAGAGAGAGAAAAAAGAAAGGATGTTGATTTTGCTAGGTGGGATAGTGGGGAGAACCTGGGAGGAGATGGGGACAGGGAAACTATAATTAGTATATACTGTGTAAAACAAACTTGTTTTCTATTTTAAATAAAAAGGAGAAATGAGGGCATAACAAGAAAAGGTTATCCAAAAGCAAGACTGAAGCCCAACAGGGTAAACATCGAATTTAACAGACCCATGTCTTGCATATGGGGCTCATGATGGACCATCTTGCTTCGTAAGGTCTTAAGTGGTCCTGCCCTTCTAGATCTATTGCCTGTAGTATGCACAGTCTTTATTTTGGACTGGCTTCCCTACATGTGTGCAACTTTCTTTGACAGAAGTTCCAAAGTTCTTATAACCTATGTCTTGGAGTCTGTGTTACAACTTAGATTTCATTTTCAAAACTCATGTAAGGGCCTGGAGAGATAGCTCAGCAGTTAATTGCAGTTGTTGCTCTTCCAGAGGACTGACATTCTATTTCTAGCACCCACATAATGGTTCATAACTATCTGTAATTCTAGCTCCAGGGGATCTAATGCCCTCTTGACTTCTTCAGGCACCAAGCTTGCATGTGGTACACATCCATACATGCAGGAAAAATACACATGAAATAAAATGAATAAGACTAAATTTTAAAAAAAATGTTTTGTGCAATGGTCTTTCATTTTTTTCTGTATTTTTTCTTTCATTGGATATTTTCTTTATTTACATTTCAAATGTTATCCCCTTTCCTAGTTTCCCCTCTGGAAACCCCCTATACCATCCCCCCTCCCCCTGTTTCTATGAGGGTGCTCCCCCACCCACCCACTCCCACCTCCCTGACTTGGAATTCCCCTCCACTGAGGCACCGAGCCTTCACAGGACCAGGGTCCTCCCCTCCCACTGATGCCTGACTAGGCCATCTTCTGCTACATATGCAGCTGGAGCCATGGGTCCCTCCATGTGGACTCTTTGGTTGGTGGTTTAGTCCCTTGGAGCTCTGGGGGGTCTGGTTGGTGCAATTGCCTTTCAGAGGCCCATTGGAAGGTTTCCAATTCCTCAGCCACATATTGCCTGACCAAGCTCTCTGGAATTACTGAATAAGACTCCACAACTCAACCAATCTTGCATTTTTGTGTCTGAAAAATTAGTAACATGTGGATGATGCTGTCAAGTTATGTTGCCAGACTAAAATACAGTTTGCTACCCTTGGACCACAGCTATATATATAGCAATCTCTGTATACCCTGATGGCTGAATCTGCAAAATCACTCTCCTATGCAGTTGTTTTTAAACAAAAAAGTCTTCTGTCACGGCTCAGTTTGGGCAGTCTTCTTTCACAAATTAGAGATAAGATGCTTAGGTTCTTGCCCTTAGGGCATCTTTCCTATTGTGCCTGTGCAGAGTATAAGATTTCTCTTTAATGGCAGGCACTAGCATCTTTAACTATTGCAATCTTTTACTTAGCCATAAGCTTTCTCCTGTTCTTTTTCTTGCCAAAATGTTTATTGCTTTGAATCTGTCTACTCCATTTGCTATTCTCTTTTACTGTATAACAATCGACTTACTGCAGCCTGAATGCTGTCCTAACTTGGAATAATCATCCGCAAAGGACACCATTTTGTCATTGACATTAAGTTCATTATTTTAAAATTCATTGTCACCCAGGTTTTATAGGGCCAGGGCCAAATGAAACCAGGTTGTTTGCCAGAATATAATATGTATGGCTTCTAACTCGGTTTCCAAAACCTCATGAACCATGTTTCCTCTTTCTTCATTTCTTTGGCCCTTCAGAGTCTTACTAAAACAGTCCACTAATTTATAGCACTCTAGGACATTTCTAGTCCAGCATTTATTCAAACTCTTATTCCTTCACCCCACAGACAAGTTCCACCAGTCTATGAACTACTTGGTCAGGTTTTTGTTGTTGTTTTGTTTTGTTTTGTTTTGTTTTTTGCTTTTTGTTTTTCGAGACAGGGTTTCTCTGTGTAGCCCTGGCTGTCTTGGAACTCACTCTGTAGACCAGGCTGACCTCGAACTCAGAAATCCACCTGCCTCTGCCTGCCAAGTGCTGGGATTAAAGGCGTGCGCCACCACTGCCTGGCTACTTGGTCAGTTTTATCACAGTAAAGGCCCTATTTTACAGTACTAGTTTTCTCTATTACTTGCTTTTCTCTTTGCTTTGATAAAATACCTGACAAGAATTAACTTAAGGAAGAAAAGGTTTCTTTTTTGCCTATAGATCAGGGGAAACTACAGTTCATCATGGTTGAGAACGACGTAGTGGAAGATGTTCTTAGCATCTGGCTGCATTGCATCTGAAATCAGGAAACAGAATCAACAGGAAGTAGGATCTGGCTATAAAGTCTCAAGGCCCACCTACACTGAACAACTTCCTATAATAAGACCCCACCTCCTAAAGGCTCTTCCCAAATGGTGCCACAAACCCAGAGTCCTATAGGGGATATTTCATATTCAATCCATAACAACATCACTTAGTGTAGGGAAAGAAAATTGGTTGTAGCTCTAGGGAGGAGTTTATTAACCATTTTTCATGGGACAAATAGTAATCTATTAAAAACCAGCTTCCCATGTAACAATTTAAGCTTCTTAAAGATAGGAACAAATAATTAAGGGTAAAGAAATGAGTTCATGAAAGTAGGTGGCAAAACCTCAAGTAGGAATACATGGAACTGAAGAGGTGGCTTAGTGGTTAAGAGCACTGGGTGCTCTTCCAGAGGTCCCGAGTTCAATCCCCAGCAACCACATGGCGGATCATAACCATCTATAGTGTGAGCTGATGCCCTCTTCGGGCATGAAGGTGTACATGCTGATAGGGCACTCATATATTAAAAAAGAATACTGTGACAAATGATTGGGTACTTGGTGCCTTTCATTTCAGCCATTGTTGTTATACTGTTGATGTACCAAACTTGTTACAGATCAATGTAACACAAGGATTGATAGGAATGACAGTGATGACCTCTCTTTGTCAAGAAGGCATGGTGTGTTCATTGTATGTAGTCATTCATTAATGGGATTAAGCAGGCTGTTGAACTTTAAGAACTGCGTGAGGTCAGGAATCTGCTAGAAGAGAAATATCTTTGTGTCATCACAATTTTCTGGGTTTTATCTGTGTGTGGTGCAGAGTATGGGTGATTCACATACCACATTGGCACCCTAGACTGTCCCTGGTTGCCGGAGTGTAGTTAATAAGTTCATCATATAACTCTGGCCAAAGAACAGCTAGATAAAAGACTTCAAAGTAAAAAGCCATGGTCATGCTGTCACCTGATGCCTTGGCACTTGATTCATCTTAGTTGCTGTGCTATACAATCTTCAACAGTGTAAGGTGACAAGTTGACCCAATGAGGATGTCCCATGGTGCCCATGACTCAGTTATTTCTGGAAAGATGACATGGCTCAATGCCCAGCTGGCACAGAGGAAGTGCTCACTAAGATTGGAATGAATGGGCTCCTTGGGATTTTGTGACACATGCGTACAGAGAGAAAGCTTAGTTTCTATGTCTTACCCACCATCTCATTCCATATTTAGATGCATCTCTGTACTAGGGCACAGCCAGCAACATGATAGTGCCCTGAGCTTAAGAGAAGAGACAAAAAACCCAGTTATTTGCCAGAAATTGAAGACACGCTTCTGTCTACTATATTCTTTTATAAGTATTGTGTTTTCTCTTAGAATGCATTTCAATCAGCATTAACTTAGTACCTGATTTGGACCACATCCTATGTCTTTTTCTAATGTTGTAACTATAATACTAAAATAGTATTTCTATTACTATAGCAATTCTAATAATAATTGCTATTGACAGGTATTGAGTACTTACTGTGGGCTAATCACTAAGCTAAGAATTTCGCATGCATGGTTATATTTTTCTCCATAGTGACAAACAAAACAAAACCAGATCCCAAAGAATAAAACCCACCTGTTTACTTGGTATTGTCATTATCTTCAATGAATAATGTCATTCAGTCTACAAAGGAATTGAGTTGAGATTCAAATCCAGTTTATCTCACTATAGAATCATATGCTATATGACTTTTATAATAGCATCAATTTCTTTGTAAAATGTAAATTTGGAAAGTATCCTTCTGCCTAGAAACTTGATACTATGCTTCAAATAAAATCCAACTTACTTTTTGGGCTATTGATGCCCTGCACAATCTACACTTTGCCCTACTCTTCCAGCTTTTTCTCATTTTTTCCCTCTTTGCTTTCTGTGGACTTGATTCCATAGCAGCTACTGTGTTCTGCTTTAAGGTGATAGGCTGGCTTGGCTACTTACCACTTCTATTAGAAAAAGCCTTTGCCATTTTGAAACAATAACCCAATGTTGTCATACTTGCAAAAGGTAAGAATGTCCTGTAATTGCCAGTACCAGTGTTGTTCCAGAGATGCTTGATGGTCTATCTTCATACTGTCCTACTTTCACTTGTATTGTAAGATCCAAGGAAGTTTACTGCATCCCAGGTCCTGTCCAGCAACAAGAGCGATATAATGCTCAGAGGTCAGTATGGACCCCCATCCTCATTTGTCAACTTGATGGCAGGGATGAGAACATAATATGCCTAAGACAGTAGAGAAGTAATGAACTGACTCAGCAAACCAATGATCAATATCTCATTCAAGTTTTCCTTTTTAGCTGGGGAATGTTAGACAAAACTCCCTTTTCTAAAGCTTCAATTTCCTTATCAGTCAATGAGAATAATGTCCCCCTTCCTCTAAGAGGTTGCTTTGAATATATGAGGAAACAGGATGTAATTTTGTAAAGCACAAATTTGAGCAAAATAGTAAAGCTTACTGTGCCTATTTCAACTACTGCCCTAAGCTCCTTACATGTATTATTGCCACCGATCTTAAAAAAACCCAGTGATAATAGCATTTCCATTTCTACAAATGGGAAAAATTAGTCAACGAGATTATTAATTGGTTTTTTCACCATTTCCCAGCTGGGAACAATGTCTAAATAAAGATTTACCATCCCCTCAAAAAAATTCAGTAGAAGGAGTACCACAATGAATAGGGGACAAATGCAAATGTCCTAAGGGTGTGGCACTTTTAGCCTATGTAAGAAACAGTGAGAAGCCCAGTATGACCAGAGCAGAGTGAACAGGGTCAGTTTGCCTCTTTCTTGTTGTGAAGGTAAACTAAAGCAACCAGCCACAGGGGAAGTAAGAAAGGAACCAAAAATAGAAAGCCCCATGTTGTCCTCTATTTCCAGCAGTCATAAATGACAGAAATATGAAAGGAAAGAAAGAACAGGGGAGTGAAATGGCTGAAGTGTTGAATCCCTGTCCAATTTGTGGTGAGTAAATAGATCATTATTAAGCACCACAGCAAATTTCTGAGTCTCCTGTGCTTTATTCTCTCCAAGCATTGAGCTGTAATTACTGATAAATGTGCCTCTGGAACCTCAGCATGTGACATCATCTTGATTGTGCAGAGTACAAAATCATGAAAACTCTAATCGGCAGATAAAGAATTGAGCTTATTTTTCTTGGACTAATAGGGTGGATTCATAAAAAATTCAGAACATTTTTATGTGTGCTTGGCTTATATTTATTATCAAAATTCCTTGAGTTATTTGGTTAGCATCACTGAATGTCTGGGGCCTGGCAATACATGTACTATACAGCAGGAACACAATGATATTGCAAAGAATGCAGATGTTCAGCCTAAAGTTAAACCTGCAAAAGCTAAACCAAATACTATTAGGGTTTTCTAAGGCCTTTTCTTTCTACTCACCATGGAGCCAGTCCACAGTATTGGAGGCTCATAGACAGTGGTTGTGTTAGAAGTCATCCAATCTACATGAGAATGCTCACCTTGTCTTTACAGTATTGCAAATATTGGATAGGAAGGTTTAGTGGTTAGCCTTGTGAAAAATATCACTGTTGTCACTATGTACTCTCTGGGTGTATAAGAAATGGATTGATACACAGTGTTTTCTGATTCCTTAGTCATTTAAAGGTATAGAGGCATCCCTTATTCTAGTTTTCTTTTTAAACAATAGTTACTGTTACTGTTTTTGAGTACTTCCTTGGTGCTAGACACTTGGAAAATACCTTGTGCATATTATCTTATTGAGTTTAGCCAATAACCCATTAAATAGGTACGATTTGCTCTGTTAAAATGTTGAGTCAGCCTCAAGGATGTTAAGTAACTCATCAGGAAAGTGGCTGTGAAAATTAGGATGATACAAGAGAGATGGGACCTTGTATTCTGTTTTGGTTTGTTTTAGTTTATGAAGGCAAGCTTTCATTGTGTTGCACAGAGAGGACTCAAGATTTTCTGGGATTTTTATTTTCATCTTTATAGTTCTAGGCTTAGAGATGTGTGACATTGCTTCCAGCTAGGTTCTAGGATTCAGTATCTTTATGTCTGCTTTGGAGTGTATTTTAAATAGGGTAGAAATACAAGGCGAGTGTATCTTGGAAAGGCAGATTTCAGCTCAAAGAGAGATGGTACCAAATATTCTCTTTGGTCTATATGCATAGAAGTGACCATAGAGTGAAATGCCCAAGCTAGTGAGGCAGATCCAGCTTGAATAATCCTCGGTCAAGGGTAGGTTCTTGGATTTCTAAGAAGCACTAGGGGATGTATATTTTTCCAATGTGAAAAGTTGGGCCAGGGAGAGGAACAGTCAGTTAATTCTAATTTGTATAGATACCCAGATTAGCAATCACAAGCTTCACCCCATCCTTTTGCCTTGGAGGCAACTAGAGACTTGTCCATGTCACCTACTTCTCTTGGCTCAACACTTTCATGAAACTCTGTTCTTCAAACCTCCAATTCAAAGCTTTGCTTACCCTTCTGCACCACCTCTAGAGGCTCTCCCAATTCCATGAGCAGTAGACAGAAAAAATAACATCTCTTTGTGAGTTAAGGTATTGCCAAGAATAGTCATTCTAAGTGTGGCCCAGAGACCTGCAGATCAAAATCACCCTAGACACACTACTGGAATCAGAAATGTGTGCTTTGCCACACCCTCTAGGTGATTCTGATGTACATTTACATTTGGAAAGCACCATCTAGACTGACAAGCAGAGCTCTGAATGCTGCAGACATCAATATGCACATGGCTCATCAACTCTCAGACCCAGCACAAAGCATAGATCGTCTCATAGAGAAGGAATTGGAAAAGGACTGTAGCCTTGAGCTAGTCCTGCAGAGCAATGTCACCTTCAAATACATATGACACTGATGGATAAGAATACAGAGATTCAGAGCACGGGTGTCGTCAGTTCTTGTTAATCTCTACCTGCATCAGAAAATGGTGCTCTGCAAACTCAGCAGCCGTCCAGAGGCATGCCAGCTACTCTGTGGAGGGTGCAGTCCCTGATGGTGAGGATACTGCAGCCTGGAACTCTGAGTTGTGAAGGAAATTATAGATAAACGACTCCATTGCCTACCTCATGCCTGGCACTCTCTTGGCTTCAACATTACAAGGCTATTGTTGTGATGTGCTCAGGTTTCTTTTAGACAGAGTAGAAGTGGCAAGGAACAAGAGGAAATACATCTACAAGTTGCTATGGTAATGAAAAGCTAGCATACATATACTATACTAGAGCCAATGCTAAGAAAACACAAAGCTGAGAGAAATGTGAGATCAGGGAAGCGTTCATGGAGGAGGTGCCAGTTTAAATGGATGAAGAAAATTAGTAACTAGTGTTGCTTCTGACGAAGAGAATATCATGATCAAAAAATATGGAGGCAAAAAAATGCAGGGGGAAATACTCACAAAACTACTCTGGCAGGTGAAGTTAGAGGGACACTTTCTGAGCTTCTGATGCTGTCTCCTTAATTTTCTTGGAAAACTGACTTTAAGTATGTTGTTTAACATCGATTGGTCTCTGTTTCGCTACCTGGAAATCAGGAGTTACATAGAACATTTTACTTGGTAGTGAGACAGAGTAAAGGAGACAGTGACATGACCTAGCTTCTGTAGGTCTGGCACACAGTACACACTCTGGTACTTGTAGAGCCACCGGACTTTATATGCTAGCAAATGTGACGCTTTGCTTGAAACAGTGGGAATGGGACATGAAGTTGGAGAGATAATAATCTTTGACACTAGATTGTCAAGGGAGTGGGCCTTAAGCGCTAAAGTGAACATTTGGGGCTTTTATTCCTAAGGCATGGAATATGTGATGTTAAAGAATGGATTGGAGTCAAGTCATAGCAGAGAGAGCAAGCTTAGAAGCTACTACATTTTAGCTTATGTAAGTGGCAGAAAGGTGATGAGAGAGAGAGAGAGAGAGAGAGAGAGAGAGAGAGAGAGAGAGAGAGAGAGAGAGAGAATGCTCTCACTCTTACTATGTAATCCTGGTTTTAGGTTTTCTGACCCTCAAACTATACATACAAACAATCCAATAAGAGAATAGTGAAAATGACAAGTTGGAGGGGAAAATTAACCAATACGATAGGTCTAATATGAAAGACAACTCTGAGTTAGCCTAAGTTAAGCTCTGAGGGGAAAAAAGGAAAACCAACAGACCCTTGGAAAATATTTCCTGACGCTGGCCTTTTTGTAAGACAATCTGGGGCATGAGCAATTCACACATACTTGATACACTGAAGCACATTCTGTCTTTTTGGCAGACACTAAATCTGTAATAACACAAGAAGTCCTCCAATGAAAGAGATGATTAGAGATTCTAATAGCAATGCACACTGGGCCCTAATTAAGGTATTTTCTAATGCCTGTCTAGGAATATAAGTGCCCTCCATTTGGACTTTGATGATAACTAGAGTATTCTTTAGTTCCTAATCAGGGTATACACAATTCAAAACGTTCTCAAGTCTTGGGCCAGAGGGAATGATCTCATTTGGCACATTACTGAGTTTCTGGGAGGAGGAAAGGCATGAACTGCTCACAAATATTTTGTCACTGGCTAACTGCAAAGCTGCATCTGTTGAAGCAATCCATTGTAGGAAGCTGGTTCTCTGGAATATTAAAGAATATCAATACATACTCCAAATGAGTAAACGTGTCCAACATTGACTAAGCAATTTTGAAACCAAGCGATCTCCTTTCTGGTTTCCCCTTGCTTCCAGAGGATGCAAGCGCATACCTGCCTGGAGGTATACCCTGATGACAGAGCCTTTTCAAAGAAAGCATGTTTTCTTTGGCTGCCATGAAACATATGTTTGGGTGGGAGAGAGAGCACAAGGCAAAAGCTGCAATGCTGGTATGATGCCTGAGAAACAGTTTCATGTTTACCAGAATAAATATAATAAGTTCTGTGCCAGTTCCCTCTAAGATATATCAGGCTTCCCCTTTATCCACTGAGGGCTGAAAACAGAATACATAGCTGGCAGTAGTTAGACTAACCAGTTAGACTGACCCAAATTCTTTCCAGAAATGTAAAAGCCTGCTGGCTCTTGGGATTAGCTGGCTGGTATTTGAATCGATCCCCATCTGTATATAACCTCCTTGTCCAGGACAGCCTGAGTCTGCTACATCTGCTCACTTCAGCAGCTTGTTTTCCAAGCCAAGGTCATTTGGGAGTGGTCTAGTTATGAGAATAGACTTGCTGGAGAAACTTTGCAGAAAACCTGAAGAGAAATTTGGCACTCATTGTATTTGATTTGCTAAATCCCTTGTGTTCTTTCCCCAACATTTGATCTGATCTTTGGCAAGGGTAGGTGATGCAGCCAAGTGGTTAGGGTCAGCTTTGTGGACAACTCAACTAGGACCACACATCACATTTATTTTTCATAAAGAGAATGTGCTAAGCAGCTGTGAGGCAAATATTGGGCTGGAAAAAAACATGAATGTTTTGTTTCCAGAGACAGGTGGAATCTGAAGGTAGTCAGGGAAGGCCCAGGGAACTTCAGAGGCAGTTAGCAATGTTAGAACTCAGATTAAAGGGTAGATGGGGGTCTAGGCAAATTATACTTGGGTCTTACCCTGCTGATAGCAGTTTCTGCCTGTGTGGTGCATAGAGTTCACAGGAAAAAAACCCTACAGCACGAAATTCAGTTAGTTCTTATCCTTAGCCTACTGGAGAGATTTAGAATATGTGCACACTCCCTTCTCTCAGAAATTCTGTCCTTCCTTTAAAGATGTAAAATTACAAATGCTGGTGAGGATGCAGAGAAAGGGAAACCCTTATACATTGTTGGTGGGAATGTAAATTAGCATAGCTATTACAGAAAACATTGTGGGGGTTCCTTAAAAAAACCCTGAAAATAGAACTGCCATATGGTCCAACTATACCACCACTGAACATATATCCCAAGGAATCTAAGTTAGCTTATCACAGAGACATCTGCACACCCATGTTTATTGCAGCACTATTTATAATAACCATGATATAGAATTGGCCAAGGTGTGCATCGTTGGATAAATGGAAACAATGTAGTAAACACACACACACACACACACACACACACACTCAGAGAGAGAGGGGGAGGGAGGGATGGAAGTAGGGAGGGAGAGAGAGAGAGAGAAGAAAAGAAGGAGAAGGAGAAGGAGAAGGAGAAGAAGTAGAAGAAGAAGAAGGAGGAGGAGGAGGAGGAGGAGGAGGAAGGAGGAGGAGAGGGGGGAGGGAACAAACCCTATATGTTGATTTGAAAGAGATGTTCCTCATAATTTCAGGTGGTTGAATACTCAGTCCTTAGTTGGTGGCACTATTTGGAGCGGCCTAAACCTCTGGTCTCATTGGAGGAGATAGGTCACTGGAGATGGGTCCTGAGAATTTAAAGACACACACCATTTCTAGTTGAGGTTCAAGATGTGAGTCCTCAGCTTCTATTCCTGCAGGCATGTCTACTACTTGCTGTCATACTTCCTTGCTGCAACAGAATCATATCTCTCTGCAACCATAAAACAAATAAGCCCTTTCTTCTATAAATTGCCATGGTTATAGTATTTTGTCAGATCAATAGAGAAGTGTCTGTTTCCTATTATTTCTAAGTAAATAGATGGGACTAGATGACATAACATTTAACCAAATGAGAGTTTATGTCTTAATTGGCATGGGCTTGAGCTATATTAGTTCTTGCAAGCCCCTTTGGTTGAAAACAAAATCCCCACAAGAGATATCAGCAAACCAACTAAAATTTGACAATTTAACGAGGACTGTGTATTAGCAAATATTATTGTGACAGATTAAAAAAATCCTGAACATGGTAACCTGTGGTTTAGTCATGTAAGATGTGCTTTGTAAACATGTGCTAAACATTTGAATACAAGGCATCATGTCTGTAACCAACTCAACTGGATTAGGAAGGGAAACTACGCAGAAATGTAGAGAGGACGGAGTCAGCAAGCACAGCCAATGCTAACAGCCAGGGAAGCCGTGTGAGAGACAAACAAGGTTTTGTACTATTTTTAGGATTCTTCTGTTAGCTTAATTTTTTCCAAATTAAAAAACAGTCCTTTAAAAAAAAAAGATATCCAGATTCAATAAGGTACCGCCAAATTTGGAAGCCATTAAAATTGTCTGGAGCCCTCAGTAAAGCAGAAGGAATAGGGAGTGGCTGGCAAGGAGAGAAAGGGAAGCCTTTCTGTGTCACTGCCCTACACCAGTGCCTTCTGCCACTGTAATGCTCAAAGCTTCAGAGACACTGTTAACAATTTACAAAGCCTAGCATGGGGGTTGGTATTCTGTATTTCTTTGTCTTGCATCTTTTTTATTCCCATACTGGATTTCTAATCCAGGGCTAGGTTTATGTTAGGCAAACACCTTCCTGATGAACTATTATCTCAGCGCAGGTTCTGCTTTTGTAGTGGGCTTCCTGGGTGAAGCCAATATTACTGTTTTACAGGCTACCCTTGAAGTAGCAAAGCCCTGCTACTGAACTACCTTCCTATAAAACAGTCAGCAAGTTTGGAAGCTGCCCATACAAACATGAGCATTATAAGAGACATTGTCTAAGTGAAGGAGGATGGCCACCCAGAACTACAATCTTGACCAGTTTACCATGACAGCTCCTGAGAGTCACATTATCCACTGAACAGACCAGAGTACCCAACACAACAAGCTTACAGAGAATGGAAACGAGTATGAATTATTCTCATCCAAAGAAGACTGAGGTCTGTTTTCAGACCTTCCTGGCTGGTGGCACTTAGAATCCAGCTATCAGTTTTACAAGAAGCAGCATCATTTTAATAAAGTGTCAGGGTGCAGACTGCTGCCACCCAGCTGCTTCTTCTAGGTGGGGACTCATTAGAAACAGAATTCTGAAGAAGAATTTCATTTCATGCTAGCTGTGGCATGCTTTGCATTTGTTCATAGGCTGTAAGTGAAGCCAAAATGCCTTTCCCCTAGGAGGAGCATGAAGAACAGGCCCTTGCCTCCATTAGAATTTCTTAGACCCTTTTCTTACCCTTCTGTGGTACCTTCTTTCCCCTCTGCTGTATGCTGTGTCTATATATTTCATTCATTGAATTTGAGGCTAGGCAGACTTTTACGCCCCCATTGTTTACATCTCCATTGATTGTAACTATCATGGATGCATAGGAGGCACCTGAGCTTTTCTGAGCATCCAGAGAAAGTTTCTAGAAGGCAAATGAGAAATGCCACTGAGTTGTCCAGTACTGAGTTTGTACCTTAGCTTTACCTCTTAGTAGTTTTATTCATTTGGACAGGCTCCTTTAACATGACTGAACTGTAGGCTTTTATCTACAGAATGGGGGTTACCATACTAAATTCACAGGGTTGTATTAAATGAGATAGAGCCTATATAAAGTGCTTAGCAAGTGAAAGACAGGTATTCATTTGATAGATATTTACTGAGTTTTTTCCATGTATAGCCTCAAAAAAGTACTATCCAGTCTCCATCTACTTCCTAATTATGCCAACGTGAATGTGCTGTGTTGGTATAACTCTCTGAGCCTTAATAATTTTACTCTTAAATGAGGCTTATACCAATAATGTATAGCTTAGAGCATTTCTTTAAGCAATAAATGAGGTCAGACAAGTGTTAACTTCATGCCAAACACATAGAAATAGTCTCAGCCAACATGAATTAACCTAATTTCCCTGTTATTATTATTAGCAATTTTCCTCTGGGTTCCTTTTTTTTTTTTTTTTTAATAAGCTTAGCCCTTTTTAAAATGATCCTTTGCAGCTTCCTCCAGCAGACCTTCCCAAATTTGTATTGTCATTTCCCTAAGGGCAGAGGTCACATACGTTGTACCATTTCAGGGATCTCCATGGGATCTGGTAGAGGCAAGTGTTTAGTCCATGAAGCAGACATAAGATATTAGGTTTGCTGCTTGTACAGCCATAAATGGCTTTGCTGCCTGGGTTCTAGTTTTAGCTTTGTCTCCTTTGCTTGAAGTTAATAGCAACTAAACTTCTCTGGATTTCTTTTCCCTCATCTGGGGGTGATAATAATTCCTACTCTGGGGGAGTTGCTGTGAGAATTAGACTTTAACACTAAGTGGGAGTTTCATAAGGACTGGGTATTGCTATTATTTAACAAAAGCCCTGCAGTCAAGTATCATGGGACCCACCCTGTGAGCTTGCATGAAACTCTATGTGCATATACTTACATGTCCCTCCACTCCCATCTCTGGTTGGAAGCAGGAATGGAGAGGACAGACTATAGAATGGATAAGAATATATATTCATTGCCCATGAGGGCCCTTTGTACTCCCAATCAGAACTAGCATTCTGTGTAAAAATTTCCACAGGACTGTGAGCCCTTGAGGTTTGCATTTGTGTGTCTGTGAAGTAAGATTCTTGTAACTGAAAATTAACCACCTTAAAATGAATGATTATGTGGCATTTAATACATTTGCTGTGTGTACAATTATAACCTCTTAGGGTTTCTGTTGCTATGTTAAAACACCATGATCATAAACAACGTAGGAAAAAAAGGGTTTATGTTAGGTTACAGCTCTCATGTCAGACTCCATTTCTAAGAGAATTCAGAGCAGGAATTCAAATAGGAAAGAAACCTGGAGGCAGGAACTGATGCAGAGGCCATGGAGGGGTGCTGCTTACTGGATTGCTCCTCATGGCTTGCTCAGCCTGTTTTCTTATAGCACATAGAACCACCAGCTCAGAGCAAACATGCCTCACAATAGTGTGGCTTCCTATATCCGTTATCAATCAAGAAAGTGCACCACAGGCCTGCCCACAGACCAACTTGCCCATAGACCTCTACCAAAAATGACTCTAGTATGTGTGTAGTTGACATAAGAGTCAGCTAAAACAGTGTCTGACTACTTCTGAATTGATTACTCCTATAGTCTGGCTATGTCCAGAGCAAAGTGGTACCTCATTTGCTCCTCCATCATTTCTCTCTCACTGTTCCAGATTTCTTCCCATCCAAACCTTCTTCATCCAGACTCTCACTAGTTTCTTTCCCCCTTTGGGGTCCAGTAATAACACACACACACACACACATACACACACACACACATACACGCACACATACACTCACATGTACACGCACATGTACCACAAACCTATTGGGAGACTCAGGTGTTAAAACTATGGAAAGGTGCCAGCCCCCAGTGATTGCACTGCCAGAACACAGATTAGGATTGGTTGAGATTCTTTTTGCTCTAATATACTCAGCAAACCTAAAAAAAGGCACCACACAGTGAGACCTGTCTTCTTGTAGTCACAGGGGCCACAGACAACCTCAAAGATGTAGTTTTCAATTATAACCTGAAAGAATCATAGTGTTTTGCATTATGTCTTCCATCTATAGGCTCATAGTGGTTTCTTAGAATATTGTTCCTTACTAAATAATCCACAGGATTGCAAAATAACATTGGTAAACATGTGAGATCTACTGAATATTTGTGTCTGTAAGCAAGAGGTACTATTAAGTTTAATAAAAATAGTTTAAATGTACTGGACATTTTCTGTGTGTCAAGTACTATGCAAAATACCATATATGAGTTATTGTAGTATCTTTGCAGTGGCTGCAGAGGTTAGTATTGTTAATAAATAACTTTTATAGAGAAGAAACTATATCACATAGCAGATAATTAACCTGTTCAAGGCAACTTAGTGAGCAAATGAATAAACCATTTGATTTTTGGGTGATTTTTGATTCCTAGTCTAACTATGTTGCTCAAGCTGGCCTAGAACTCTCTATCTAGACCAAGATGGCCTTGAACTTACAGAGATCTGCCCACTTCTGCTTCCCATGTGCTAGAAATCCACTGGTTTTTACACTACTAAGTAATACTTTGTACTCATATTTCCACTAGAGATAATAGAACAGGATAATATACATAGACCATATCTCATTCAACTCATTACCTAGCCTTTAGCTTGAATTCATAAGCTCTGTGACTTTGGGAAGAATTCTTTACCTTTCAGAAACAGTTTCTTCATATGAATAATTGAGGAAACTTTCTTGATGCATCTCCATTGGATTTGTAAGCAAAAGACATGACAAGATGCAGAGAAATATCTTGCAAAAATGTAAGGTGCTGTAGCAAAGTATGATATGAATGATGGTCTTCTGAGATTGTGCAGGCCAACCAATTGCATGTTAAAGAATGAGACCTAAGGCTACCTTTCTACAGACTTAGGAAACTGTACACTCTGCTACCTAAATCAAACACTAGGCAAGTCATTCCCATTTCTCTTCTCCGTGGTTGTACTAACCTTTATGTACCAGCTTCTTTGAAGTCCATACCTGTATTGTTAAGCTACAGTTAGAATAGCTATAGGAAAACTTGCAGCCTTTGGGGTACCAGGGAGCCAAGGAAACCCAGGGTGCACCTTAAAAGATGACTATGACTGGTTCCATTTTTTAGGAAAAAAAAATCACATCCTACCTATTACAGAGGTTGCAGTGCAGATTAAGTCAAGTTGACATATCTGAAAACACCTTGCACAGTGTCTTCCTCTCAGTGTGTGCTCAAGTGCTGGGGGTTCTTTGGTGAGTTAGCTTGTTGTTCTTGAAGAGTAGACTACAAGCAGCAGGACAAAGGCTGCAGTAGGGGAGTTCAGATGTTTTTGGAGGTTGATATTCTTTAACCGCACAGGGCTTAGAATTGATTGATTCCTTGAAATATAGGCAAGATTTTGAAACACAGCTGCCTCTATTTGTACAGGAAAGATTTATGCTTGAGTCGTTGCCTGACTTCCTATGCAGGCTATTTCTGTTTCCCAGAAATGTTGGGAAGGGGTGGGTCTGAAGCTGTTAAAGGCCTTTCTGTTCTTGCAACATTCACCTCCTTGGCTTGTAAATGACTTAGCAGCCAAGTAAGGAATAATTTGTAGTATCTTTAGCAAACACATAAGCAACAAGGGAGCGTAAAAGACCAGGAAGCAGTGGAGAGGAGCAGTGCTCTCAGTTCAGGTAAAATTCTTTTAGAAAATGAATTATTTTCAGGAATTATATGCATTCTGTGTGTTCACAGCCACTAGTAGAATGATGCATAGGCATTAAAAGTAAGCAAGGTCCTCCTCCAGTCCTTTCTCCATTGCAGAGTAAACAATATTAACCATTCAGCTTTAAATCTTTTCATGACCTTTTCTGTGTACACACAAATTATAAACAGGCATGTATCAAATATGTAGGGGATGCTGTGCTAGGATGGGATTATGGCATGCATGCTTCTGATGCTAAACAGTGTATCACTCGCTTGCCAGCACACACATAGATGCAGGTCTGGTTTCTTTAAGCAGATACACGCTAGTTCATATTATGAATATACCAGAATTTATTTAACTATTCATCAATTAGTAAACAATGCAATAGAAAGTAGGAAGGTAAAGGGACAATTTAACAAAATAATCAAGGTCCCGCAATGTTCTTTACTAAAGGAATTTATTTTGCAAAGTTCTTGCTGATTAGTATGGTTAAATATCAAGGACAGAGTGGGGATATGAATATTTATTATAAAATTTCTTTCAGGGGTCTGGAGAGATGTAGTTAGTTGCCAATGTGCATGGCACGCAATATGAAGACCTAAGTTTGGATCCCCAGCACCCATGTGCAAGATAGATGTGGCATTAAGGGCTTGCATTCCCAGCACTGGGCTCTCGCAGGGGTGGGTGGTGGTGGTGGATAGAGACAGGATTTGCTGTCTAGCCAGTATTGCCAAATCCATGAACCAGTTTATTGAAAAACCTTGTCTCAAAAGATAGGGTGGAGGGCTAATGAGATGGCTCAGCAGGTAAAGGTAATGTCTCTTACACATGTGTGCTGTGATACATGTACTAGTCACCCACAATAATGATGATGATGGCGATAATGGTGATAAATAGTGTTCCTATTACTCCTCCTACTACTAATAATAATAAATTTAAAACTAAAGAACAGTGATTGAGATAGATACCTGATATAAAATTTTGGCCTCTATGCATGCATGCACATATACATCAGCCTATGAACATGTACACACACATAAACTATATACAGTAATTTTAAAGTTTGCATGAAAATAATAGAATGTTAATTTGTAGTTTTACTTATGAAAACCTTTATCACATACCACTTCCTGTATATTTAAAAGCTGAGTCAAGGTACTTTATCATGTATATGATACGTTAAGGCTTTTGTTTTCTTGCAGTGCTAGGACTCAAACCCATGGCTTTATACTTGCTAGCCAAGTGTTCTCCCAGAAAACAAGATGCTTTATGTCTTTTAAAGCACTTTTACAATCCTATTCTACTCTTATAGCAGCTTTGCCCAATATGAATTTTTCTTTTTATTTGACAACAAGGAGAATTAGTCAGAGAGAGGTAATGAATTTGTTCAAAGTCACATCTATAATTAGCAACATAAATAATTTGTGTCAAGTTTGAAATTCATTATACAGCATTCCCCACTCCCTGGACCAGTGAAGAGAGTATAATATGAGATACCAACCAGTTCCATTTCTCATTAGGCATTAGCTTGCATCTCACTTGGCCTAGTTTCCACTTTATTCTAGTCATCTGGATCCATGCATCTCTCCATGGCTGATTTAGCACTAGCTGAGCACCAATAATGTGCTAGGCACTCTAGATATCTAAAGCTGTTTGTGTGCTATCTAAAACCGCTGTTGCTGTTCATAGGTAGAAAAGCCTTCAGAATCTCCTCTCGGAGATTGTTTTTCTCTATGTTCCCTTAAGATGCCTCCAGGGGAATTTCTTGCTGTCAGATAGGAATATGTAGTAACTGGTCTCTGAGTATTTATGAAAAATATGAGCTCTTAGTGTGTCTGATTTGCTCTCAAAGATGAGTATATCCCTTTGCTTTGCTTTTCCAAGAGCAAACACAAACCAGTTTTCTCTTCTGTTGAGTCAAAACTGCAACTCACTGAACTGAAGATGAGTCAAAGAGTTTTATAATGGTCTCTGTGACCCTAAGCATTTTCTCTCTAAGTTGAAATGTTCTCTTTAGAGGAGTGATGCCTTACTTCCTTTCTGCCAGGAACATCTAGTTAGTCACCTGCCCTATTGGCTATGCTCTATGTATATCTTCTGAAATGTTTTGAAAATCTGCCTTTTTCCAAATCATTCTTCTGCCATACGTCATGCCCACTTTAAACAGCCACAGCAAGGCCCCTGCAGATCTCTCTGCTTTCCTTCCTGTGTTCTACTCCACCCTATTCATCTTTGAAGACATATTTCTAAGAGGATAGTCTAGCCATGTCGTGTCCCTAGTGAAAATGACAGATTTTCAGGGTCCCTTTGCTCATCGATCTGCTTATCATTTGACTTCCAACCAGCAGGGAAGTCTTTATTCAAGTAAAATAAAAGGTGCTTAAGAATCTAAAATGTAAGTCAAATGAAAGTAGACAAGCTACATAAAATGTAGATAAACCCCAGTTGTAATAAAGAGTCCAAAGTCTTTTTACGTTCTCATTTTCTAATTCCTGGAACAACCCTTGGACTTATGGCAAAGCCTGAAGATCTTTCCATAAAATCCTTCTGTTTGGCTTTCAAAGCTATCGTCCTTCCCCCTTCTGATTATCTCCCAAAAGACCCTTTGCTTAGGAGTTTGGTCTTCTGTCTTCTTGACACAACTGACTCACAACCCACTCCTTTGCCTTTGTCTATGCCATGCTCCAGCCTTGAAATGCCCCATCTTCTTCTTTCTTCCTGTCTGCCCTGCAGTCATTCTTCAAAGACCAGATCTAGCCTTACTTCACAAAATCTTATGGTTTCTGTGTTTCACACTCCAGTTTTCTTCTTTCACAGGGACCCACTTCCTGGCTTATACTGTTTTGTGTAGCTTGTCTATTTTCATCTGCTTTACATTTTAGGACAATTTCTTATCTTCATCACAGACATGTCTATTCAAATCCTGTGCTCACTGTTGTTTACTTTGATGTTCTTGAGTTGTAGCAGTTATTTGCATATTATAGATACTAACTTCTTATCAGTCATATAGTTTTCAAATATTTTCTCTTATTCTATGGGCTGCCTTTTAGGTATTGATCCTTACTGAGCATCAACAAGTGAGTTAGTATCATTTATCTTTTTGCTTCTTAGCATTGTTTTAATGTGCTCGTATCCTGTCTTCCAAATGAGATTCAAAGTTTTTTAAGACTAGAGATAGTCTGTAATTTCTCTTATGTTTCCTGTTGTGTTATCTTCTCATCTGCAGGCACATCATAAGTGTGCTGACTAAGCAGATGTGTGCTGAACGAGCCATGCAATTCTGTTAACACATTACCAGCCATGAGTTCCTTGCAAAATTCTTCCATTAACTGGGAATTTAAAGGGTAGTTATTCACAATTGTTCCAAAAGACAGAAATGGATTGTAGGGTTGAAAACAAAACCCAAGACTATCAGGAAGTGGATATTGTGTGACTTCAGGTCAAAAAAGTATAGCAGGCATTGGGTAATATTTGCTTATACTGCCACTAGTGTATTGCCTGCCTGGGTAGGGAAAACTGCTGCTAGAATAGTTGAATAAGGACATGAAAACCCAAGGGGTCAACTTTGATAGTTTGCTTACCAAAAAGTGTCTCTGTGTGCAAATGCATGTGTATATGTTCTCTCTCTCTCTCTCTCTCTCTCTCTCTCTCTCTCTCTCTCTCTCTCTCGTGTGTGTATATTTGATATGTGTGTGTGCTTGTGCATGTGTGTGTGTATGTGTGTGTGTGTGCTTACACATGTGCTTGAGTGCAAAGGGAGAGATTGCAAGATGTAAATTCATTTTTTTTTGATGAGGAAGATATTTAGATCTCTGCATTATTTCCAATGGCAACCATTATTTCACATAGAATGTTGCATCATAAATGTGACCACTATTTGCTAAACTCTTTCATTGTGTCTGTTCATTACTCAGCTCACTTGTCCATCATCAGTCCTAGTCCACAGCAGTTCTTCAATATACACTTGCATGATGAGGAAAGGATGGAGGAAGCAAGGGATGAAGGGAGAAGGGGACAGAAGGAAGTGGGAGTACTCATGACATGATTAAATCATCTGCTCTTGGAAATGTTAGATATTTTCAAACTTGATACTTTATTTTAAAATTTATTTTAAAACTGGTGTTGCTTTGAAGGCTCACAGAGATAAATAGTATAAATCCAACAAACATGGTGTCCCCTGTTTTTATCTGTAAGAAGTCTCGAGGGAAATTGGAAAATATTTTGACACAAATGTAAATATGATATAAGAAAACTTGTGGAATTTAAGAAAAGCAGTGCTAAAAATATTATTAGCAGAGATGCTTACATTAAACAAAAGGGATGTTGTTAACTCAAAACCTAAATTTCTCTCTTATAGAATTAAACAAACCAGAGAAAACTAGACTCATAGCTAGCAGAAGATAAACAAGAAAGATTAAAACAGAGATAAGATCAAAATTAAAATGATAGAGAAAATTAACAAAACCAAGAGTTGAATCTTGGAATGGATCAACACATTTGTTTACCTTTTAGTTATATTGACTAAAAAACGATGCCTCAGAAAGCTAAAATCATAAATGAAAGGGAACATTACTAACCATGTTGTAGAAATTAAAATGATTGTGCGAGAGTGCAATGGAAAACTGCATGACAAGTTAGATAACCTTTATGAAATGTAAAAATATCCTAGAGACATATAACCTAGCAATATTGAGTCATGAAACATTGAAAAATATTCAGAGTTGTAACTATGGAGGGGGTTGTATAGAGGAATTTCCCTTAATTATCTGATTGGCTAAGAAAGATGACAAATAGCCAATCGTTGGTCAAAAATGAGGAGGCAGGTTTTCCGGGCAAGAAAGGAAGAGGAGGGGAGGAAGAGGAATTGGAGGAGATGGTGGACAGAGGAGGACAAAGAAGGACAGAGGGAGAAAAGGTAGAAGGAAGACGGAGCAGAAGCACATGGCCTGGAGAAGCTGCAAGTAGCAGGGTTTTCATAGCTGGGGAAGAAAGTGGTGTGGAGGCATATCTGCCCAATACTGGTGTGCAGTTTATAAATATATAACTGAGTTGTGTTTTCCTTGCATGGGCTTATGGGGGTTGGAAATTTACTGCAACAAAATGACGACCACACCACTGAAGAGAAGCCCAGGACCCAGTGTCTTAAAATTTTAAACCACTCTTATTTTTATTAGAATACACTAATTATACAAAGTAATGGGTTTCAGTATGGCATGTTGTAATTAATATCTTGCACTTTGATACTTTTCACTTCTTGTGTTGCTTCTTCTTATACCCCCTTGCCTGATTCCCTTTCCATTTTCTCATTCACAGTAGCCCCCATTTTATTTTAATTTCCCATAAATCCACATAGGAGAGAAACATATAATATTTGTATTTGTGAATTTGTATTATTTCACATAATATAAGGATCTCCAATTCCATCTACTTTCCTATAGTGGATAACATTTCATTTTTCAGATTTCTATAAAACATTCCAGAAAAATTAACCACAATCTTCAATTGGTTTTTAAAAATTGTAGAAGACATTTCTTAGTTCATTTAGTGCCCTGATATCAAACAAAGACACGGTGAGAGAACTACAATTCAATGTCTTTTATGAATATTGATGCAGCTGTCATCAACAGAATATTAGCAAACGAAATTAAGTAGTGTATAAACAGATTATATGCTATATTCAAAAGGGAATTCATTCTTGGAATGCAAGGGTAGTTGAACATAGAAAATCAATTAATATAATGTAGCTGCCTAGTTTTAGGACAATTTGACACAATTGAGAAAAATGCCTCAATAAGATTGAGCTGCAGGCAAGCCTGGGCTGGTGGCCCTGGGTCCTTCTATAAGAAAATAGGCTTCCAAAGCCATGGGGAGCAAATCTATAAGCTGTGTCCCTCCATAGCCATTGTACCAGCTCTTGGCTCCAGGTTCCTGCCCTTATTTCTTTCAGTGATGGACTGTAATGTGGAAGTGTAAGCCAAATAAACTCTTTGCTCTGCAACTTGCTTTTGGTAATGGTGTGTTATCTCAAATAGTAACCCTGCCAAAGATAGCTAGCTACATTACCAGAAAAAAAGCATAAAATCACATGATGATCTCAAGTGGAAACTATTTTATACATGTCAACTTTATTTAATGATGATAAAAATACTCAAGAAAATAGAAACAGAGAAACTATCTCAATAGGAGTATCAGTAAAAATCTCAGGTTACACCCAGCTTAATCTTTTATATTAAAAGCACAGAAGTTGTGAAATGCCCAAGAAATAATAATTCAGCAAAATTATAGAGTCTAAAATCACTCAAAAGTTCTTTGTGCTTGTATACATTGGCCAATAGATAACAAATTACGGTTAAGAGCAAGAAGTCCTTGTGCACACTGAAACTGTATTGTGACCATAAATGGGTAATAAATTACATCTCCAAGAGCTTGAAGAAAGAATAACCCTTAAAGGAAAAAAAACTTTAAAATGGAATTGGGGGAGCTGTACAGATGGCTCAGTAATCTAGAGCACTGGCTGCTCTACCAGAGGACCTGGGTTCGATTCTCAGCACCCACATGGTGGCTTATAACCATCTGTAGCTTCAGTTTCAAGTGGTCCAACACCCTCTTCTAGCTTGATATATGGTACACAAACATACATGAGCAAAACACCTGTACACATAAAATAATTTTAAAATTTAAAAAATATAAGTCTAATATAATCTAGCAGATGCACTTCTGAGTAGATAACACCCCCAAATTAAAAGTATGAATTTGGAAAGATATTTATATATCCATATTCACCGCAGCATTATTCACAGTACTCAGAAATTGGCCTCAACCCAAGTGTCTGTTAACACATGAATGGATTTAAAAAAGTATAAAAATTGCATGCCCTTAGTCCTAGCAAAGGTACTTAGAACTTTGTGAGTTTTGGGTTAGCCAGAACTCATAGTGGCACTCTGCTTCAAAATAAATAATTAATTTAAAAATTAAAACAATATGCATTATGTGATACAATGGATGGTCAGTCTTTTAACAGGAAGCAAATCCCTCAAGGCAATATGCAGAAACAAAAAGGACACACACTACATGGTTCTATGTATAAAAGGTAGTTTTAGAAATCACATTCATGAAGTAGAAAATAGAATGATGGTTGCCAGAAACTACAGTGGGAGAGAATGCTAGAATGTTATAATTGATACAGAGTTTCACTTGGGTTAGGTTTAAGTGTAATAAGCAAATAATTGCTAGATATTTAAGTTGCAATTTATATATACAAGAAAAGTAATAATTTAATAAATATTAGAGTAAAAATATGTTTCATAGTAAAAGTAAACCAAATGTTAAAAAACCTTCATGGGGAGAAGCAGTGAGACAGCTCAGCCTTATGACTTAAGTTAAGTCCCTAGAACCCACAAAAGTTAGATGTGGCAGCTCGCATCTGTAATCATAGAATTCCTATAGCGAGTTAAGACACAGAGAAAGGATCACTTAGAAGCTCACGCACCAGTTGTCCTGGAGTGCAAAGAGAGACAGAAGCAATGAGAGGCCTGCTTCTAAAGATGAAAAGAGAAAATCTACTCCTGAAATTTGTCCTCAGAACTTACATATTTCCCTCCACCCAATAATAATTAATTAATTAATTAAAATTACTTAATTATAACTTTCAAAAGTTATAATTGGTAATGAGCATATTGAAAATATGAGCACTTTAAAAACAATTCTGAGGGGAAACATTGGAAATGTAAATAAAGTATCAAAAATAAATAAAAAAAGAAAAAAAAGAAAATATCATCCTAGCCAGGCAGTGGTGGCGCGCGTCTTTAATCCCAGCACTTGGGAGGCAGAGGCAGGCGGAAAAAAAGAAAAAACAATTCTGGTGGCCTAAACACATTTTTTACTATTATCCCATTTAATCCACATAACAACCAATGGAGAAGCTACTATTATTGTCCCGTTTAAGAGATGAGACAAGTGGGGACAAGGAACTTTCTCCCTTTGAGCAGGTAACAGTCATTCACCACAAAGAAACCTATAGACCAGGTAAGCTTTCCAACTTTACATGTGTTATAAAGATAGATGGGATTAAAAAGATCACAAATATTCATGCCAAATCCCTAGAAAATATAGTTGTCTTATTTTAAGTTTAGCAAGTGAAAGTCAGAGATGTCCTATGCCATAGGTTCTCAATGGAGACAGGGTCTGGGATGGATTGTAGAAGGCAATGAAAGGACTACAGGTGTTAGACTTTATCTTGACCCTGCCCACTGTCCAGTATTTGAATAAGTAAAAGTGAAATGTTCTCTGGACAGTAAAGAAAGAAAGAAATGTATAGTCAGTTTCAGCGGACTTCTAAAATATGGCATGAACTTAAAGAGTCCTAGAATTTCTCCTCCAAAATGGAAAATGAGAGAAGAACCCTTCTGGTTATGTTGGAGAAGAAGGAGGAAGAAAAAGAGGAGAAGGAAGTGGAAAAAGCAAGAAGGAGGGAGAAGAGGGGGAGGAGGAGAAGAACAAGAAGAACAAGAACAGAAAGAAGGAGGAGAGGGCAAGGGGGAGATGTAAATGTAACTTTGATTCTTTTGTTGTAATAGTGTACAAAGCTTGTCTCAGTCTGCTAACCTAGGCATAGTCCAGGAAGCCTCTAGCCTCCATATAATCTTCTCTAGGCCTAGAATAATTTCAACCTCTGAGACTTACTGCTGAATAAACTCTTTCTAGCTCTCTTTGAATTCTGGTGGGCTGGTTCAACTCAGCCGTTCCTGGCTCAAGCTAACTGATTTAATCTGGCTTCTCCTCAGTTGTTCTGCTTGGCCTCCAACTAACTCTAGCAGTCTGTTCTAATCTTCTGGCTCCTTCTCATTCTCAGGATCATTCTGTATTTACCTATGTCTAGCATGTTCTCTCTTCAACCTGTCTCTGTAAAACTCTCTGGTAAACTGCCTTTCTTCATCTCTCTGCACTGCTCTCTCAAGTAGCTTCCCTTTCCTCTCTCTTCTCTCGAGTGTTAGGCATATCTTATCCTGTCAAATCTTTGTCTGATTCATCACTTTGTCTGACACTCAGTTAGAGGTCGCTTTCAAACATGGGTGTTTGGGATTAAAAGTGTGAGCTATGGGCCGAGCCATACCGCAGCTAGAAACTTTGTTTTTTCAGTAAGTAACACAATCTCAGGGTTCAGAGTGTGATCAAATATCCTGCAACATGGAGGGGGAAAGAGAAGAGGAAGAAAACAAGGAAGAGGAGGAGGAGGAGGAGGAGGAGGAGGAGGAGGAGGAGGAGGAGGAGGAGGAGGAGGAGGAGAATTTAGGTGTTGCCTACAGGATAACTGAATTTAGCTATAAGGTAGTGCACCAAAACACTATAACATTTCTAGAAGAAACTCTCTTTCAAAATGTATGTTTTTACTTCCCTGTAACCTTAAGAACATGGGATACACATGGTTCAGGAAGCAGTTAGTGAAGGCCATCACAGTGCAGGTTCAGGAAAGCTGCAGTTCTCTTTTAGACACCTAACAACTTGCATGCACTTAGCAATATTAATTCAGTTCTCCCACTCATAGCTCATTCAAGGATTGAATCAAAGCTCCCTCTTAGCTGTCTAGCTCTGCTTGCCTAGAGGCCTGGCTTAATGTTGCTACAAGCTCTTTCATACTCAGATACTTTTCCTATTCTTTATCGCCTGCAGATTGCCCTCTGGTGCATCCTTCAGGATTTAGAACCAGTGAAGTTTTAACAAGTTGTACAGGAGGCAAAGATTCAGGAGGAGGTTCCTTTTGTTATATTTTCCCTAAAAATTCCTTATCATTTTCCCTACATCTGCTAAATGAAACTAAAAAAGATATAGAAAATGTGTGAGAAGGGCTAACTTAGTCCAGTCTGACAAATGCCATACAATTCATTATTTCCCATATTATTTAATATGACTATTATAGTGGCGACATAGACGAATGGGTATCAGATGGATGAAGGAATATTGGATGTACAGATCATAGATGAATGGATGGATAGATGCTGGATGATAAATGACTGGAGAGATGTTGAATGGCTGGCTGGATGAGGAAGTAGATGGATAGCTAGACTGAAAAAAATTAGAAAAATACATATATAGACCACAAATCTGCTCATTTCCCATTCATGTTTGACGTTAAGGTTTAATTTCCTGAAACCATCACAAAGCACTTCTTGTTCATTTTTCTTTACTTCCATTCAGCTTAAAACATCCTTAACAGTGGTACAAATGACGATGTACCTTAACTTAAGTGTCAATAAGTTCAAGTGACATTTATTTTCACTGTGAAAGTTTGAGTTGCTTCTTAAGTCATTTTGTACACATCTATACTCTTCACTGCTTTGTCACTTGGGCAACTGATAAATAGTCCGCTATCGGAACCAATTCTTACCCTCATTCCAAGGAAATTGCAATGCGATAGGGTATTGTGGTTCAAGACAGGTATTCGAGATGACTCCCTAGTGGAAAATAAAACTAAGCAAATATCTCATGTTTCCTTTCATATACAGAATATAGATTTTAAAATGAAACGAGAGCATGAAAATAGAAGACTGGAGAAAGGAGGCACACCAATAGGACAGAGAAGTGGGAGAAGGAGAATGAGCACTATTGATGTACTTGTTTATGTATATGCATGAAAATGTCATAGTGAGACCCATCATTTTGTACAATTAGCATATGCTAATCAAAATATTTCACTCAATTGCCTATCCTGAGTTACTTGTCTGCATTGTTCCTATGCATGGGGAGCTCCCAATCTAGTGTGAAAAAATAGGTCTGTAAAACTGGGAACCAGAATATGATGAATACTAGACTGGAGAAAGTAGGTAGCAATGGTTAGAGGAGTTTAGAGCAAAGCCTGATGTTCTGCATGAGAGGATCAAAAACAGCTTCTTACACAGGAGAGAGCTGCTAGGAATACCAGGAATCTAACTCAAGAAAAGTGGGCTTTCTCTAGCAAAGACAATTAGTGAATAGAAAACAGAAGAACTGCAGATCATGACCATTTCTGATTGATGCAGAACCATCATCATACTGTGTTATTGTGGTGACTGTATGGGAATGGCTAAATTAGTTCTGATTTCCCAACAATTGGTGGGTACAGATTTTCCTTTCATGTGTTTTGATTGTGTATTGGTTTCTTTTTGCCTCCCTTACAAGCGATGTCTTCATCTTTACTACTCTAATTGGACATATGAGCCTTGGTTAGAACATTCTCTTGTTTAAGGATTACAACCTCATTTTCAGCTTTGGCTCTCTTTTTCTCTCTCAAAGGCAGGGATATTTACTCATTTACAAATATGTAGATTGTCAAGCATGGTGACACATGACTATGTTCCAGTCCCTTGAAAGATAGAGGCAGGAGAATTGTGAGAAAGCCCGGTCTACACTGGGACTCTCTCTGACTCACGAACACCACAAAAGGGAAACAACAATAAAACGTTCTGGAGTTTAATTCAGGCCATCTGTGCTGGATAGAGCAGCAAACACAAATGTTTGTATTAGCCTCCGACCAACACAACTTTTTCTTCAGTTGTGAATCAACAGATTAAAGTGGTATTAGTAATTATTTTGACATTAGTAGAGATCATTGATGTCTTGGGTTGCAAGTGTGTGTAATTGCTATTTCAAAATTATGGCAGTTATGAGACTGGCTACTCTCAATTGATTACTATGGTAATAAAGCATATATATCATTATAATCACAAACATTTCAGTAAGACATTTCAGTACTGCTGCTTTTCTGTTAATCCTATATGTATCAATTTATTCCTTTAAAAATAACCACATTGTTTGGAGCCCTTTAAAGTGGGTTAACAGGTGAAAGTGCAAGCTAGACAAACCTAGAGATGACTCTTTAATCTCCCGAACCCACATAAATGTAGAAGGAGAGAACTGACTGCATGCAGTTGTCCTCTGTCCTTTAGATGTATGTCATGACCTGATGCCTCATCCTGATGCCACATTACAGATGTGCCCATATATTCACACACACGTACGAACACACAAATACGCGAATGAATGAATGCATGAAAACATTGTTTTGAGAGGCATGTAGAGGCTGCAATAGAGTTCACTAGGGGTCCATATAACATGAAAGTGGTTAAGAGGGCCTAACCTATATTTTGTGTTTGCATAACTGCTCATCCTAGAAACTAAGGAAAACATTTCTGTTTGGCTGCTGTGTTGGCAACTTTCTTTCAGAAACATTCCAGAGCTTGTAAACATTTAGAGCAGTGCTTCTCAAGACCATTAACTCTGAGTTGTATTCGTGTAACTGCATGAAAAAAAATAGAACATTATGTGAACAACTCTGCTTTTTTAGCCAAGTCTGGCTCTTTAGGGCATCAGACTTCTTGGTGCAAGATAATCTATTTAGTGTCCTACTAGTAGCTACTGTTCCCCTTATATGTGGACACAGTCAGAAACTGAGGTTTGGCTAACTATGGTATTGCATTTAACCATTCTTTTTTCCCAGGATGGTTCTGTGAACAAAGTGCCTGTGTATGTCAAATGAAGAGAATGGAAAACAAACGGAAGACTGCCCTGTGCTGAGCCCAGACTCAGCAGGCACTCACGGACGGACACTTGTTAGGAAAGAAAGAGGCATGGAAGCCATGAAAATTTCATCTGACAGGGGCAATTTCGCTCCATTTCCCTTCCTGCTGATTACTGATGTGGAAGGGAAAGGGGGGAATTGGTTCAGTTGTCAAGAACGTGAAGTAATTTGGTTCAGCTCCCTAGTAACCCAGGCTCTAATGAGGTGGGTTCTTAATGAGCCAGATCTTCCTCCTTGTCCTCTTCTTAAGGGCTCTTCATGGGCTCATTGTCACTTTGTCTCCCATGTTCCTGCTCTTGTCTTCTTTCCCTCATTACTAACCTGCACGAAAGGACACTTGGGTGAGTGCACACACGTCAGCAAATGAGTCATACCGAGAACTTGAGATGTGCTGTACATACATACAAGTGCCACTGTGACGTGATTTATTATCATCGGGTTTCTCGATATGCTGGTCTTGGAACATCTCAATTTTATATAGTGAGAGTGTGGTAGAATGTAAAGGTTCACATCCTCCCTCTGTACACACAGAGGCCAAATACATGCCCTCTTCCTGACCACAGCCTGGTGTCACACAGATCTGTGGTGAGAAAAACCTTCACACCTATCATCTACTATAAGGGCATCGGTGATAGATGGGGAAACATACACTTATATCTTTCCTACCCTTTAACTGAAACTGGGGAGGCGTTACTAGGAGAAGTGAATGTGTCTCTGGAAAATATGCATTCGTAAATAACTTTTACCTACTCCCTTTCCCACATTCCTACAAATGCAAAATTCATTCAAGGGTTGGCATGGTAGCCCATGCCTTAAATTCCATCACTCAGAAGGCAGTCGAAGGTCCATCTCTGTGAATTCAAGGCCATTTTGGCCTACATAGTTTCTCCCAGGCTAACCAGGCCGCATATTGAGACTGTGTGTTTAAAGAATAGAAAGAAAACTTCAAAACAAAACAAACCAACAAAAATAGAACACCTCGAACAGGCAATAACAAGGAAAAAATCCCAAGGGACCTAAGAGGTAAGGTCAAGGGGCACTTGTTTCACAGATGTGGTGTACATCTGTACCGAATGCACTCTCCCAGCAGAAGACATATACATTTCGCCTGCCTTATTTTTGGTTTTGTAGGAATGACAGGCTCAGTAAGGAGGCACTCTGGTAGACCCCCTTAGTAAGATTTTGCTCAACTCGTGGGAAGCAACTCCCCTTGTCTTAGCCCTCCAGCTAGTAACTGGGAGAAGCTGGGGTGTCTGCCACCCACACTCCTTAACGAAGATTCCCTGACACCAAATTAGCCATTTGAAAATCAAGCGTAAGTGACTCCTATTTGGCTAATTGCTTTTAAGGAGTCTGTCAAAACTCCTCACTTCCTCCAGCCCACACTCAGTCAGAAGTTCCAGAATAGCACTGTAGTTGGGCCAGTCATTAGACATACTTGTGTGGTGACTGGAGCCCCATGAGAATTCCTAAGGAACATTTGAAGGGGTCCCCAAACAGATCACAAGGAGAAGGTGACCTGTGGTTGCCAGTTTGTTTGGACACAAGCTGAGTATTGAGAAATGCTGGATTCAATAGCAGATGGCAGGGAAGAGGTCACAGAACCTCTTGAGGCCACTGTATACCATAGATGCCAGACCTGAGGGCAGACAAAATATAATTCTCGGATGCACCACTTCCCTTGGAATTTTAAAAATTCCCCTCAATCTAGTCCTTTCAGTCCTCACAAGAGTTGTACCATGTAGCATATCAGCAAAGCTGCAGGCTTGAATCGTGCTGCACTCCTTTTATTTTTAAATGAGATTTATTTACGTGTGTGTGTGTATGTGTGTGTGTTTGCTCACATATGCCGCACACAGTGTAGAAATTGGAGGACAACTTGCCAGAATGGAATGGCTTCCGTCTTTCCCCAGTGGGGAACCCAGGGATTAATCTCAAGTTGTAATGGTTGGCAGCAACCACCTTTATGGTGCAGCTGTCTCAGGAACTCAGCATTCCTTTCTATTGCTATGGAACTAATCATCCCCAACTTAGTGGCTTAGTAGGGCACAGGTATTATCTCACAGTTTCTGTGAGTCAAACATCCTGGCTCAGCTCAGCAGAACCTCTGTCACTGCTGCTCTTGCAAGGCTTCCTTCCATCCAGGACACAGGGGAATACTCACTCCAGGCTGTACCGGGAAGAGGGCCACTTTTTTTTTTTTTTTTTTTTTTTTTTTACTCCTTTTGTTGAAGATCAATTTTTTTCTTACATAATATATCCTGATTACTGTTTCCCCTCCCTGTACTCCTCTCTTCAATCTGGATTGATCCCCTTTCTATATCTTATTAGAAAAATAACAGGCTTCTAAAGGGTAATAATAAAATAAAAGAAGATGAAGCAAAATCTACACATCAGAATAGGACAAAACAAACAAAAGGAAAAGAGCCCAAGAAAAGGCCCCAAAGACAGATATAGATACAGAAACCTACTTGTTAGCTTACTAAGGAATCGCATAAAAACACTAATCCAGAAGCTGTAATATCTATGCAAAGACCTGTATGACAAAAAGAAAGAAAAAGAAAAAAAAATATAAATAAAACACAAGATTTTTAAAAAGCCCTGACATGACATTATGAGAGAAAAGTCCACCAATGACAGCCACTCCTGAGTTTATTTTCTGTTGGCCCTTTTTGTGCTGGGCAT
>CM052722.1:78584991-78611804 GCA_028551405.1 Uromys caudimaculatus
AAAAGAAAAGAAAAAAAGAAAAACTAAATTTTCATTTGCAAGTGATTATCAGTTTGAGATAGCTTTTGAGTTAGGATGGGGGAATGTGTTCACTTCTTTCAGCTCTAGGAGCCCATCTGGTACAGACACATGTAGGCCCTGTGCATGTTGCCACAGTCTCTGTGAGTTTCTATGAGCTTTGCTAAATTCGTTTAGCGGGACTTGTCCTCCATCCCCTCTGGCTCTTATGGTCTTTCCACCTCCCCTTCTGCAGGCTTCCCTGAACCCCGATGAAACTGAGTGTTCTAAAGTCTAGCTCTCTGCATAAAGTCTAGTCATGGGTCTCTGAATTTGTTCCCATCTCTTGCAGGAAGCAGGTTCTCTGATGGTGGACAACCAAGGTACTGATCTATGAGTATAGCAGAATGTCATTAGGAGTCATTTTATTATTCTGTTCTTTTAGCAGAATATTGCTTACCCTCTAGATCCCTGAGCTACCTAGTCTCGGGGTCTTGGCTACTCAAGCAGTGTCAGGTATGGGTTCTATTTTGTAGAATGGGCCTTAAGTAAAATCAGAGATGATTAGTTATTCCTACAAATGTTGTTCCATCAGTGCATTGGCATATCTTATAAGCAGGGCACCACTGTAGACTGCAGTGTTTGTAGCTGGGTTAGTGTTTACATTTCTTCTTTGACAGAGAAAAAAATACCTTCCTGTACTAAAGACACTAGCACATATAGGTGAAGACTCTATGGCATAATTATAAAAAAATATGGTGTACGTACATATATGAATTTATGTCTGAATCTCCATTTTTTTTCCACTGAAATGATCTTGTGGTCTTTGTCTTTCAGTTTGTTTACATGGTATATTACATGTATTGATTTATGTATGATGAACCATCCTTGCATCTCTGGGATAAGGCTTACATGATTTTGGTGGATAATCTTTTTGATGTGTTCTTGGATTTGGTTTACAAGTATTTTATTGAGTATTTTTGCCTCTGTGATCATAAGTGAAATTGGTCTGTAATTATCTTTCTTTGTTGGATCTTTATGTGTTTTGGGGAGCAGGATAACTGTGGCATCATAAAATGAACAGTATTTCTTCTGTTTTTATTTTGTGGTATAATTTGAGGAGTGTTGGCATTTACTATTCTTTGAAAGTCTGGTGGACTTCTGCACTAAAACCATGTGATCCTGGGCTTTTATTGGTTGGGAGACTTTTAATAACTGCTTCTATTTTTACTAGGGGCTATAGGTCTATTAAAAATGTTTATCCTATCTAGATGTAACTTTGGTAAATGGCACCTATCAAGAAAATTATCCATTTCTTTTGGATTTTTCAATTGGGTGGGGTACAGGTTTCTAGAGAATGTCCTATGATTCTCTGGATTCCTCAGTATATGTTGTTATGCCCTCCTTTTCCTCTTCAATGTTGTTAATGTGGAGTCTCTGTCTCTCTGTCTCCCTGTCTTTCTGTCTGTCTCTGTCTCTCTGTCTCTCTGTCTCTGTCTCTCTCTCTTTCTCTTTTTCTCTCTCTCTCTGCTGGAGGCTCACTTTTCCACTTTTCCTCTTACTCCTACAGTTGATGTTTTTGTTCCTATACACAGTCTTAGTTTTTGCTGGGCAGTCAGAGGCTCTCCTCACTTTTTTGGCTGCATGGCTTCTCTGGTGTGGTAGTTTACATCAAGGTGTTCAAGCTAAAAAGATGATGGGGAGAGAGCACTAGCAAGATACATCTAAGTCCTTTGTTAATTCACCACCAAAGCGTCTTCCTACTTCTTTTGCTATGATTTAGTCCCTGGAAGCAAAAACCTAGGTCCTTCTCAAAATCTATAACTGTGAAAATCAGACGAGGGATTCATAGAAACCATTCCAAAGGCCATCAATCTTAAGTAATGTAAAGAAAAGAAGGCCTTTCTGGGGATCAGAAATCTAGTGGTGGAAGCTTGAGCAATTTTCTTCACTTTCTCTTTCTTGACTTTAGATGAGTACTGGTGATAACTACTACAAAAGATGAGCCAAAATAAAAATATATGAAGGCGATCTGAAGAACTTCTAGTAAGTCTTTCTTCTTTTCCCCATTCTGTGCATCCATTCAGAATGGAGGCTAATAATAGTTCAGGTCTCCGGATCTGGCTCTGGGTGCATAGGTTCAGGTCGAGCTCTGACACTAATGACGTTGGGACAGTTAATAGACCATGCCAAGCATCCCTGTGGCCACCTGTAAAATAGAAATGACAAGACAGAGCTCTCAGAGTAATGAGAAATGGATAAAATAATGTTATCAAACGTTTAGCAGACTGGCACACAATGATGTGTTAATTTTGTTGCTATTTTGGGATTACATGAGGGGACATTATCTCATGCACATTAGACCACTGCACTGTTGTCATGGCAGCAGTGTGCTCCCCAGCCTCAATTTTCTAGTTTTTATTTTTTTCCTCCCACTACCACACCCACAAGCACACAAGTGTTTGTACATGAGTAAATTTCACTTTCCCATTTGATATTTCATTTATTTTTCTATTTTATTCTCCATGGGGATGACAGCTAGAAAGTGAAATTGATGATAGCGTTTTTGCTTAGAGACCATCCTAGTAATATACTTGGTGGGGTAAACTATGCCCAAAGAGAAGGAACACACGCGCGCACACACACACACACACACACACACACACACACACACACACACACACACACACAAGGAACTGTAGAGAAAGACAGAAATTGAAAAGGAAAAAGGTCCAGAGGAAAAATTTTTAAGTGATCTGAAGAGCATAGAGGAGTCCCCTTACATAATAAGCAGGAGACTGCAGCTGATTGCTTCAATGGGCACATTGGTATCATGTTTCCACTCCTTTTCAGACAACATATAAAATTTAGCTTTTACATAAGCTACTTTGGCTGATCTCTTTCAGACAGTTCAATTATTATTTTATTGTGGTTGCTTTTTTCATTCCTTGGGGTCATTTCTCAAGTTAAGGCAAGTAGGCTATGATGGGTTCATGCAGTCTTGTCCCATTCACAACTTCTGTATTCTATCTGAGATGCTTCATCCACTCAAAAATGATCTTGACTGGGACCTGCATGATGGTGGAATGAATTCTTGACTAATAACAAAAAGACATAGATCCTAATTTCTTCTCTTCTGCTAACTAACTATAGGATTTTGGGCACATCTTTCTTACTCTAAGCTTCAATCCTTATTAGGTTTCTAGTGATGTGATAAAAACCTAATAACCAAAAACAACTTGGAAAGAAAATGGTTTCTTTGACTTCCAGATTCCAAGTCATACAGCACTGAGGAAAGTTAAGATATGAGCTCATTGCAGGGACCTGGAATCAGGAACTGGAGAAGAAGCCATGGAGGAAAGTTGTTTACTTGGCTTGCTCCCCATGGCTTGCCCAGCCTACTTTTTTATATCATCCAGGATCACCTGCCTAAGGGTAGTACCACTTAAAGTGACCTAATGCTCCCACATCAATCACTAATTAAGGCAATACTCCATAGACTTACCTATAGGACAGTCTTATGGTGGCAATTTCTAAATTTAGACTTCCACTTTCCAGATACATCTAGCTTTGTGCCAAATTGAATAAACCCAACCAGTACAGCCTTACCACCTTTTCAATAGAAATAGAACTATCTGCCCGTCTTGACCACATAGCCTTTGAAGAGGCTCATCTGAGTTCAGATCACATCCAGAAACCTGCACAGATGTTATGTTAATGAATGTAGTTGTGGTCTATATGGATCAAGGATTCTGCCTCTTATTTCAGTTGTTATGCTCTACAGGGACTCACCCAAATCTCTAAGCCTTGGTTGATTCACCACTTAATAGCCACTGTGATGCCCACAGGGAGTTATAAGCAGTTGGCTGGGTTTTTCTGAACCACCTGTTGTTCTTTACTATGGGTAGCTGACGCCATGCTGGGACTGAATGAGGCCTGGCATGAGAGCGGAGTGGAAGTGGTGTGTGTGCCAGCAGGCAGAGACTGTGGTCACGGTTATGAGACATTATTATCTGGGTGTTTTCAGGTTTTCCTAGAGAGAGAAAGGGAATAGAAAGAAAGTGCTTTAAAAATAGAATTTAAAATGCTGTGAAAGTACAAAGTATTATGTTTTTGTCCCTCCCAATTGCTATTGCTTATCTATGTTAGAGACCATGTTACTTCCTTCCCATGTAGCATCTCATTCCATCTTTGCCTTAACCCTTGAGAGAATAGTTAAATTGGTGAGAAATTTAGGTTTGAAGAGAAAGTTGAAATAGCTTTCCCAAGACCACACAGTTTAAATTTGGCCCATGTTTAGAGGTCAGGAGAGTCAATAATTTCTACAAAGCCAAAAAAAAAAAAAAAAAAAAAAAAAAAAAAAAAAAAAACAGTCATTGGAGCACAGGAGACCCAGTGATCTATAAGCTGCAGACCACAGAGCTTTTATCTCAGTGTGTGACCACACTCTATAGTTCATCATTCTCTAGGCAACATCTTCTTGAACACATGCATAGTACCAGGGGTTTGCTAATGAAGGGAACACTGAACACAAAGTCCCATCCATTTGAGACACCAAGATATATGTGAGGATGAGTTCAACTGCCCCAAACCAAGAAGTAACTATGTATTAAATAGTTAGGTCCTATGGCCTAGTCTGTAGTTTCTTTCTTACGTGAGATTGATCAATAGTAACCAATCATTATATGTTAAGTGCTACACATGTGTTATAGGCCAATTATGCTTCCTACCAAAATTCTTCATAAAAACTTTATTAAGTTTATAGTAAATGTATATGAGACTCTCCACCTCAAAATGCCTCGAAAGCATTGGGTTTTAGGATTTTTAAAGGATACTCTTGTTCATTAGATGTGCAAAATTTGTATCTAACCATTCCATCAGCTTTGTATATATTATTATTAGGTGAAATTGAATATTTTTCTTTTGTTTTTCACAAATTTATTAGTCATATTTAGTTTCTCATTTAGAACTTCTGTGTATCTTTTGTTCACTGAGTAAGAGAATGTTTACAAAGAATCAGACACAGAACAAGGAAGCACTCAGGGAAAGTAGCTATAGTTATTATCAAGAGTGGTAACTGATGATACACTGTAGGCAGGGAACAGGGTCAGGGATCTGGAACTAGGTATAAAATGTGTCACATGTAAGGGTCCAATACATAGATACCAATTCAGCTTTATCATCAAGTCCTTTGTAACTTTGAAAGAGGTCTTTTCTTTCTGTAGGTCTGACCATGATAAGTGCCATATCACATTCTGTTCTCCTCAGGTGAAGTACTACCCACCATGATTACAGTAGAAAGGATCCTAGCCCACAAAGCTGCCTTAAATCAAGCTTGGAAAAGACCTTTCTGGAAGAATGACAAATTATGTGAGGAGGAGGAGGGGAACTCTTTAAAGGACAGTGAAAGGCAATGGAACAGAGAGATGAAGAAGAAGAGACTATAAAGGCGGGTGTATGAAGGACCATAGTAAATCTGCTACTTTGAGTTGGTGGAAAGGCTTAGTGAGTTCCACTGCCCAACCGAGAACCCACATAAACCTGGATTTGGTAGCTCACGTCCATAATCCCAGACCTTGGTGGCAAACAATAAGGGACTCCCTCTTAAATAAGGTAGAGTAACTACACTCAAGGTTGTACTTTGACCTGGGCACACATGGTATGTGCATATCAGCTTTTACAGACAAGAACACTACTCATACATAAACACATGCACACATGTCGTATGTACAAAAATATTTTAAAAGACAAACCCATTATTTTGTATGCTAACTTTAAAAAGCAGGGGGAGAAGAAGTCTTGCTGAAATTAAGTACAACATCACCTATGAGACACCATGAAAAAGAACTAAGACCAGTAAGGTGCAAGCTTCAAGGAAACTGCCAGGTCTCAGCTCAATAAAATGCACCTTTCATACTGCAAGTGGTTAAGTGCATGGGGTTGTAATCCACATTGCCCAGACAAGAATCCTCCCTTTGACATTTACTAGTTGTACAATCCAAGGCAAATATTTCAGCTTCTCTGGCACTCAGCTTCCTCCTCTATAACATAAAGGTTAACATACTGGCTGCATCACAGAGTTGCTATGAAGATGAAACAGATTGTTATTTACTTTAATGAGTATCTGACATATATAAAGCACAAGATAAGACTTCTTTATAAAAAAACAAAGCAGGTAAAAGTGAGAGCTCATTAAAAACAACAGAAAGCTGTGCCTTAAGGGGTAGTAGCGAGTTTTCTTTCACTCCTGGGACATTAGCAGGAGTCAGTGGTATTGAATATATTCAAGAATCAACAAAGGGGTAGATAAGATAGATGTTGTCATTGCCTCCTGATCACAAATCAGTGGCAGCCATACAAACCTTGGGGAGAACCAAGGTTAAGTCAGAACTTTGTGGTGGGAGTGTTGTGCCCGGTCTCATTTTCATGTTGGCATCTTTGGTGGGATTTTCACACCTATCCACAAAATTCACAGGTGTAAAAATCAAGCATCCCCTGCTCCAAAAGCAGCTATTACTTTGAAATCCGGGTTTACTCATCAGATACTGGACACATATGACTGATACATGGCTTTTGGTGACACTTTCATTAATGCATTAGATGTCACTTCCTGATTCATATTCTCCCCATATGTGAGGTGTTTGTTGTTATTAAATAAAGGGAGTTATGCCATAAAACAGATGCTCTCATTTGTCAGACTTACATCTCATATAGTCTCACCTGAATCTGCGATTTAGCTTTAGTCTTTTAGTCAGCAAACAGCATCCATTCATCCACTTTCTACCTGTCACTCCTGATAAAGACCTGGAAACTCTGCCTCCAGGTGAGGTTGCTCAGCGATGGTCCATGAGAGAAAGTGCTGGCGTTAGTTTAAACTCAATAGACCAGGCTGATGCTTTAAGAGACCATGCAAAGGGTTGTGAGAGAACTAGGGCAGAAATGATTTCTTGCTTGGAGAACCAGGCTAGACTACTGCAGTTCATGAAGAAGGAGCTTCCTGGATGATTGGAGACAGTGTGGCATTATTCGTATCCCTAAACAGAGTTAGAATCCAAGCCAGAAAAACAAATGTGAGCATATAGGTGAATGAATATCCCCAAAATAGGTTTGTAGAGGCTCTTTACAGCTAAGAAGGGGTGCTATGAACATCACAATTCCTAGGGTTTTGGTTTTGGTGTGCCTATTGACCCTGAGTATCCAGGGAGTGTCCATATATATCAGAGAAGGTTTGGACTCTTAGTTCCCTCAGGGGCATCCCTAAGAAAAGTGGATATAACAAAGTACTATCTTCGGATATCATCCAAGCAGTGGGGTGGTGGTAGAGGTTTTCACATTCTCCAAGACTTGAATTAGGACTAGAGATAATGTGGCGGGGCAACTCCGCATATGGCCTTGGAATCGGAGACCTGAGTTCATGTTTATTCTGTCATGTGCTAATGGGTAAATTACTTAACCTTGCCTAACCTTAATTATCATTTTATTTAATTGGAAATGGAAATAAGTGTCCATGATTTTATAGATGTTTGTGGAAATTATATAAGATAGAATGTAGGAAACATACTTAACACTCTTAGGTGCAAACTAAGTGCTCATCAAATATTAAGTCTTAATCATCATTACCATCTTCATTAGAGATTAATTACGAGAAACAGATACATATAATTACTTAAAATGTATACATACATTTCTGCACATTTCAAGGCACATTATATTTCACAGTTACACTGTTATTAAGGAAAAATGGGGAAAGTGATATGACAAAGTATTTCAGAACCCATGACAAATAATGGTTTATACTCCCACCTATTCCCTGGGCATCTGAGTAACCTGCTTAGCCTCTTATGACTCAGAGGACCAATCATGCAGGAGAGTGCAAGAACTCAGTCAGGAAATCCTTGTAACATTTCTAGAAGAGTGCTCTGCACAGAGTAAATGACAAATTTTTTTCTAGTCATTATGGATGCTTTTCTCTATGCAACTCAGCCCTATTGTGATTCTACTAGATTTTTTCCTTCTAACCTGGACCAGAGAAGAGTCCACAATGACAGTAGTGGTCCCTTGAATTGTTCTTGGAGGTTTGGAGGCTTATGAAATTGACACTATCAGGCTCTAGGTGTCTAACCCAGTGGTACTAGATGGGAGAAAGAGGCCACCCTGTTAAATAAAATCACTGTGGCTTTAAAAGGCAAAAATGGTTCCCACTCATCCCCACAGCTGAGTGGGTTCTTCAGCAACTCTTGTGCTGCAATGTATGTAGTCTCTGTCTTCCAGCCCCCACCTAACCAGTCACTTCTACATGCATACTTTCTTCAAATATTTGCTAAAAGCTTCCTGAAGCAGAAAGCCTCAGGGCTGCAGAGCACTCTTAGAGAGATGAAGCAGAGGTTTCCATGGTAACATTTTTGGCACTTATTAGTGTTTGCGTAGGCACTGAGGCAGGATCTGGGGTCCAGACAGGTTCTTGCTGTTAAGGGCTGAGAAGAAAAGAGGACTGAGGAAACAAGATTGCTCCCACTTTGCCCTTTTGGATATTAGCCCTAAGAGGCTGTCTTCAGAGACTTACATCTAGTGTTCCTTGCGGAGCTCAGAGTCACTCCCTTGGCTCAAGGCTCACTGTCTTGTTAACCTGGTTTAGCTTGGTCAAATACCCCTCCATCACAGAAAACTGCCTAAAACCTTTGCTGCTTTTCCCTAATCCCAATATCTACCTTCTGACATTGGAGGCCTTCCTTCCATATTCTCCTTTTTCTTAAAGCTCTGGTCACTTGTCCCACACTCCCCCAGTATGTACTGTCTACTTCAGTAAGGGCTTTCTGCTTCATATCTCACAGTTGTTTACTCCCATACTTCCTTGGGCTCCTGCTTCAAGTACCTGCTGTTCTTTTAAGACCTTTCCAAGTGTCAGTTTCTTCAAGAAATGTTCTTTTACCACCCCAACTCAATGGAAACCTCTTCCATGAACTCAAGCTGGAGCACTGCTCAGACCAGCCATTTTCAGTTGTATTACTAGTTCTTTAATAGGGTTCTATACAACTAGGAGAGTAGCCCCTTCACCTCCAAAAGATGACTTTATTTTTCCCACTGCATCCAATACAGGCACTGCTCTTAAGGAATTAGACAATATACAATAACATAATTACAATATATGCAAAGGGCTTACCCTAATACCTGGCATATGGGTAGATGTATGATATTATTATAAACATTCTCATTTAATTCCTGAATCATGCTCTGGTACATCTATCATCACTCTATTCATGAGCCTCGTATAATGTCCCTGAATCTTCATTTAGTCTTAGGCTTGGAATCTTCATGAGCCATTAGCTTGGCAAAACTCAGTGAGTGGTCATTGACCTTATTTTCACCTTTTGCTGCTGTCTGATTTCCCCTCCAGCTATGGGCTGCATCATTCTCTTCAGTGAATAACACAAAGGATTCTCAAGGTAGTGAGAGCAGAGCATTAAATCAAGCACAGGGTATTTGCAAATGTGGAACCCTGGCCCCCTACACAGATATTGCATAGCCAGAAAAGAAGTTCTTCTGCCTATACTTATTCATTTGTGCTGTTTCTCAACCCTAGAACAAGACAGAGAACAAGTTCATGTGTGGTGAACATATACTAAATAGTATAGTAGTAATTTTCCAAAAGGAAAATAACTGGATGGTAAGGAACAGTAACAATCAACCTGCCATGACTGTTGGGGTAGTTCTTGTCCTTGCCCAGGCTCTGATGAATCCCCTGAGGACTCCTAGGCTGCCACTCTCAGCCTCTTATTTCCTAGGTTTTAGCAAATTGTACCACGGAGAAAGTATTTCATTTGTTTTATTTCTTTTAATTCTCTTTCTTTCTTTCTTTCTTTTTTTTTTTTTAAATCAATCATGATTGCTTTTGAGGCTGATGTGGATAGCTATTCCAGCCAGCCCACACTCCATTCACAATGAAATGGGAGTAAAGATCAGTGTTTTGAAGAATTAAAATCTATTATTATATATCTCAAAACAACTGGAAAGGAGAAATTGAAACATAAAAATAGTCATTGTCCTTGTTTGATAAGTACACATTTTATACATGTGTATAATCCTCACACTGTACCTCCTTACTACGTAATTATTATATGTCAATTAAACCGCTTTAAAAGCTTAAAGCAGACAATGACATAGTTTGAAAACTGACTTTACCCTGGCCATAGCAAGCATGCATTTATAATCTGTCTTTGATGTTTCCAACATTGGAAGTTTCTATGGGTCAGTTTCTGTTCTTTGCTTTTTCTTAGGGTAGCTGGCAATATTTCTTCTTGCATCTAGCTGTCTTTGTATTTGAAAACTACTTGTAGAAGTAACTTGGGTTTGCACCATAGATCTCTTTCTTTCTTCAGAGGGAAAGGAGGGGAGACAGAGACAGAGGAGGGGGGAGGAAGGGAGGGAGGGAGGGAGAGAAAGAGAGAGAGAGAGAGAGAGAGAGAGAGAGAGAGAGAGAGAGAAACAAACCTGTTTCTTTAGTCACTTTGCTGTAGTATTCCTGTTACAGGACCATCTTACATGCTTACAATGTATTTTCTTGAACTATTTAAACTCAGGGTACAATTCTACGAAGTTGATGTGGGGCTCACTCTTATCCTCCAAATACAATTGGAGACTTAGCTCCATGTGGGGAGTGTTTTCTACCAGATTTCTCACCTTTAATGCTTTCCAGACCTTCATTTCTGTAATCATGGACCATAAGACCCACTTGACCATGAAGATTCTAATGGGCTAGCACTGGCAAATATTCCTAGTAAAAAGCAGCCACCTCTGTACTCACTCGGCTCCCTATGTTTCTATTGTTATTTCATTTTGACATTTAATGCTTATTTTATTTCTGGTTCTATATTGATTTTAAGTTAAAAGTGTATATTTTTGTAAATTTTAGGTGATTTCAACTGATAAACTCAAAGCATAGCACATGTAATTTTGCCATTGTGCCTGGAAGTAGTAAGTTGGAATGAGAAGCTAAAGCCTCCTAACTCATGAAAAAACTTCATGAATTCACTTGCTCCAAGCCATACACTGAATTAGTGTCAGAACTTGAAGGACATCTCAGGCTTGTACAGTGTGTTGCTATTTTATTACCAAACATTAGCAAACAACAGTCGCAGCATGATAATCCACTGTGGTGGGTGTGTGTCTGCTGAGGGTAGCCTTTGGGCAACCTAATTTGTCTTTAACCTTCTTCTGACATTTTAAAAAATTCTTTCCTCACATACATTTGGGTCTGTGTGTGTGTGTGTGTGTGTGTGTGTGTGTGTGTGTGTGTGTGTGTGTGTGTGTGTGAATGTGTGTGTGTTCACATGTGCCTGGGTATGTGCCCATGAACATTTGTTTGTGTTTGAGGCTTGTGTATGGAGTCTTCCTTGATGGCTGTCCACCTTATATATTGAGGCATGGTCTCTTGCTAACCCAGACCTTTCCAACATTGTGAGTTTATCTAGCCAGCTTGCTCTGGAGATCCCCTGTGTCTGCCTTCTGAGCATGGGAGTAATACATGGACTGCCACAACTGACTATCACTTGTATGGATTCTTGGGCTCTAATCCCCAGTCGTCATGACTACATGGCAAGTGCTTTAATAACTAAGCTATCTCTGTGACACACCTATCACTGCTCTGTGCTCTATTATCCCAAAGAGCAGCACTTACTTCATTTGTTCATCTTTTTCCTACCATTTATTTCCCACCATGTGTTTTCCAAAGCTGTGATGTTAATTTCATAATATTTTTCCTTCCCTTTCTGCCCATGTATTCTGGTCAATCCCTGCATGTAGTCTTGGAAACACAGATGCCTTTTGGCTACTGCAGTGGCCTGACTCTCACTGCCTGTGATCAGAGTCGCCTCAGTTGTCAACTCCTGCCTCCCACTCTGTAGTAGCTGTCCTTCAGGTGCAGCATTTGAGAAGGAAAGTACCAGAGTCCTGGAGTGCTTTTCCACATGAGTGTTAATTTTCCCATCTGTGCTGTCATCTGTGACTACCAGAAGTTGATCTTCGAATGTGTATAAGCAGGTTAGTGGAACAAAATTTTAAAAAAAATCCAGTTTTGTTGTTACCTATATAAGCTGGATCACTGAGATTGTGAGTTTCAGACCTTTATTGAGGGGCTTGTTTAGGAGACTCAGAAAGATAAGAAATGGAATATTCAGGCTATATCATATGGCACGAAAGTTTGCATTGGCATACAGAGCCTCTATGAGGGAAATCCAGTGAACTGGACAGAAAACTTAGCCACAGACAGTCCCAGGTTTTTCTATTTCTCCTTCCCTACCCAATAAACATGTCTTGTCTTAGAGCTTAGATGTTCTTAGATTCTTACCAAAGATCCTTAACAGATGCTACCGCTATAACCAGGGCCAGGTGTCTGTAAAGTGGCCATCAAAGGAAGGAAGTGGAAGATGTGTGTAAAATTATCTTGAACACCAGTGTTATACCAATAAGCCTCAAGGTAGTTTGACAGCAGTGAAAAGCAGAACCATACTATCACTTTTTGCTGTTATGAGCAGGTATTTCTAGGTTGCTAGGCCTCTGTGATATTTTTTATTTTCAACCCTTCTACTTTCTTCCATTTTAAGCATAGGTTCTATCTATTCTTGAGAAGCATTATGGTTTCACATGCTTTCCCAACTGAGTGTCCTTTCACTTGGGTTTTTTTTTTTTTCATTTAAGACAATCACTGCATTTCCTTTCTTCCTATACTCAGATGATTGTCCTCACTGTCTCCTTGTATTTCCAAGTTGATGAGAGGGAAACTAATAGGAAAGTCTAGAAAAGAAGAAAATTAGAATGTTAGAGTCACTAAAGAGATCTAGTCTGGCAGCCCCATGGAGGGAGCAACAGTGTCAAGTGGTCAGGACCCCCGGTGCTCCTGGAGACTGGACCACCAACCAAAGAATACACATGGAGGGACCCATGGTTCAGACCAGATTTGTGGCAGAGGAGGACCTTGTTAGCCATCAGGGGGAGGAGAGGCCCTTGGGCCTGAGGGTGTTAGAGGCCCCAGTAAAGGGGAATGCTAGGGAGGGAAGACAGGAGTGGGTGGGTAAACAACCTCATAGAAGCGGGGGGGTGAGGGGGTAGGATAGGGGGTTTCCAAAGGGGATACCTGGAAAGGGGAAAACATTTGAAATGTAAATAAAGTATCAAAAAAGGAGAGAGAATGCCGGGCAGTGGTGGTGCCCACCTTTAATCCCAGCACTTGGGAGGCAGAGGCAGGCGGATTTCTGAGTTCGAGGCCAGCCTGCTCTACAGAGTGAGTTCCAGTACAGCCAGGGCTACACAGAGAAACCCTGTCTCGAAAAACCAAAAAAAAAAAAAAAAAAAAAAAAAAAAGGAGAGAGATCCAGTCTGTTAAGTAAGAGCTGTATGATTTGCCAGCAGTCTGTGCTGGCTTCCATACTCTGTCATACAGGTACTGAGTTTTGGTGAGCAATACTTTCCTTCTTCTAGGAACTTCTGCTTTCAGCATTTTAGACAAGTATATTCATGGCTGATATCACTCTACCCCAACTACTGTATCCATGGGCCAGGCTGGGCTAGACAGTAGGCAACTTCGAACTGCACTGGTATTGCTGCTGTAGAGGTTTAGTGGAAGTATGCGTTTTAACCTTAGTCACCTCTAGTTGACCCTGTCTCTGAGCTTTTGTCTCTGCCACCGCCATGCTGCTATGTCTGCAGAACACACCCGTCTCACTTACTGATCTAAATTTCACCCTGTAACCTCATCTATTATTGTTAACAAGGGCCACCCTGGCTGACCTGCTCAACTTGGGAGACAGAGGGAAGCCTTGATGGATGGCTTGCACAGAGAGCTGCCTAGGAGCTGAGGCAAGGAGGTTGTCTGCTGAGTGTCCATTAGTTATTGGTTGGATACTGCTGGGTACTTTTCATGTCTGGGTTCATTTGCTGTTAGTCAAAGAAAGGTAGTCAGCTTTGAAAGATAGGAGGCTGACTTGCTTTCCCCTCTAATAAGTGGAATAAGACCATAAAATGAAGGGATTATTTCATGAGTAAGGAGCCTGTGGTCAAATAAGTATATAACTTTAAATAAGCTACATTTCTTCAGTTTTCTCCTTTGGAAAATGGCCAGGTAGTCTCTGCTCAGTTATCACAAACAATAGAAATTACATATGATAGAAATTAATGTGCCTAAAAAAGATCTCATGCATTCTTATGCAAAGCAATTCGAATTTAAGAACCAAAGTGAGGATGAGTGGTGGGGGTCTTAATATCTTAGCTTAGGAACTTACTGCTTGCATATGACCTTGGGAAAGTAATTTAACATATCTGTGCGATGAAGACATTGAAGGTTGTGGTTCTTGGGGTTTTTCTAAAGAAAGTTTAGATCATATGTAGAAATGTTAGAAAAGTGTGTACACACAATAATCTGTTAGATACTGAGTATTTTAGTCCCCTCTTTTCTCATAGTCACCCTTTCTAATCTTTAATGCAGCAGAACTTAGTTAATACTACTCATAGGCTGTGATGCTTGGTAGCTTTTTATAAGCATGTATTTTAGATCAAATTAGATATACTAATGTATAGAGGAAGGGGCAGAGCTATTCTACTACTCTTTATTTATTGACCTAACTTTATATCACACAAGAGTTACAAAGAAGACTCATATTCATATTCAATCTATGAGCTTAGAGACTTTATTATTTAGTAGGAGATACAAGACACACACTCAAACTTACCTTAGGATAGAGTTACAGGGTGGGTGTATATAGGAATTATTATATTTAGCAAATAAAGACAGACTCAGAAAAACAAATGCTACATGTTCACTCTATATGCAGAAACATTTAATATTTTCAGATGTATACATGTGGGTGTTTGTATAGGTCATTCAACTATAAGGGGGAGTTATTAAGGAAGGAGATTAGGGAAATAGAATACATGTGACATAAAGTAGGAAAAAGCTACTAGGAGTGAAAGGGTACAAAATGCTTATGAAATCTAATGCTTTGCAAACTAATTTTAAGATGATTAATAACAGAGTCACCATGCACTCTTTATAACCTGAGAAGCCTAGAAACATGCCAATGCTGGCAGTTTTTGCACAAGCTGTGCAAATTGCAAAGTGCTGGAGTAAATAGAAAATGGAAGAATCATTACTTGCTGGGGGCATCATACAAGGCACCTAAGGATGAGAATTGAGAGCAAACAGTACCAGTTAAGCTCTGAACTGAGGACACACACAGAGTATAAATGGTAAGTGGCTTGTGCTTGCTTTCATTGTGTGGATACCTACTGTCTTGCTGAGGCATAACAGAGCTAGAAAGACTGATCAGGATTAGGCTAAAATTATGAGGTACAGAAGTTGAGCTATTTAAACGGCAGTGTGAGAGCCAAGGAGAATTTTGGAGCAGGCAAATTGCATTAGCAAATTTGCCTTTCTGAGGGCATTCTGACAGCAGGGCATAAGAAACACCATCTTCTCTGGCCACCTGAAGGAAACCATTTTTGCAAAACAATCTTTTCCTCTCCTGAGATAGGCAGTGGGTGCTTGTTCATTTCAGTAAATACATACAAATGGAAACCTTGCTTGCCTGCCAAAATCCCCTTAGGAAAAATGGGTTATACCCAATTGTTTTCCCTTCCTCACTCTATGCTCAAGGAGCTCCACAAGGCTTTCTCACTAGGAATGTTATAGCAACTGTTCCTGTTGAGATCTTATCGACTTCCATGGACTGATCCTATGTTCTAATTCTCCCTTCTTTTCTTTAGATCCTCATTTTCTGAGCTCTGGGTTTCATTCAGGCTTTTGTCGTTAGGTCCCAGCATAGATGCTACTTCCTTCTGAAGACTTTTTAAAAATAGTCCCCTGTTGTTGTTTTCTTTCTAAAGTATTCACCTATTTTATTCTTAGTACTTCTATCTATTAAATTCTCTTATTCTCGGACCACTTGCTTTCGATTCTCCAACACACATACAACTAGAAAGTAAGCTTCATTGGAGCAGGCTTGGCAATTGTGCTTCTGAAGCCCACATCAGTGTCCTGGATGTGGTAGGCACAGAATAAATATGCATTGAATGAATGTTGAGCAAATTAATTGGTAACAGAGTGATTTACTGAAGAAATGCAGACAACAGGCACTAAAGCATTTAATTAAATTGGTGGCAGTCAAAAGCAAAATGAAGGAGAAAAAAATCAATATTAGACTAATCATACCAAGATTTCAACTAAAAGTACTTAATCCTGCAAACAATGGAAGACTATTCCAGGGTCACCATTTCTATTACAAAGTATCAGAACTGGCAACACAAATCAATAACGTGCTAAGTAATTATCTTTTCATTCATCAAAATGCAACAGAATTAGGAAACAGTTGTTTAGTACAGGTGGCTAACTGGAATTATTAGAGAGAAATGAAGAGAAAAAATGGTTCCATTCATTCTTGCCATTAAAATTAAAACGTTTATGAAATGAATGAGGAGTGGGTAGGAAGGAAGATTGGCAGGTTTGGGACAGAACATGTCAATTTTTATTCACTCCCTGGAATGTTGGGCAGTTTTTATTTGGGTCTAGAAGTCTCCGGGAAGGACAGAGGCTAAAGATTATGGATACCATCAGCATGGAACTCATAGGATTCTGTGAGGAATACAAACCACTTGAAGGGAGCAGTAATCCGTATTTGAAGACGTTTACTTATTATTTCTTCTAGCTCCCAGAAGACACTAGAAAAAAAGGATTACAATAATGTCTCATTTCTTCAGCTTCTCCCTGCTTTGTGTAACTGTGTGGATCTTTTCTCATGCAGATGACCCTGACCAATGAGTTCTGAGGAAGCACTTTGGTCATCCTTGCCGTTGGCCTCTGAAAATATGCCTTTGACTATCCACAGGGACAAATGTCAAGATGGGCAATGAGAATGCCTAATAGCTCTCCATTCTCTGAGGAGATGAAGAAAGCCTAGCTGTAAAGTCCCCAGTGCTACTTCGCGCTCCCAACACAAATGCACAGTCTGAAATTTTAAGCACACCAGAATGAATGTCGTCAGCAGTAACTGCAGCAACAGTTTCACCCAGACATCTAAATCTGTTTGTAAAGCTGATTTATTCCTTAATGTTGTTAGTTGACATACTGCCATTTTAATTTTTACTCACTGCCAGCCTGTGGCTCTCCCAGTGAAAGAGCTCATCTGAGTACATGACAGAGCTGAGCGAGGCCCTCAGATTGCTAGCGGCAGCTCCTCTGCTCAGAAGGCACTGTTGGCAGCTACCACATTCTGCTACACCATCCTCTCTCTTTGGCAGAAAGCAAGGCTTCATCCTCCATGCTGGCCTTCATCCTGAACTGGTGGAAGCCAGGAGCCCATCACGAACTGATTGTTTAGATGCTGTTAGCAAATGAGCATCAACCAGTGTCAGGGCTTGTGTGGTGATGATACAATAGGGTTCCTAACGAGGACAAGACATTGTTTGGTTTCAATTCAAGGGTTCATTTGTCTTCTGTTTATGTCTAGCTACCATACTGTAAAGCAGATGGCTTGGGTAGGATGGAAGGGATTGCTATAAAACAGACTAAACAAAATGGTAAGTGGTCCACAGCTCTCAGGTGCTACAAGAAATTGACTCGAGCTTAGTTATGGGCCTTGAGTTTGACCTGGAGAGAAAGGCACACTTAGGGGAGCTTTGGCTATGCGAATACAAAAACCTAATCTCAAACTGGATTTTGAGAATACTCCATGTCCACTGAGAGGACAGTCACATTTGAGCCTTGTTCACCCTTTCGTCCTTAGTACTTATAGTAGTCTTGAGAATAGTATATGTACAATAAATATGTGTTGACTATGAGAATGGATAAAAAAGATTCCTTCCTAGTGATCACATTGATAAACTCAGGTTGTCTATCGGAAGGTTTTCCTAGCATTCCCCAGAAGAATTTAACTTGGGAAACAGTTTAGGCAGAATCTAAAGCCCCAAGCGACCACATTCTTTAAGTGGCACTGTGCCCATTTGCTGCCTTTTGTTTTGGTTCTACTTTACATCTAATCTTGCACATCAAATGTCTTGAGTTATTTTCCTCTTCAGCGAATAATGACAATAAAATACCATTCCTACTCTCCTTATTGGGTTGCCACAATCTGTGATTTTAAACAATTTGGATTCCTATTTGCTGGCTGGTCTCTCCTTAGTGTGATATCAGTAAGTTTTTATGGAGTGTGTGTGTGTGTGTGTGTGTGTGTGTGTGTGTGTGTGTGTGTGTGAGTGTGTAAGCAAATTTCACTGTCTGGAAGAAGGAAAAAAAACTAAACTGAGCAGAGCAAGGGAAGGTGATGAAATGGAAGGTTATGAGGTAATGATTCATATCTCAATGAAATAATCGAGTTTAGGTACTGCGCACGCGTGTGTACTTGCCTGCATGCATGCAAGCATGGGGTTTTCTTTGTTTCAGAGACATGGTCTCACAGAACCCAGGCTACCTTAAAACTTGCTCTGTAGCTGAGACTGGCTTTAACATTCTGACTTTTGACCTATACCCAGTGCCACTAACACCATTAGTCAGAAAAATATTTACTGGTAACTAGATCTGTAATTGGGACTATAGTTGAACTCACCTATTCAAGGCAATGGTTGACTTTCCAAAAACATGCAGATGCAGGGTTCATTTACTCTTAGCAAGTTCTAGATCAGTATAAAACTAGGAAGTGAGAAAGCTGGAAAATGAACAGTTACATTGCTAGTGACCAGGTTTCCACTTGCCTTTGAAGGGGACTCAGGAAGCAGCAACCACCTACTCCATCTCTGCCTAAATCCGGCTCGTCAAATAGCCTAATTTGCAGCCTGGATTCATGCATGGCATCCCCTCTCTCAGCTTCTCCCACTAGCTCCAAAAATTACAGAGGAAATGAAATGAAAATTAAATTAAAATCCTCATGAAATAAAAGAACAGGCCAAATGTCAGTGGTTATAAACAGAAGATGGGAAATGGAGTACAGGTGAATGAGTCATTTAGGGCAAACACTGAAATCCAAGGTAGTCAGAAAATGCAGCACAAACAATCAAGTACCATATTATTAGGTAATATAAAACAATACTCAAATTCTCGTTTTTAGTCCCCCTACCTCACTGTGTTAATAATAATGGCAGCTAATATTTACTGAGTCATTCCTGTCTGCCTAGACAGTGTCTTAAACATCTTATGTCCGCTGTCTAACAACTCCAATTAATTCTCAGGATGATTCCCACTAGCCAGGTACACTTATGGTTCTCACTGACTCATACATAATGGAACTGAGGGTCAGACTGATCATTCTGTTTTCCTGGGTCAGGCCATTGCTGAGTATGATAAAGATTCGAAGTTTTTTTTTTCTTCCTAAACTCAGCCAAATCTATTCACCAATGTGCTGTCATAAGTACATTCCTTCTTTTGGATCTTTCCTGTAAGTCCTAGTTTAATCAAATCTTAATCCATTCAATGATTTGGAAAGTTTTGGAAAAGTTTCGGCTTCTGGTCAAACCCAGAAGGATAAAAACAACACAAAAAGACATGAAGGGGGGGAAAGAGATCATTGGGAAAGGGCAGTGGATGGGAGAGAAAGGAGGACGAGAGAAGGTAGGAAAGGGCCTTAAAAAAAGCACACAATACAGCACACATATGTATATGTGTGGATGAAATTGTCAACAAAGGTAATGTTTGCAAATGTTTTTACAAAAGTTTTGGTGGGCTGGAAAGATGGCTCAGTGGTTAAGAGCACTGACTGCTCTTCCAGAGGTCCTGAGTTCACTTCCTAGCAATCACATGGTGGCTCACGAGTATATGATGCCCTCTTCTCGTGTGTCTGAACACAGCTACAGTGTACTCATATTCATAAAATAAATACATATTTTAAAATAAGTTTTGGCTTTACTGAAGAAGGCATTTAATGACAGTCACAAATTATCTACAGCAGAAAAGAACAAACAATGAGTCTATTGTGGTGTGTTGAATACTATTATGAAATAAATTATATTACATTATTATTCTATAAACACAGACTAGTGGCTTTTATGGTAGTAATATGGGTATAATGCAAGTATTCATGCACATGATTATATTATATCCATATATGTTCTTCTGAGATATTTCACATGATATAGTACATAATCCCTTTGTAATTAATGTGATGAATATCTGATACCAGGATTTACATGTCTTCCTCTATGAAGGAACTTTTGAGATTAAAATATAGGCATGTGTCATCTCCAGGTATACTTGATGGAATGAGTTGTGCTCAAGAGCTGTTGAGAAATAAATTTCTGTTGCTGGTTCATGGGTGAGTGACAGATTTGGGGCCAGAGCAGGTTCTAAAATCAAAGACTTCCAAAGCTCACTGGTTACCAGTGTCTGCCAGTGCAAAAGGGGAAATTGAGGCTATATAAGTTTATGATTCCAAAGCAGATTCAGTATTGTTAAGATCTTGCTATGTCTTTATCTTTACAGACACTTGATGACAGAAAGTTACAGGCAATTAGTAGCCAACTATAGGCAATGCTTATAAGTAATCATTCCCTATATGGTATAATGGCAAAATTTGCTCAAAGGTCTTCCAGGCTCTCGCACTTTTGAGGTATTACATAGCATCAGAGAGATCTGGCTAAGAGTGAACCCTTAGGCCAGGCTGCATCCAGTGGGGTAACTCTTGATGAATTTTGGATACTCCTGAGTATTCCATACCACACAGGACAATCCCATCTATTCAAGAGCCCTTTCCTTCACACAGATGCCTTAGCCACTATCCACTAAACAGAGGAAATACAAGCAGCATATTAAGGGTAAAGTCCACACAAATGCAGAGCATACCCTAAGGTAACTCTCTTGACACTTGCCAGTGTTTCATGAAACGATAGGCTGTCCTTGTTCACTGTTGGAGTTATAGCCTAGCTATGTGTGGATTAGGAGCTTTGCCTTTGAGATTAGCATGATACATTAGATAGCATGCTACACACCAAGACAAGTCTATTCTATACCAGAATTCTGCGTCTCTGTCACTGGCCTCCATGTCTTGCCTTTCTTTGGTGAGACTACACTCTCCAAGATTGTAGGAATCACCGAAATTTTCCAAGGTGATGAAGTTGATCCTACCTCGTTTTTAACTGCAATATAACTGTGCATGCTATAAGATCAGTCTCTACCAGCCACCACTAGTTTGCATAGGACAAAGAAACCAGAAACTTTCCCATCAATGGTCCACTGTGAGCTGACATGAGAATCTTTGATCTTCACCAGGGCTTATCCAATCATTTTGCTCATAGAGAGGCAATCCGGTCCCAAACCAGGGTCCATGTCTTTCACCGAATGCTCAGTGAATCCACTTTTATGGAGTCCCTCCTCGTTAATGCTGTGTTATCTGGAAGGCCAAATAAACATGTGCTTAGACCATAGCACTCCAAAGGTATCAACCAAACAAGTATAGAAAGAACTTAAATTTTATTTTTCCAAAAGATGAAATAGTCATGGTAAGAAAAATCAGAGCTTTATTACTTAGATTTTTAACATCTGTTGTATGATTTAGAATTCCAAAGAGGAGAGTGAAGATGAAAATCTTCCCAGTGATTAAAGCTTCCAAGGTCCCTATTTTGGCCCTGCCCTCTTGGTTTCTCCACCTGTTGTAAGAGAGCCCTCTGCTACTATCCAAACCTTCTCACTCCCTTAATCAACTCTTGTTTAATGTACTAATCCCACAATAAAGGAAAATATCATACAGTCACTGGTGGGGCCATGTTAAATGTTAAAACCCTGAATATTCTCCTGCCTGTTAATAAAGAGCCAGGGTCATGACCCCCATACTCCCTATTCTGAGCAGTTTATTGTCAACTTGACATTAACTAGAGCTATCTGGAGAGTGGACCCTCAATTGGGAAAATGCCTTCATGGGATTGGCTTGGAGGCAACTCTGTAGGATATTTTCTTGATTAATGATTCATGTGGGTGTGTCTAGGTCATTGAGAACAATGCTGCCCCTGAGCTGGTGGTGCTGGATGGTATAAGAAAGCAAGCTGACAAAAACATGGGAGGCAAGCCAGAAAGCAGCACCTGCATGCCTTTGCTTCAGTTTCTGCCTCCAGGTTCATACACTGGCTTCCCCTATTAAGGAACTGTAATCTGTATGCCAGAGAAACCCATTTTTGTCTGAGTTGCTTTTGGTCATAGTGTTTTATCACAGCAATAGAAAGAAAAGTAAAACATTATCCTCCACCCAATATCCGCCACCACTTGCAACCCTAGAATCTGCCCTCCACTGGACCATTTTATAATCAAACAACTGAAGGCATAATGCTTGCTCCAGTATCTTATTCCCGTGTTTGCATTGATAGGTCAGTGTCACTTGCTAAACATTTTAGATACCATCCTTTTCTGGAACCACTATACCAAACATTATACAGCTTTCTAGGAACAATTGCCTAGATATGTATGCCACTAGGTAAATGTCTCTCAAACCCGGAAGGACTTCAACAATTGGGACACATTGTGAAATAATGACTGCTCTGATGCCATGCTCTCTACTAATATATACTTTGTCTTGAGGCAACTTTGTAAAGGAGAGGCATCAATGCCTCCACACTACTGATATTTACAGATCTCTACATACCACGTGGCAGGTTCTAACTGTGCCTTCTGTATTATCTGCTTTCTTCAATGTTGTGGCAAAACACCTCACAGAAGCAACTTAAGGGAAGAAAGACGTTTTTATTTGCTTTAGGGTATGAGGGTTGCTATGTGTTACTGCCTAGTCAGATATGATTAATGTAGACTCTGATTAGGGATACAGAAAGAGCTAGCATGGTGTTGCTTCAGGTATTAGCATCCTTGGTGGTTTCATAGATCTGTCAAGTCTTGAGGTTTTTGTTTGGGAAAATGGGATCTAAATTTGATTGTTTAGAAATCGAAAGGATCTCACACTAGCGGCTGATGCTACAACCAAGATAGAGTTGGATGCAGTGCATCATAGTCAAAGGCATGGTTAATGGGAACATGCGGTGCTGGTTACATTGTGTCCATAGTCAAGACACAGAGAGTGGGTGATGAATGTTGATATTCCTCTTGCTTTCTCTTTTGTTTTCTGTTTATTTACCCAAGGAGTGCAACCCATGGAATGGTGCTCCCTCTAAAGTGATTCTTCCCTCTTCAATTAAACATCTCTGAAAGTTCCATCAAAGAAACATCCAGAAGTATGCCTCATAGGTGATTCTAAATCCATATCAACTGGACATTGAAATTTAACCAATGCACCTCCTCATCATTTTCTAATAGTGCCTAATAGCCACGACAGTCTTTGATCTGGTCAGTATATATCGTCCTGACATTAAGTAACTGACAAGGCCATTAGATTAATAGAGTCAATGCCAGTTCTTCTAAGCTGGAAGATGTTATTACTAGATCCAGTTTTACCTGGGATGTAGTGTTAGTCCCTAAGGTATATTCCACTTCAGTTCTAGACAGAACATGAGGCAAGACTTAAGAGCAAGATCTCTAATATTTATCTAACAGTTCAAGCAGTTGTCTAATAAGATATAAAGCTTGACTCAACAAAAACAAAGAATTCTCTAGACTTGATAGACCTGTGAATTGAAAGCACATGGGGGTGATCAGGACTGAAGAAGTGCCACCCCTGCTCTTCATATGGCAGGAGTTAATCCCTTACTAGACCAGAGTTCGCATCAGCCATCAAAGCTGGCTCGACAATTAACCTAAAGCCACTTCTCACAGTCTGGCACAAACATAGCTAACCCAGGGAACTGGAGTCAAGACAGTGTAGATTCTAAGGACACCAAGAGCCTTGTGAGAGCTGAGAAGATGACTAAGACCCCCTGAAGCACCCTCTATTTCCGAGGCAACCTGGAAACAGATCAGGCATATATTGTACCACTCCCCACATGCATCTCCAGCCCTCCCTCCCACCGATTAGTTTCTCTTCCTATATCCCTTCTACAGTAACTCCTTATCCATCCTTTCTTTCTTTCTCTCCTCTTTCCTCTGATTCTTTCATGCCCTTATTCCCATTCTATATCGGCTTACTCAGTGCTATAACATTTAATTACTACAACTTTGAAGTTTTCCTCATTACCTTTAAGCCAGAAGAGAATCAGACGACGACTTCTATGGTAGTAACTACTAGGGCTATTACCAGTGATTTTGTTTGCTATAGCAGATTTCACTCCTGGAGCCAGAGTGGGTTGAGGAACAAAAGCCTTTTTCTTTAGTTAGTGATGTAAGTTTCATATTAGGAAAAAAAATACTGATTTAAAAATTTCTGGATATGTACTTTTGTTGTCAAGCTTTAATTATATGTTTAAATAAACACAGCTCAATGTTGCTTATATCCTTTAAACCTTTTTCAATTGAATTTCTCCTTTCATAATGTGTTGTCTATTTGCTTCTGTTCCTGTATATTATCTAATCACATGAAATCTTCCTCCACCCTCAAGTTTTAAGAGTCATCCATTTGGTATGCTTTGTACCTTATACATCCATGTTTTAAGAACATCTCCTCTCTATATGTCTATGTCTGTGATGCATATGTATATATGTCTATGTGTATTATATGTATATGATGTGCCTATACAGAACAGTATTTTTTCTTGTTTTTATGCTGATATGATACATATTCTGCAGTTTGCTTTTTCCAATAAACATTTTCTTGAAGTCCTTATCTTGTAGTTCATAGTTACTGTAGTTATCAGGGCAGCCCCTACGAGACTGCAGTACCCATGGATCAGTAAAGGGCCCAGGGATAAACCATTCTGGAGATGATTTCAGGGAACAGAGTCTGTTATGTCGCACATGAGCAACTACTTATATAGTGGAAGCTTATCAATTGTAATTGGTTAGCACATTATCTCAGATTAGATAGTAAGCAATCATATCACCAGGGTCTCTATGTGGAAGAATCACATGAAAGGAGAAGTGGAGAGAACAGTGCAGACTCATCCAGGGAATAGCTACCTGGCTACTCACACTACTTCAGAATTCAGTGTTCTAACTTCTGGGACTACTCAGTGGTATGATGTGTCTTGTTTTTTATTTAGTAGCCCAGTGTGCCATGTGGGCTGGCTGCCAGGTCATATCTGCATTTTCTCCCACAATGCATGTGAATTTCTGCACAGTATGATACATTATGGATAATTTCAATTTATATGATCATTCCCCTAATTTTAATAAACAAAATATTCCTATTGTTCTGTTCTTATAGTTTTTGTGAAAACCTTAGCTTATGTAATTGAGTTTCTCTAGTATATATGCTAAAAATAAGAAATGCTGGGTCATTATAAATGTCCTCTTTATTTATTTTAATAAATATTACAAAATAGCATTTCTAATAGTATTTGTAAATCCAAAGACCACTAAAATATATAAATGTACCAGATTCATCAATTAGTTTTAATATTTAAATTTGAAATTATTTAATCCCTAAACTGTAATTTTTGAATAGCTATATTATTTCCCTCTAGATCTAAATTAATATTTTCTACAATTTATCTATCAATCTATCTATCTATCTATCTATCTATCTATCTATCTATCTATCTATTACCTTTATATTTATTTATCATAATCATCAAAACATTTCATAAAATTGTAATTATCATGACTCAATTTTGTGGTTCTGGGGATAGGCTCCAATACCTATGCATGTTAAACACAATTCTGCCGCTGAATTATATCCTCAGGCTAATGTCATGATTCTTGACCCTTAAATACTTTAGCAGGTGCCTCCTAAAAGTAATGACATTTTAATATATAAACAGAACTTATCTTCCTAAAATATTATATGCCATGTGTAAAATTAGCAGCAGTTTCCTCATTCTTATACCATTTAATATCTACTTCACATTAAAATTTCCTCAGGTGTCACAAAGTGTCATTTTAATGTTTTATTTTGACAACTGGGATTCAGTCAAGTTGAACTAATTAAATATTTTATAAAATGTAATTGAAGTACCAAAAGAATTCATAGTTTAAAATTAAACAGTACAGGGATATGGTTTGTTTTGATTTATTTTTTGAGACAAATTCTTGCTGTATATTTTACGCTGTGCTAGCCTTAAATTCATGATCCTCCTGCCTTAGTCTCCCCAGAACTGAACTCCACTTATACAGTACCATGATACCTAGCAGTATTTTAAAACTCTATTGAGTGTATTAATATAATAATTCCATCACATTTTTATCATTCAATAAAGAAATACTATACTGATTAGGAGTCACTCCTTAGGCTCTCTTACTCTAATCCCTCTTGAAAACTGAGAACTATGACCAGATCTATGCAGGATGTAGTATTAGTCCCTAATATGTGTTCCACTTCAAATCTTCATAGAACAGTAGGTAAAAAGTAAAATTCTTAATACTATGTCTAATAATTCAAGAAATCTTGTAAAGTGAATCAATTGTAAAACCATATGTATATGTTGGTATATATGTATGTCTTCTTTTGCTTAGCCATAAAGCTCTCAGATTTTTCCTATGTCATATTTTGGTATTGTATTTTTCTCATGTTATAGCAGAATAGAAAACACCTGTATGGGTATACTATATTTGGTCATTTAAGCATCTGTTGACAAACATCTTAGTTGCTTCTACTTTGGGGGGTCTATAAGAAATGATTATGAACATTCTTGGTGAAGATTTTGTGGGGACATGCTTTCTTTGACAATGTGTATATATGTAAGAGTAAAACTGATGTGAGCTGTAATGGGTGTACCATTTACATTATTAGGAACCATTTATGAGTATCACAGCTTTTCCAAATATTGTTCAAAAGTTATTGTTGAAGGTACTGTGATGTCTTGGTCAGTAAAGGCTCCTG
>CM052722.1:78629112-78646558 GCA_028551405.1 Uromys caudimaculatus
GGAGAGGACTTTGGGCCTGAGGGTGCTAGTGGCCCCAGTAAAAGGGAATGTCAAGGTGGGAATATGGGAATGGGTGGGCGGGTAGGTGGGAGGAGGAATTCCCTCACAGAGGCGGGGAGGGGGAGGGGACACGGGGTTTCCAAAGAAAAGGGGAATCATCGGAAATGTAAATAAAGTACCAAAAAAAAAAAAAAAAAAAAGAAATGAAAGCTCTAAGAAGGTCCTGGAAAAATGTCAATCAGGTTGCCTCCTTCCCAGACCCAGGAGAGGGTAGTGATTCAGTGGGACTTTTGGTATCTGAAAGATATTCCTGAAACACAGGAAGGAAAGGATACATTATTACTAGTATGACTAGTCTCATTTTTTTTTTAGGTATTAAGTCTATTGGGTCAGTTTCATAAACAGTAGAAAATCTGAGATGTTAGTTGGGGGGCAGCAAAGAAGTGGGGAGAGAGGGAGAAAGGAGACAGATTTCTAAAATGTGGAATACACTGAAGTAATTTTTTAAATGCATCTAGATAGTTTTACTAAAAAAAATCTAAGAAGGCAAAGGATGAACATTTTGTTTAGATTTGAGATTGTCATTTAATTATAATGCTCCCTTTTCTTTCTTCCCTACAAATCCTCCCACACACTCCTCCCAGCTTTCCTTCAAATGCATGCTCTCTTTTTCATCAATTGTTATTGCATGTATATATGTATTTGTCTATACATATATATTCCCAAATATATCCTGTTGAGTCCATGTAACATTCCTTGTATGTACGTTTTCAGGGCTGACCATTTGGCACTGGAAAAGCTGATCGCTGTGCTCTTCCCTAAGGAGAGCCACCTCTCTGCTCCCAGTGTTCTTCATTTGCCCATAGTTCTTTGTGTAGAGCTAAGGCCTTATTCACTTTAGCATGTTTTTAGTGTCATCCTTGTTCAGAAAGGACGAAATGTGAAAGCTATGTGGAGTATAGAATGGTATACTTTCAGAAGTGCCCCATCCCTTGAGGCAAATTTAAATACAGCCAGGAACGGAATGAGTGACAAGCCCTGGGTGCCCCTCCTCTCAATATATTTCTGGTAAGGGCCAGATCATTTTGGGTGAGAACAGGGAGAATGGTGCTCTGTTTCTCTGCCTTTCTCCTAAGAACTGAATTAGGCAGTGTGTGCTTTCAATTGGACAAAGCTGCTTTCTAGCCTTACAAGGGTGGTGAAAATTAAAAAGGGTCAAAGACAATCCTAAGATTAGTGAGAAAGTATACCCTTTCTACCCCCTGCCATCCACCAATCCCGTTTACAAAGACGCCCCATGTCTTTCAAAAGAGACCCGCAAATTGCCATGGAAATCTGCCCCAACAGGCTGTGCTCCAGTCAGAGGAAGAGCCTTTGTTCAAAGGGGTGTGGAGGGGCGCTGCACCATAGTGAACACCGTTAAGCCTCACTAATTCCCTGAAAGGGGGAAAGGCCAATCTTGATTTGTAAGAAGCTTGAATTTGAAAATATGCTGAAAGAAATGCCATGTTATTATTTCTAAAAACCTGCAGTCAAACTGCTGGCTGCAGTCTGTGCATTGAGCTGTTGAGACTCTTAAGGCCCAGAACAAACAGATAAGGGCTGTAATTAGCATATTGGTCATTTGAATGCAAAGTGCACTTAGAGTAGCGCTTAAAAACCGTTTGTTAGCATACTCCCCTAGCAGGCTGACGCTTTCCTATGTATATAATATTAATTTGCCTAGCAACATGCCCTATTTCCTTTTTTAGCAGTAAACTTTATCCTAGCAAGTCAGAATCAGGTAATTTTCCTATACTGGCAGCAGGGATGGCCCAGGAATGAAGGAATACGCTAAACTACTTCGAAAAATTGCTACAAACATATTTGAAATTTCTACCTAATCTTTAAAAGTCACCAGTGGCTTACTATTTATTATTTACTAATTAGAGAAGGTATGCTCTTGGATGATTAAAAGAGGTGGGGAAAACAAAGTGTTTGAATGGCACTCCTCTACCAGCCATCTTAGCAAATGAACACCGGAGAAAGAAATTGGCTGTAAGTTCCTGCTTTGTAGCAAAATAAGGATTGATTGTGAGGTACAACAGGTGCTTAATTATACAGAACACCAGCACGTTGACATCATCATCCATTAAACACATCTGTGATGGTCAGCCAACACTGCTTTTGTATTATTAACTTTGTCTTAAAATTCACATTTGAGACCACTTAATTTGAAGTGGCCCTGAGTTATGTGTGGGAAGAAGGAAAAGAAAGATGAATACAACTCTGATTTTATTCATTGTCTCCATCACATTACTAAGGAAGAAATGCATACTATGGAAGAAAAGTATACTATTAGTTTTAAAGTATACTATTAGTCCAGCAAACTATCTGGTAGACTGGGTAAGGAAAAAGCTGGTGAAACCTCAAAGAGAAAGGAACTTAAATGCCTGCCTCATGAGAAAATTCCCCCATTCTACTTCATGGCCTTGTAAAAGTCAGACACGCTGAAAGAGAGATAGGGAGAGATTACCCATGAACCTCTTAGAGGAAAGATCAATCATCCTTAAGCAACGAATTCCCTAATGTAATGGTTCCCAAATTTTGCTGCACATTAGAATCTGAGAAGATTAGAACCTGAGGGAATTTTTTAAAAGCCTGGATGCTCAGATATATGCCATCAAATTAGATTACAATGTTTAGCAATAGGACCTAGGCAACAGCATTTTATAAAGGTAATTTCTCCTGTGTAATGAAGTTGAGAACCAGAACTGTAACACCTTTCTTCTTTATGAGCATTTAAGTTAATCTTTCCAATTACCCTAAGAAGGAGGATTATATTTCACAGATGAGGAAAAGTTCAAAGGGGCCAAATATGTTGTCCAAGGCCTTGAATTATAATACAGTAAAAGTGGAATTTGAATATAGCAATTTAATTACAAGAGTCTACATGCTGAAACTTTGTATAACAGTGCTCTCCAGATGTTTGTCCCCATCTCCAGCACTAAGAGAATCCCATGTCAATGTGAGAGGAATTTTTTAGGCATGTTATATAAATCACGTGGTTTTAGTCACACTGTGTGCTTCTAGGTAGAGTCAAGGAGATATGGTCAACTTCTGATAAGTCTGATAACTCTAGTTTAGCTGTCATTTCATTTGCTTTGTTGGAACTTTATTAACCCAAGATTATCAGAAACAAGATTATAGCCTGACAAAATCAGACTTCTTGTGTGACTTAGCCATAGAGCATCCTTGGTCATAAATATCAATAGCAAAGTGAGTCTGGGATCCTTGGTAGGAAGGTAGTATCACCTAAGGGAGGAGGGGGACCCTGTGACATTTCACAAGTGCTATGTAGCTTTGGGGAAAACAGTGCTTTCCTTAAAGTTATATCTGGCTTTATGTATGAATACTCCCACTCGGAATAATGGCAAAAGTATTTATTCTTAACCCATGCTAGTTTTTATCCTTTCAATCCCAGAAAGATTTCGACTCTTTCAGGGTTTTGCCCTTTTCAAATTAGGTGGGTTTGAAAGACACATTGACATTCATATAGTCCATGAATAGATTTATTGATTTCCAGATGAGCTAATAAAATATTTCACATAGGAGGACATGTCAACAATATCAGATTCTGAATAAGATTGGTGTTTGAGTTATTAGTGTTAGAGCAACATCAATTTCTACATTTTAAATATTCTGTAATCAAAATATCAAAGACATGTAGTCAAGGATACATAAGGGCTCTCATACATTTTTGTAACTTCCAGTGCTTCCTATGATGTTTACTAGATAGATATTTTTGATAACACCCTTTGGAGCTCAGGATGTAGCTCAATTGCTAGTGTGCTTACCTGTTAGACATGGTACTCTGGGTTCTGTTCCCAGCACTGCCTACAATAGGAATACTACCACCAGTGAAGTAAAGTCAAGAGAATCAAAAATCCAAGGATATTCTCAGATGCATACAGAGCTTGAGACCAGCCAGGGCCACATGAGACCTCATCTAAATAAATAAAAGCACTTTCCCAATGTAGTCTGACTTCCTGTTCTTCCGCAAATAGTCTGAAAGTAGTTATACCAGTGTTCTTTTATACAGGTCCCTGGATTTATCTCTTGCATACATTAGTATTGTCAGTGTACAGTGACTAGCAGGTACAGATCTCTAAAGGCTCATAGGTATGGGAACCACTTGTTTATCAGTATGCCAGTTGAATATAGTTCACACTATACAGATTGCCAGTTAAGAATAGGAGGGAAGAATAGAAGGAAAGACATGGAGTATGAAAGGCAAGACATATAAGGGAAACAGAATACCTTGCTCAGGCCAACACTTGGGCATAAAGCAAGATGAGTTGGAGCTGGAGTGTGACATTCTACCTACCTATATACCTTTTACTTGCTAGGTATTCAGTAAATATCCCAAAGGAATGACTGATTTATCATTAAAAAATGCAACCAATCTTCCCTTTCTAAATTATCTGAAGCCCAAATATAACACAGGATAGGGACTTGTGTTCAGGAAAAGGAAAGTAGCAGGCATAAAAGAACATGCACACCAATGACAACCCTGAGCTCCCTTTGCATCTGGCTTTGGCCATGTCCTTACATCTTGGACCCTGATCCATGCCCATGAGGGTCCATGGATCCATGCACCTTTGAACTCAATGTGCCTATCACTAATGAACTTGACATTCTGCTCACTTCTCCATTGTTTGGCTTTAGTGGAAAGTTTCAGAGGTGTTCACCTCTTCACTCATTTCTCAGGACTCTGATTTACAACAAACATGGATTCAGGAGGGACCTGGTAGTGGTAGGTAAGGAAATGCTGAAAAAGTGCACTACCTTCAGGATTTGGGTAGCATATGTTGTCTGAAAGGGTGGTCAAAAATGTGCCTACTGATGAGTTTTCTTCTTCACCTCTAGAGAGAAATGTTCCACTGCTCATCATTTCAGATAATTGGGTGTGGGGATAGGGGCCCTTCTGTTCCTGATAACCTTATTATGTGTTTATCAAGAGCATACACTGCCCAGGTTGTCACGACAACCAGCAATGATTCAAAGCTTCCCTGAAAGGTCTGTATCTCTGGCAAATAATCAGCCTTTAGCTCTCAGCAGATGCTGAACTGAGCAGCCAATCACAGGTGAGCTGAGAAAACATGACATCATAGTTCAGCTGGTCCAAAAAATTCTTTTTGGCTTTCTTTTTTTTTTTTTTTCGTTGATTCTTTGTCCCCTAGATGGTCTCTCTCCCCTCCCCTCTCCTTCTCCCTCTTCTCTGTCTCTCCTCTCCCACCCACTTCCTTCTTCTCTCCTCTCCCTCCTTCCCTCCCTGCTCTCTCCCAGGGGAGCATGCAAGCGAGCACAAACACATACACCAAAAATCCCTCACAAACAACAACAACAACAAAATCCAAGCTTTCTGAATTCAATTCACTGTGCAGCTTGACTTGGATTCTCCAAGTGCAGTGATTGGAAGTTCAAGGAAAAGGAATGCATAATTCTCTTGGGAGAAATGTCAAAGAGCGTTGGCTCAATTAAATAATGTGGTTTGATACGTATGACTATAGTGGAGGCAGAGGTAATTAACACCAAGTTAGAATAGAGAAACTTCCTACTTATTAATTCACTCCAAGCCACTTGGATTTAATCGTCTTCTACTTTTCCTTCATCGACTCCCTCATGAAATGAAGGAGGGCAGAGGCAGTGGACTTCTGAATCCTCTCAGGTTCTGCAAGGTAGGCCTCTAGTCTGGCCTAATTATGAACAAAGGTTAGGACAGACCCTCTGTTCCCAGATGCACATTTAGGAATCACGTGTACGCGTAGTCTTAGAAAATTGTTTAAGGAGGTGTGTGTTTCTTCAATACATTAGGTTTGCTTTTGTGTTATTAGCCATTTACATCCACAATAACAATTCAGGGATAGGCAACGTGAGTTTTACAGAGAAGAAAACTAATACCTTGGGAAATTGGACTCTTGTTCAAGGGTTTGTCCAGTTTCAAGGTCCTGTGTTACAACTCTGGTTTCAAGAAGATGGTGAGTTCTTAGTCGTATGATTCTCTCTGCTCCACAGTTTCTAGTTTTTCGGAAACACTTTTGTGGCATATCTGAACTCCCTGTATTTATTTCATATGCAACCTACAAAACTGCTTCTTCAGGAGAGCTTCAGATGCTAATATAGTGGACAGGGGGCCAAGCAGAAATAGGATCAGTTACAGTGAGTGCGACACATAGTGATGCCTAGAAACTGAGTGGAGATGAACTAGGCCCTTTACTCCTATTTCATACCTTGACACCAGTTGCTGAGTAAATTGGGGTAGGAGGATAGTTTGTAGATGTGCGCCTGGGGGCTGAAGATTAAGATCACCTAGGACCTTTCAGAGGATCTGGGTTTGATTCCCAGCACCCAAGTGGCAGCTTACAACTGTCTGCAACTCCAGTTCTAGGGAACACAAAGCCTTTTCTCCACCGTAGGCACTACGCATGCACATGGTACACAGACATACGTGTGGGCAAAACACCCATACAGCTAAAAAAAAAAATAATAAAATTTTCAAGTGCACCTGTTTCAGAAAATTATGTGAAGACCGAGAGCTACAAACTCTCAGCATCAGCTACCAGAACAGTTTCTGGCTATGGATTTAAGGTAAAAGTGCAAAGAAATCCAAGGCATGCTGGCCATTTCTGCCATGTAGATTACATATTATTATTTTCTTATATCCAATCTGTTTAGGAATGTCTACGTTCACTGTATCTTTGATTGCCCTACTGGAACCACTGCCCCGACATTCAGATAGCTTTCAGGATAGTTAAGGTGCTGATTGGTTTTGTTTTAAGCACTCTCCTGAATTATATTTTTGATTTTAATTCTGATTTTTACAAGCAAAACAGAGTATATAGTTATTATTTAAATTCATTCAAACAAAGCCAGTCATGCTAATACAGGCTTGTCATCCCAGTACTGGGCAAGTAGAAGCAGAGGACCAGGAGCTCAAAGTCATCTTCAGCTACATGATGAGGTTGGAGCTACCCTTAGCTTTTTAGAGCCTGTCTTAAATGAAAATGAAAATAATGTGCATTCAAACTGTACAGATGCTTGTTTTCTTTTTTATACAGTCACATCAATAAAACAATTGTAACTTGCAAATGTATTGACTACACCTAACCATTTTAACTTAACTCAGCCCACTGAAAAGAATGGATTTCTTCTCCTTGGGATTGTGTGGCTAACTGGGGGCTCTGGCCAGTTGCTGCCACCTACCATTCCAAGAGAGTATCTTAATACATAAATGCAAAGTAAAGCTTCTAGTGAATGCACATCACTTTTGCACCATGGTAAAGTAAAAAACAAAACAAAAAACTGATGCACTATTGTAAGTTTGACATTGTCTATATAGAGGAAACACACATACTTGTAGGTCATAATTTACACCATTTATTCCCATTATCACTTTCAGCAGTTTGCTGTGTTTGCTGTATTCAATTTCAGTGTAAACACACACACACACACACACACAGATTTTTAACAAGTATAAAATTATAGTGTACATATTGTCTTGCAATTGCTTTTTCACCTAAAAATGTGTCGAGGTGTGCTCTTATTTTAGCATATGAGAATCCACATGATTGTTTTTATCTGAGGGATATTTAGGCTATCTTTTATATGATATTTACACTCTTACATTAGATTAAACAACAAATATTCTTGAGCATATATCTTGGTATGCTGTCATGAAGATATCTATAAACATTTTCCTTGAATTAGAATTGCTAGATACAGTGACAGATACATTTTTTAATTTGATAAGACTCACTCACTTGTCAGTCCAATCCATGGTATGGTATATGAGAATGTGCAATGTTTCCTTTATTTAGAATTTGACTGGAATGAAGACACTAACTTTAATTTACTTATAAAAGCCTCACTTTGGATATCTCTCTTCTCTTGTAAATCATAGACTTGTAAGTCATAGACATGGTTTGGTTGCTAGGAACCAACACAGAAACATGGAAACTTTGAGTGACATTAGTCTTTGCTGATGGCACATCATGTTTGGTACCACAACGTGCCCCCCCAAAAGATTAGTTGTACCATCAAAATTAAGTGACCATCTCCATTTATATATAAAAGGAACACTCAATGGTCTCATCCCCCAAACACACTGTTAAATTGCCTTATAGTATGATAGAAAGGACCTAGAAGAGAAAGAAGAAAGCTTGGTTTCTATGACCATGTATTTCTATGGTGCAATGCGTTGGTGACTTCAAAGCCCTGGGATTCCACTGTCCATTCTATGAAATTCAGATCATAATGCTTGCTGCGGTAAACTGTTAAGGGTATTGTGAGAATTTAGTGGCAAGATACAAAGGTTTGTAAGCTAAGAAATATGATACACATCCCAAGTGGTTATTAAGGTTGTATCCTTAAACCAGGGGAGCTTCTATGCAAGGGAAAAGATAGTGGGAGTTAGGAGGGAAAATTTACACAGAGATGAAACATTAAGCTTGTACAGCGCAGAGCCCTTTCCTCTTGCTCTATATTTTTGGAGAACAAACTGCACTGCTAAAAGTCTATCTTTTGATATTAAGAATAGCATAGGTTATCACCTTTTTACATGAGGATCCAAGTCTTTCCTTCTGGGCTTACAGTCTTGTTTGAATGACATTACTATGCTTCTGTTTGTCAAGTACCTAATAGGATTTTGCCCCTCCCCACACTTAGTTTCTGTAATCACCGGGGAGAGAAGAAATACACACATGAAATGTTTAAATAACCATGTGAAGTGACTGCATAAATAGCATCGAGTTATAGCTGAGGTATATGTGAGGATTAGAGTGAAATCAAGTACCTTTTAATTATGATTTAAATCAATACCCCAGAAACCATAGTTGAATCATTACCAGGAAAACCCTGTTATGCTTCCTTTTAAAAAAACTATTTTAGTTTGAAAGAACCCAAGATAAATGCAATTTACAAAGATACGTTACCATTAAGTAAATGACATTTAGATCAGTATTTTTTAGATTACTTCCACCATTATGTGTTAAAAAAAAAAATCAATGGGATGTAGTTACTGTTTTAACCCCAAAGTTAATTAAAAAGATATCTGTAAAGTCATTGTAAGAAGAATCATTCTGATTTCAACCTATTAATCAAGAATGGGAGAGAGAGTCTGTGTTGCATTAGAAGGTAACCACTGGGATGTGTTTTAAAGTCTATTTTTACATACCTTATTTTAAAACAACGCTTACCTTGTATACTATTTCCTTATAAAGCCAGTGCATATTTTCACAGCCATTAATACCATGCTTAATTTTCATTAAGCATACACTTTAGCATATTAGAAAATCCATGAACTTTGTACTTAGATTTCAATATAAATCCCAGTTCTACTACTTTCTTCAGTCTTCATCCAATACTTATGTATGCATAAATATGTATATTTTTATTGACGAAAAATGTTGCAAAGTCATCCATAAGAACGGTTTGGATCACGTTGCTTATCGAGTCTCTGTCGTCCTTTTCCTATTTTGTCGGAGGTTGATTGTTGTTCTCTTTCAGTTCCCGATGTTATTCAAAATGAATTAATTCTCACCCCCACCCCCACTTGCCCAGCTAGCTGACTGATTATCTCTTGTGAATCCAGAGATCATTCATGTGTGGCTTTTCCTCAGAGGACCTGAAAAAAGGTGAAATTCAATTTGGTGTTAAAATGCATTGTGTGGTAACTGTGAAGAAATGATGTTGGTTCTTAGGCAGTGCTGAGAAAATTAAATCAAAGAGGCATCAGAGTCATTATTCATTTTGACCATTCACTTTTGCAAGGATACATTTATCTTTATCTTCAAAAAGTTTTAAAGTAGAGAACAAAATAGCCTGTAATCACAGTGCTTTGACCAAACCATTGCAATATTATGCTCCCTCCCTTCTGTGTTGGGAGGCAAATTTTACATCATTATAGTTCGAACACACGTACAACCTATTGTCTCATTGCAGGGATCTGACATAATTTGTATGATCTGCCAAAACTCTAGGGAGTATGGATTTGGGTGCAAGAAGTTATGATTTTCCGACGTAGATTTTAAATGGTTTAGGGCACCTGTGAAAAATTGAAGCTTCTCCTAAAGACAAGAGAAATCTGTAAAGGTTTTCGGGAAAGACGGCAAGGGGGCTTGTGTGAGATCAATGCTCTCAATTGGAAGAATAATTATTCCTTTTGCATAATGCCACCTGTTTTGAAATGTATGTTTCATGTGCAGAAGACTATTTTTCCTGCTTAAATTGCTACCTTTCTTAATTCCACCGCCACACACACACCCCCTTTACTTGTCTATGTAACCTGCTAGGCTGACAGGTGGTGTCCCAAATCCAAATTTCCTTAAGAAAGCCTGCTCCAGTAGATGGATTCCCTAGCCTGAAAATGCATCTCAAAGCCCAGTGCAATGCTCCCTCTCCACTCCTGTCTGGTGTCTTTCTCAACGGCTCCACCTTCCTCTTTAGACAATCCCGACAGTGTACAAGTTCCCATCTCCCTTCCCTCTCCTCTCTCCACCCCCTTCACTTTCTCCCCCCTCCTAGGGCGCTTCCTGCCTGGAAACAAAAGATTGGTCCCCAGTAGCCCACTCAGGGCGATTTTACTTTTATGCTCACCATCTGATTGGCCTAGGTACGGTGCAGAGCCCAGGTGACGTCATATCATAGAAGAGCTAGGGAGCGGTTGCTGAGCAGAGGGGCTATACAGCAGGCAAGCAGCTGTGGCCGCAAATTGTCTGGGGTCTTACACTGGGGGCTGCAGCTTTTCCCCTCTGGGAATAAGTGCAGTGGGCGAAAGAAAGGCCGTGGGGGGGGAGCGGGCTGGGCCCGGGGCTGCGGCTGCAGCCGCTGGGCTGCAGCTCCCCAGCCCAACTGCCAGCGTGCTCCGAGGTACTGGAAAGGTCTTGGCAGGGTGGCTGGACCCTTGGCAGGTAAATCCCGCGACTTCTGTACTGTACCGGACTAGCTCGGGGGAGGGGAGGCTGCCGGGCAGATGTTCTTTCTTGTGTCCCCCTCCTGCTCTTGCTGTGCCCCAGCTTTGACTCTCCTACGTGGCTCCATTTCCCAAGCCCTGGGACCCAGCGCACAGCGCTTGATGGGGTTTGCTCAGGCAGATGAGTGGGTGTGTCCGGGCTGGTCCTGAAGGACCTGGGCTTCTTCCCTTGGCCAAGCCCAGGGTTAGCTTACTGGGGTTTGGGCCGCCTAGGGCAAAATCCGCCCTGAAAGCTATGTCAGACTGTAAGTCTACTACCATCTTCCCGTGCACCCCTCCACCCCGCCCCAGCCACACTGTTGACAGCAGCTCTCCAGGGAAGGGGAGGGGGTGTGGCCGCAGTCTGGCCAAGTCTGCATCAGAACAACCCGACTGAAATAGAAAAGTGCCAAATTTCTTAAAAGGGAGCTTTCCTTTCTTTAAAAAAAAATTTTAACCCCCTCCCCTTTTCACTTGGGGGGGGATGGTAATGACAGGAGGACCTTTTTTTCCTCTTCTTTTTCTTCTTCTGTGGAGACTGAATGGATTTAATATGGTCCTTAGAAAAGCATTCCCCCCCCCGTTGGCCCCTGTCTTTGTCTGGGGAGTGGGGGTCACTGGGTTTGCTGTTTCCTCCCTTCCCACTCCTCTGTAGCTCCCAGAAGACGCTGCCCTCAGTTTGTGACCTGGCATGATGACTGGCATACTTCTGAGTGAACAGAACATTTTAGATTCTGGCTCTGGCAGGCTTTCCTTCCTTAGGTGATGGCTGAGGGTAGAGTGAGGGTGTTGGGGGTGTAGATGGTTCTTCTAAGGAGGGAACCGGAGGCTCCATTGGGTTTGGTTTTTGCTTGTTTGTTTGCTTGTTTGTTCGTTTGCTTGTTCCCACCTTCCAGAATCCGATTCTAGATTCTAGCCTTGGAGTTTCTGGGCTGTGTGGGCTGTAGAAGCAGAGGGAGGGGTGAGTGCCTTGGCTTTGGGAAGCATGAAGGGGGTGGTTGCAGTGTTATTTTTTTTTTTAAAAAGTGGCTTCCACCAGGGAAGCCCTTCGCCATGTTAGTTTTGCTCCCTTCCCCAATGGTTTTGCAGACTCAAATCCAGGCCAACTGTATGGCTGTCTGAGGTGCTGGAACAGAAGGAGGTCCATTCCTGTTGGTGACAGCACTGTGTGCCCTGTTCTAGGATGAGCCAGGTATAAAAGGTCAGTGTGGTTTTCACTGGGCCATGTGTAAAATCATAATTGGTCAGGATGTGTGATCTGGCATTTGAGCTTCCAATCACGGGCACCTTTGAGTAAAGGAGCTCACTGTGGTAATGGATGTAAATGGATGATTAATAGGCTGGGATCTGGGAAAAGAGCCAAATACCCCTCTTTTTTTTTCTGGATACAAATGTCATACTCCTCTGTGTTCATGTAAGACACAACATGGAAAGAATCTGGAAGGTAGGCTGGTTTGAAGCTGGCTGTTGGTAATCCAGAATCCAGAAAGACCTCAGGATGTCAAGAGGCAGGTTCTTTAAATCTCCCAACAGACGAGTACACATTGTGATGAGAGTGCAAGCAATGGGCCACAAGACTCCAGGAACATATGAGTGCTGGTCATTCGTACAGGTTATGGTTTTTTTTTCCCCTATTCAAAGGTGGAAGTGGTATACAGGGCAGTAAACAAGTTTGCTGAGGGTTTGGAAGAGACTGGGTAGTAGATTTATTTGATAGACGAGGAAAGTGGAAAGGGACTGTAAAGATGGCAGGGGTTGCTATTAGAGATTGTGCTATTATAAAGTCAAGACTAAGCACAAGGTCAAAGAGGATGACTAATACAAGAGAAATCAGATCTAGAAACCAGAATAAAGTCGGAGCTAAAGGAGTTGGAAGAAGCAGAGCTGTAGTGGAGATAAAAAGCCAGCATAATGCCAGGAGCTCAAGAGTCCTATTTTCTCTGATGAAATGGTAATGGACAAGTTTTGGTAGTCAAGTCAGCAATGACTCAATCAAGGATTATAGAGACCTTTTAGCTGTTTAGGAAATAAATTCAATTCCCAACTTCAGGACCCATTTTCAGAAACCATTAACATTAGTCAAAGGAATGAGAAGAAACTTGATGAGGTGCAGTCTCAAACAAACAAACAAACAAACAAACAAATACAAAGAACCAATGCTTTCATTTGGAGTGAGAGAGGGCAGGGGATGAAGGATGGAAAGGAGAGCAGGGGAACTATTATCTGAGACAGGAGTCTGACTGTTTTCCATGGGTGAGTTAGGGCCAGGTTTGGGACAAAAAAAAGACAAAAAAAAAAGAAAGGAAGGAAGGAAGGAAGGAAGGAAGGAAGGAAGGAAGGAAGGAAGGAAGGAAGGAAGGAAGGAAGGAAGGAAAGAAAGAAAGAAGAGAGGGAGAGGGAGAGGGGGAAGGGGAGGGAGATTTCTCAGTGCTTCTGGGACCTGGTGTCCACCCAGGACAGCACAAAACCTTTACCCTGGAGGATAAGCGTGACTTTCCATCTGGGGCTCAGCTTAAGCTTTAGCCAAGCTCTGCCCACCCTGCATCCACATCCATCCCTACATCTGTCAGGAGCTAGGTGGCTCCTTTGGCAGGGCCAGGGTAGAGTTCCAGGCCAAATCCACACTAAACAGCTTTGCCAGCAGGGGGCGGAATAAGTAACCGTAGAGGACCGAAGTCCTCCATTTCAGGTGTGAAGCTGAGCCTCGGATCAACTAACAGCCATACATTTACAATCTAATTTAGCAGTACCAGAGAACTAAATGAACCTTCAGGTCAATGTGTTCCCATTTCTTCCCAGAAATGTGGTGTTTCCTGCCGCGCTCTGCAGTGTAGGAAGGCACATGCTTTTACTTGTGATTACTTGAGTCACTAATACAGCCTAACCGGGAGTTTAATTGGAAATGTTAATCAATGCAATAGATCCGTGTCTGATTTGCACATTCGGTCAATTATCTGCACATTGGGACAATCTGTGCTGCACCCAGGGGATGCAACCAGGGGGTAAAACGGTACAGCTACAGCTGGAACTGGGGGTGGGAGGCAAAATAGGGGAAGTGGACCTTGAAGACTGGGAAGAAACGAACCATTTACTGGTGGAGAGAAGAGTCATTTCAAATGTATTTTCACAGAGAGGTTGGATCATGAGGCGAATGGTCCAGAGGCTCACAGAGCTGAGAGGAGGACAAGGTTTTCTTTCTGAGTAGAAGGGGGTTGGATATAGAGAAAGGATTTTTTTTTTTTTTTTTTTTTTTTTTGTGAGGTGGGCAGGGCGGAAGCTAGGATAGCCTGAAACTTGGAAACCAAAAGTCAGGTGTTCTTGGCTGAACGCATGGGGTACTTGGTCCTGTTTCTTTGACCTTCAAATGATGGAAGTTAGATCGGGTGTTCTCCACTCTGGCGGGAACATTTTAGGAAGAGGATCCTTTTGTACTTAGTAGTTAAGATAGCCGCTAAAGTACAGACCTCCTGCAACAAAAGAAAATAGCTTTTAATACCACTTTGCATTTTGTATGCTCTGCAGTTTAGGGAAAGCCAATGCAAAACAAGTATTCACACATTTCATCTTTTAGCTGCGTGACTTTATTTTTATTTCATGTGAATGGGGAACATGTGGGAAAAGAGAAGCCCAGTTCTGTATTGGCGGGGCAACCTATAAGCCCCAGTTGCTCTGTGTGTTATTCTTTATAGACAGTTCGTAGAGAGTGGCACTGATCCACACTACTGTTTTAATTCCCTAATGCAGTCTCAAAACAGAAGGGGTTTGGAATGAAGAAAAAGATAAAGAAAAGGGGGAGCTTCCTGGGGGAGTCCTTTCCCCTCATCTCTATCTGAGCCTTGTGAAATCTTTGGAATTCTGCTCTCGAAACAGACCACTACCTCTGACAGTTAGCACTTTATCGCCCCCTTGTGACTGCACTAGAGACATTTTTTCTCAGCTCTTGATTGCTATCCCATGATCTCCATCCAGGGTGCCAGTACTCTTACACAGCTCTTACTCCTGGCAAGCAAAGAGACATTCCTTCTATCAAGACTGAAGGAGTAAGTGGGGATGTGCAGCCTCCTTTAAAGCATTCTTCTCCAGTGTGAGTGGGTTTAAAGAGAGGGGTACCACTGTCTTCTCCCTTTTGTTTTTCTCCTCCTCCTCCTCCTCCTCCTCCTCCTCCTCCTCCTCCTCCTCCTCCTCCTCCTCTTCCTCCTGCTCCTCCTTTGGGCCTGAAAAAGGAATCAGGAGCTTTCCCCAGAAATATTTAGTGCTACATAAGACACTTGCCAATGGTTCTGGGGAAGAGAGCATAACTGTCATATAACTTCTGTTGATCTGCATCCCAAGGTGATAGTTTTAGTCCTTAGACAGGAAATCTGGCAAAAAGCTAAAATTCGGCAAGGGAAGAGAAGTTAGATGTGTATACGATGTGTGCACCCACACCTCCCAGCTTTCAACAAGCTGTCTGAGCTACAGGTAGAAAGCAAGGCAGCAGAAGCTAACAGTATAATGCAGTTGTGCAACACTCACCACTCTGTACAGACACACAACATGGCATAGACTATTTGTGCTGCACACTACGAATTAAACACATGGCATGTACACATGCATGTACCATGCATGGCAGAGATCCAAATGCATATTCACATTACAGAAATATAGTGCATGCCGACAAGATAAGCATACCTGGCATGATATAAGTGCAGTATTGTACATATAATACAATGTACAATGCAGGTTCAGGATAAACACAACATAGTAGAGATATGATACACCATATACACAGACACCTTTAACAGTATAAGGAATAGCACAAAATACACGACTCAGCTTTTACTAATATACAAAATATGCTATACTTAAAATATACTTTCAGTAAGCAAGGAGTGTAGACACCTGGTTACCTGCCAGTTGCTTCTGCTCTGTTTCAAGCTACACAACTGGTGGGTTCAAAGCAAACTACCATAACGTTACCATTTGATGCTCCAAATGGGGATATGTGGGAAAAGAGATATACTCAAGGAAAACTTAGAAAGATGGAGATTTTTGGTTAGTACAGGCTGTTGTACCTACCCTCTTCCCAGTCTCTTGCATTTTTTCTCTCCCCCCCCCACTCCCACAATCAGTTGCTGCTTCCCCAGTAATTGGCTTCAACATCAGTAATGGGCCACATCTGACCTTCCTCATGTCCTGTCACTTGTGCAGTTCTGACAGTTCTTACCTCCCTACCTCACCTCACCTTCTTGCAAAGAAAGTGAGCTCCTGCAGAGAAGGAGGAGGTGACTCACTGCTCAGTGATGCAGTGGGAGGGATTTGGAAAGCCACTAGGGAAGCCTGTCAGAACTGCACAGGGATGATACAGATACTAGGGGCAGTTGTGATCTAGGATGTGTACCAGAGGAAGAGATAGACTAGGGATCTGGCATTATTCTTTTATTATAAGAAACAAAATTGGAGATCATGGGGCTTTTCTTCACTCCCTAATACTTCAATTTTTGTGGGTTTTGTTTGTTTATTTGTTTGTTTATTTGATATCCATCAATCTATTTCTTTAGGTTAGTACTCTGTATTTTGTTGTCCTCTAATAACTGGGTGCTACCCTGGGACATGTTCTATCTGAATTAGCATGTATTTGCTGCTCTCCTTGCAGGGTAAATATGGTTGTGTGTGTGTGTGTGTGTGTGTGTGTAGGTGAAAATGTTGGCGGGAAGTAGGTAGAGGTTGTCCAGCTCAGAGTTCTACAAAGGAGAAGAGCAATTTTTCTCTGGGGAAGATTAAGAGATTGTGGGAAAAGTAGAAACTAGAGGGGTTAAAAAGACCCTGTCTCTGGCAGAAGGTTTAGCTGCATGGTAAGAGTGACTGCCTAGTATGCAAGACACCATGGTTCTAGATTCCAGCTCCACCATGGGGGAGGAGCAAAGGGAGGGGGAAAGAGAGAGAACTGATTTCCATCACAATGAGATACAGAAACCTCTGTGAGTCGAACAAGGTAAGTCATACCCGAAATAACCACAAACAGTGTGTATTTGGCAAAATTTGGCACAAGCTATGGAAAGCATTTCTTTGAAGCTAGGCCAGAAGTTTCAGTTACGGTCAGAGGTTTAGAACCTTCATAGCTGTGAGGCAATAGAAAACTCAAGGCGTTCTTCCCTGAGAGACTCTTTCTCCAGATGCCTACCCAAAGAAAGGTTGGTGGCTGAAGGAATTGAAATGGGGGTGGAGACTCAGAATTGAGGGATGAAGGAACCGTATAGTGGTGGTAGGTTGCTAGACAGATGAGCCATTCTCAGTGAGCTTTACCTCTATTGGCAACTTATACACTGGACTGTGCATCTCTGGTAAGTGCAAATTCACCCTTACTTCTGAAAGTTGTGTGCATTTTTCACATGCATCTTATTTGACTTAGCCCTCCTAATATGAGTCCAAAATAACCAGGGCAGCAGATCTTTTATAGTTGATAAGAAGACCCAG
>CM052722.1:78646658-78705237 GCA_028551405.1 Uromys caudimaculatus
TCTCTCTCTCTCTCTCTCTCTGTGTGTGTGTGTAACATATATGGGAGTAGGATGAGGGAGTAGCAGCTGTAGAAAGGGTTCAGTATTCCCCACAATGCTTTCCTCAGCAGGCTCCTCCAAGAAAGAACAGCTGAGTCCTTACAACTTGTGGTAGCTGGTGTGCTCAGCACTGAGTCACTCAAGGCAGCCCAGCCCCTTCTCACAGGCAGCATTCCCCTCTGCTGAGATCCTGCAATGGTGGCTGTGTGAGGTGAGCAATGGATTTCAAGGCATGGAGATAGGGGTATTTGAAAGCCAAATAAATCTTGCCTATTTATCTGAGCTCGGGTCCCGCGTTAGGCCTCACAGTATGACCCTTCAGTCTGTTATAGCTATCCTTCATCTCTTGGTTCCTCCATCTCTAATATCGGAATGACAGCCTTGACCTACATTTTGATGTGAGGACGAGAAACAACATAAGAGTCATTGGCAAGTCCTTTGCAAATGTCAAGCACCATCTAAGAGCATCAGTGAAACACAGAAAATGCTCCCCATCAAGCTGTCTGTCATTTCTTTTTCTCCTTTCTTGATATCCGAGTGGCATTTCAGCCACATGTCAAAAATCCTCCAATCAGATCCTGCGGTTTCTACTGCCCCATAATCTTAATTTGATCTTCATAGTCAAATGTATTCCCAACCCACTCTCCCTTGCTTCTGGGACTAAAATTTGGCAGAACCCGCCCTCTACCTTCCCACCTAACCAGGCAGCAAAGGCAGATGCCTTCCCCTAGCTCTCCAGCGTGAGTCTGTAGCATGCATTGCTTTCCTCGCATCATAAATCATTCCTTAAGGAGTTTGTGGAGTATTTCTCTGAGCAAAGAAACTAGATTACCAAGGGCAGGTCTTTAGTCTTACAGTTCTCTACTGTCCCTTATAAACAGCTTTGCACATGGGGCCCGTCTCTCTTCCTCTGTGCATGCCTGTTATCTGTCCTTCTCCCTGTCTGCCCCCTAAGCAGTCACAGTAGCTTCCTCTGCTGCCTTCTCCACCTGCTCTTCTATACTATACCTGCAGCCTAGATGGCTACTTAGGATTTGATGTTCCTGAGTGTCTCTGCCTGTTCCAATGTCTGTCTCTATGTCAGCTGCTTAGGCATCCATCCTGTTGCCCAAGTCAACATTCCCATTCCCAAAGAATTTCAAGTAGACAAACAAGCAAAGAATATGCAAGCCATTTCTCTTTGACTCTGAGCACACCTTGGGCCTTGAAGATGGTAGAAGTACATCTCAGAGCAGGAGTTTGTGTGATGCATTTTCATAAAAGGGAAGCACCAGAGTTTCAGCCATGAAACTGAAGGTATGAAACTACAGCCTTGCTGATACGGATGCATTCAACTTTCTAGAAATGGGCTGATCCGGGATCGTCTATAGACTTTGACTGACAAAAGGTAACTAGAACTGGTAATAATAATAATAAGTGTGCCTGGGGTTCTCTCCTGGGATTTCTATGACAACTACAATAAGAATTTTTATTTATTATCTACTGTTGCCAACACTGAGCTAGATAGGCACTTTGCAAAGGAGAGGTTTTTTTCTCAACTAGTTCACACTTATCTTTCTGAATCTATAAGCAACTTTTTTGTCATTTCCGTTATAGAGGTTGGGAGGGGCTCAATAATTCTAGAACTAGAATAACATGTCTGTCTGGGGAGGAAAGACATTTCCTGGAGAGGTTCCTAGCCTTCAATGGTATTCAGTGCTCACCCAGTCATATCTCTTCCCAGATTCACCCTCACTTACCACTCTTACCCCTCTCTCACATATAATCATATTTACAAACCCAGTACACACAGCTGAATAGATATATTCATAAATTCATATTTTCATTATGATACACATACACCTTACCCCCACTTGAATGGTCTCACCTACTCATGTCTTTGTATTTCTCCTTAATATTTTCACACACTTTTATATTTACTTACATTATACAGGCAAATAATATAATAATATATACCCTTGCTTCCTAACACATCTATATAAATTAAACACTTTGTGCCCAGACATACCTCACCTTTCCCCTTGCCCAACTCAAACTTCTTTCCACAGTCATAGCTATAGACAATACATCAGTTCTATATTCTCTGGCATGTTTGCACTGATATGATCATTTTTCCTCATAGTCACACACAATTGAGGGACACACGCGTGTACACATGTCCTCACCCTATTCGTATATAAAGATGATAGCAATACAGACAGTGTCTCACCCATTCACCCTTGTATACTTTTGAAGTGTTACACTCTCCTGCTCTATCCCACTGACAGGTCCGCTTTCACTCACATGCACCTCATATTCCCAGAGACTCACACTTAGACATGGAGGCAGATATTACGACACATCTGCACACTCAAGAACTTTCATCCTGGCATCTAATCATCTCGTTCAATACTATGCCTTCAGACACACAACCTGAAATACAGTTACACATGCATTTCTTTTCATAAATATAGCCATTTTCACCTGCTGTCATCATTTCTCCATTTACACCATCACTTATGTGCAGATATGTACACAGAGATTTACATTGGCATGTACGTATTCTCATTCATTACTCATACCAAATTCATAAATACAGCTATGCTTAATGGGTAGCCACGTATTTACACTCATGCATTTCCAAATATGCATTTTCACTTTCAGAACTACACATTGCAAATTATGCATTCCCCACTCATTCTTATGAACACATAATAACTCCCCTGTACACTCTTACATGAACACCGTCTTACATAACAATCCCTATTCATACCATCACATGTTTTCACACAAACACTATGATACTTACCACATACTAGTACACATTTCCACTCTCCTAGTCTCATATGGATATACCCTCACACTGTTACATATATCACACAAGGGTACATATAGTGACATATGCTGTGTTCGTAGTCACTAACATGCATTTTACTGGTATGTACCATATGTACCATAATACATGCATAATTTATATTGCGATAGTCAGTTCACATAGATACATACATGTACTCACACAGGTAGTTGCTAACATACATGTCAGCTATTGGTATTTACACTCATTCATGTACTTAGCCTACCGTATCCTCACTAACACTGAGAGATACACTTACTCATTTTGACCCCTACGCCTGAGCAGTCACACGCTCTCCTATTAACTTCTCCACACTCCCAGCTTCTTCCATGGATACACTGACAATATGCATCTTCACCTTGGCCCTGACCTACACTCCATCTCCACAAGGAGCACAGTAACTCCCATCTAGCCACATTGATTCACAAATACTGATAGCGACCCACCCTCACATTCAACTTCAGACATATTGTTCTGAGAGTCTTAAGTGCATTCACAAACTGACATTTTTGTAGTGACACACTTTCTCAATGGTGTACAGTGTAAGAGAACATTAACTAAACCCATGTAACAATGGTGAGCGTTACATGGTGTGATTATTTGTAGAAAATCATGCCTTAACTTATCTCTTTTTCCTCAGAAGAGAGTAAGGGAAAAATCTATTTCCTTAATGCTGTGCCATGAATAATAGCACTTTACGGTTTAATGTTTATGAGTTAAAATTGCTCTTGGTTATACACATGGAAAGTGCAGATCACTTAGACACCTCACATCTACCCACATATATTAATAATCTGTTAACCTGGAACACCTCATTCTAAAGAGGGATAGAAGGCAAACCTGTACCCACACTCAGGTATATGGGTACCCTGTGTAACCCTCTTTCAATTAACCCCTGTGCTTAAAGTGTATGCTAGAAATACATTTTAATAACATCAGCCTCTGCTTCATTAAAGAGAAGAAGAAAGGGAAAGAAAAGGTTAATGGGATTGCTGGATGATAAAATACGTTTCTACTGTGAGTGTGCCCACACATATGTAGACCCCGCTGAAATTTCAACAGCTGTTACTCACGAGTCCCCAGAGGAGGTTTCTCTGTAGGCGTAGGTAAAGATAAGCTGATGGAAGTTTCTTACACTCCAGACAGATTGCAGATCTTCCTGTAAGAGAGTTGAAAGAAACACAGGCCCAGGAATGAGCCAGGGAAACATGAACTTGGATCTAGAGATTTACAAACACGAGAACACTCCACAGTAATCTTGGTTTTGCATGGTTTCCTCCACTGGAGTCTTTCTGGGCACAAGTGAGTGTCAAATAATGTCTGTACCACCACTTGATATGGTGTGGAGCACAGGTGAGTGTGAAATAATGTCTATGTGGCATGTCTTCATTCAGGCGCATCATTCAACCCCCTGAATCCATCATTAAGTTGAAAATGTCTTGGGCGGCAGTAAGTCCATAGTACCTTTAAAACATTCCCACTGGCAGAAGCCTAGGCCTAGAAGGACTACTTCTATGACCCAATTAAGGAGCTGAAAGGAAAAGGTAGGCAGGGGTATGTTGCCAGTACAGATCCAGTCTCACCTTCTTCCTCATCTTAGAATTCTAATGGCTTGCTTAGATCAGAGGATCCTTCTATAGGTTCTACATAGTGTCACAGCCAAAGAAAGATTCAAATGGGTGAAAGACCTGTACCTTTGAGTTCCTTTTTGTTTTCCTTTGTGCATGAAGCAGTCATAAAAGGTAACAGTCTTGAAGCTTGGCATCAGAGGTATCTTTATTATGCTATTCAGTGGTCTTCAGGTTGTGAAGGACTTAAAAGCTCAGAAATGGTTTAAGAAAGCCACTTGCCAAAGTAAACTTTCTCATAGACATCTTGCTCAACACTGGGCTGTGCCATCCTTGCAGATGATTGTGTAATAGAGTTCTCTGTCACTGGGCATAAGGTAGAGAAAGAGCTACAAACCTAATGAGATCATTGTACCTAATCAAGATTAAGGTGCCACCTCCTTTTGGAGACAGCATTTGAGAAACAGCCTGGCAATTTTACATTTGATAGTTCATTGTTGATACCTGAAACTCACCATAGGCAATTTGTACAGTGTATGGGACAAACTGAAGTTTTAAGCTTGGATTCTTATCAATTTAATCACAATTGCTTAGTAAAAATATCGACTCTACAGAACTTATGTGTTAATTTATAACTTTGGAAATCCTATAATTTTTTTTTAATGGAAAAGGCATTAGGAGGATAAACATAGGAGTCAATAAGACCAGCATTTGAATCTTTGTTTAGCCACTCTCTAACTGTGTAGCCCAGTTTGAGTACTAAGCCCTCTTAGTAGTCAGCGTCTTTATCTGTAAAATGGATTTCTTACGAGGATGAAATGTGATACTTTAAGAAAACAGTTCAATGTCTGACAATAGTAAACATACAAGTGATAGATCCTATTATTATCTTTCCACTGCCTTTGAAAGGCACCATCAAAGGGAAAGAGTTCCCAGATAGCAGAGAAATGGTGTAGAGCCAAAGCCTTTGCAGCCAAAGCCTCAGGTTCACTGGGCTTACTTGACTCATATTGAATCTTTTATTTTAGCCAAAAGCCAGCTGTCAGTGTTATGCCTACTCAAGCAGACAATTGAAACACATGACTACCTTTAGTTTCCTCAATCCCTGTTCCACCGGGGCATGAGGAGTTTGCCACCTCATCAGTGTTTCTTGTCCCTGTGCATGTGATATAATGATATAACTGCTTCCTAGAAATCCGTCAAGCCTTCAATGGTGGTACCTCCATTTGCTGTGAAAGAAAGTAAGGGAGGAGGGAATGTGGAAGAAACTCCTAATGTTGGTAGGGCCAACAGTCAGCACACTCTTGCCTCCTCTAACATTGAATGTCTCCTTTGTGGATAGAGCATTTGCTCTTTTCCAAGGTTTGGTCTCAAATACCACAGTGGAAGAACAGTTCACTTACTTTGAAACTGAAAAGACATTCATGAGCAAGCAAAGAGAGTGATTAGCTGAGACTAACTGAACTTTTGAAGCTTTGTATGACTGAAGAGGTATATATAAGGACATAGGGACCTGAGACATAGCTTGGTGGTAGGGTGCTTGCCTAGTATTTATGAATTCCTGGACTGATCCCCCAGTGTGTGCAAGAGAGAACACAAAATAAAAACCAGGACATAGGCTTCAGAGTCACAGATGTGGAGTTGTAGTCTTCATCTTGAGTTTACTAGATCTATGGCTTTGGACAAGTGACTTAATGTTTCTGAATGTCAATGATTTCTTCATCTTTCAGATAGAAATAATACTAAAGCCTCATAGATAGAAGTTATATAAACTTATATATGAGTAACTTTTAAGCAGAATCCCTAGGATATGATAGGATCTCCATGAATAATGGTAATTGTATTTATAGCTTGTGAATTATGCAGCAATAATGATAAACATCTTATTAGTAGGACATCTTTGATTATTTTGAAGTACAGTCCACATGTAGAATATTTTGTCCTCACATATTTCTGATGAAGTGGTCCCATTTTCCATATAAAGACCTAGCCACAGAGGAGTTGAGCAATGTACAGAGACTACCAATGGTGTAGATAGACTAAGGGGATCAAGGCCAAAATGAATATTTGCATTTTCACATGAAAAGGTCTTATGGTGCTACAGTTATCAAATGAGAACTACTTGAAAAGAAATTATTTCCCATGGAAATATATATCTAAAGGTAAGCAATGGTTTATCTATTATCTGAAACCTACTGTGTATATTACACAATGCTCAGCATAATACAAGACTGCAACCAATATGACATCATTATAGTGTTCTTCAGAACAGGACAGAATATTAATAGCTACAGTAGTAACAGCCACAACCAAGAAGAATGCTTCTTGATGTGTAATCTGTGGTGTCTCCCAAGTTGTTCCAGAAACAACAGACTGTAGAGTGTTAGATTGCTCAAACTCTATCTATGTGTATCCACAGACTTGTAGTACCAGTTGGACATTTTGTTTCTAATGTGAAAATAGCAAGAAAGCAAGGTTACGGGATAGAAAGGAATGTTTCTGATTTATCTATAACTTTGTATCACGATCAGTACATTCAGCTTGAAGCATTCTCATCTTAATTTCTTTGACCTCATATGATTCACCTCTCTGACCTTTCTCTATGATCCCTGGCTCCTCTCCCTGTTCCAGATCTGTAACATTGGTGTTCCCCAGAGGTTTTTTCTTTTCTATTACTCTATGTTCTCTCTGAGTAGTTTCTTCATTCTGATGGCCTCCAAGTTAAAATCTTGAGCTCATATGTCCAGTTGTTCTTGGGATAATTTCACAAGTCAAACCAATGTGTCATAACTATGCCTCCATTGTGGTTATTGTTCAAATGTTATCTTGACTAAGAAAACATGCAACCAAAGATATATATTTTTTCTACCGTGTATGAACTGCAGTCCTTACAGTCTTTGCTTCCACTTTTGCTTACTTGTGATTTCAAGAGCAAGATGGGTAAACATTTAAACATTTGTCTTGCTTCCCCACAGATATTTCTAGATCCACTCTTACTGAGATTTCCAGTGTGTCACTGTTTTGGTTTTCTATCATTGTGCATTTGAGATGTTTGTAAGTGTTTTGTCTTTCTAGAATTATTGTCTTTCTCAGAAAAGCCTGTATACAATTTTAGATGCATTTTTAAAAACTCATTAAAAGAGATACCCTACTGACCAAAAATGTGAGGCTATTTTCCTATTCTTAAGAGTATACTTATTTTGGATAGCCCAGTGCCTGCTATGCAGAGGAACATTATGTGTTAGCCTTATATCAAATTCAGTTCAGTTTCCAAAAATAGGTGCCATCTCTCCTGAAATCTCTTGCCTCATGCTTTCCTTTTTCTATATTACCTGGGCTTCCCATCCCTTGACTCGTGATCATAATTTCATACTCCATTATTCTGTTTTTACTACCTGAAAAAAATTTTTAAACAGGCTTGTCTTCAATTGGGAATCACCACATTGGCACCAGTGTATTAGTTCTAAAATACAACCTAATCGTGCCATTTCACTACTTGAAATGTCTTTGTGTAGGCAGAAAGAGGCCAAAGCAAATAGAAAGGCACATAAGACCTTTCTTAATTTGTCTCTGCATAATTTATGTTTTCCCTTCTTTCTCTGATCACCTCTGGACATTAACACATATAGTTCTTTGTACCTGAAACTTGCCTTTGTTTTGATCTGGTTATTTTCCCTAATTTAAGTCAAATATACTTCCTCTGTGAAGCTTCTTTCTCCAGTCTCCTCCTTCAATAACAATTGCTTTCATCCTTGAACTCACCTGTCATGACTGTCTATTCAAGAATCTTCAAGGGGACAGTGCTGTTCCTCGTTCATCTAGGCAGTATTAGCTAGCCATTTTCTTCTATCCTTCCCAAGTATCCTCTGTGTAGCTTGGCATAGAACAGACATGGTGGAAATGCTCAATGAATTAATAGATTTGCAATCAGTCTGTTTCTCTCCTTAGAGATAATTCCTTCAGGCTTAAAAATGATCTACTAACTGAACGGCTATCTCCCAATGAAAGCCACATAAAATGACTCCATTTAGTTTTTAAAGGTAACACAAAAGAACAATTTATTTTTCCAAGTAGTATGTTACTAACATTTTCCCAGATGTCTGCTCTGTTCATATATATGTATCTAGTACTAAAATGTTTCGTGTAGGACCCTGTTGTTTTCTTTTTTGTAGCTGATCTGGAAACAGAGTCCTAACTCTTGGACTTTCAAATACTGCTTTCTACATAGTTTTGACATCTCTTCTTCCTCATGCAACTCCAATATCATTCACTTCAGTAGAAAAAAGTACCCAAAGCAGAGAAAAAATACATATTGTATGTACTCATTTGTTAGAATATATTATTGAATAATATCTTTCTTTAAGATTTATTTATTTATTTAATGAGTGCACTATAGCTGTCTTCAGACACAGCAGAAGAGAGCATCGGGTTCCATTACAGAGGGTTGTGAGCCACCATGTGGTTGCTGGGAATTGAACTCAGGACCTCTGGAAGAGCAGTCAGTGCTCTTAACTGCTAAGCCATCTCTCCAGCCCCTGAATAATATCTTTTGACAATATGTTGATTTCTATTTTTCAAAATCTGCTCAGCTCTTACACACTAGTCATATCCTATTCATTCTCTTGAGTCCTTTGGAAACATTAATATTTCTGTTTTTCCTCCTTCTGAAGGATCTTTTGCCTATCTGGATTGCATCATATTGTATACCTACTGTCTTCCTTCCATGAAGACAAGAACTGGTCGTGATCCGTCTCTGTAGTCTCCCTATATCCAATGCTGTACTATAGACATGGGAAGGTTGGTGGGATGGGTGGACCTGCAAATGTGGGCTGTGGTTTTAAGAATAACATCTAATATTTATATGCCATTATTTGCTTGGTAGTTACACTGTTGTCTATACATTTGGTATGTGTTTAAGGATAACATGTAGGCCACTGATTGAGCCTTCCAAACTTACTCAGAGCTATGTACTTATTTATATGTATCACCTAGCATGATACCTGTGGAATACATGTAGAACTGATAAAGGTTTGTTAAATAAATGAGAGTGTACACAGGATGGGGGTGCTTAGGGGTTTTTAGTAGTAAAGTCCTAATATTCATTTCCTTAAAGGTTAGTCAGTCTGATTTTTGTCCCAAGTTTTCTTGAAATGAAATCAACCTCAGATTAGCCAAGATAAAGCACTAACTGAAGTATTTTCCTCTTAAAGGCAATGGTTTAAGATTATTTTCTTTCCCTGTATACAGCCTCATAATTTAAGATCTTTATTAAGCTATGAATACAAAGGTATGGGGCATTCCTAGGTGACCTGCTCAAGGCTGTCAGTCTAGCTAATGGTTGTTTGATAATATTTTGATTGATACACCGTAGAGAAGTTGCTAGACTCACTTTCAAAGGAGCTAGGATATTCTAAGGTGAACATCATTTCATATATCTGTATATATTTATTATGAGAAACCAGATTCTCTCTCCTTATCCACAGTACATTTGTCTCAATACATTCTAAGCCATCGTCGATGTTCCATAGGACTAATTTGGAAACTCTTTACTGGTTCATCCTCAGGCCTGGCTTGCTTTCTTTGTACCAAACTCTGCTTCTGTTTCATCTGCAGTTTTTCTCACCAAAACTCATAGCTTTTTTTCGTTTGAGATGAGTGCTAGGGCATGTTGACCTCAGTTTGGGGTTTGACAGGGCCATAGAAAAGTACACAGCAGTCTCCTCTCTGTGTATGTGAACACTGGTGAAGCAAAGCTGACTGCATGCCACAGTAAGGATCTGCTCTTACAGGAACCAATCGCAAGTCATGTCTTCTGTAAGTGGACAGTGGCTTCTGTAATCAAGTAATAGAGTGACAGAGAGCAAGGAGATTAAAGAGTTCTTTTGATCTGACAATTTGGCATTGAAGAGCCTATGTAAGTCACCAGAAGACTATAGAGAGGCCAGTGTATACAATTGTGAAGTTATTGTTCAGATTAGGCTTTTTGTTTCTGAACAATTATCTTGTGTGATTTATGATCCTTTTTGAAACCCATGGCTTTCCTTATTTGCATTAGTTTTGTATTTTTGAGACAGCTTCTCATGCAATGCTTATTGACTGATCTTGAACTCTTGTTACTCCTGCTTTTCAAGTGCAGGATTTACATAGTGCACCACTATGCCAAGCTTGGCCGGTTCTATTTTTTTCAAAGTAAAACACTTGTCACTGGTGGTGGGGAAGGCAACAATGATGGGGAATTTCTAACCAGGGCTGTGACCAAGTAGATGTTTATATTTGACTATTTTTGAAATGGGACAGATGAAAACTAGGTCTTGTCACCTTCCATTCTTCCTCCAGTAATTTGGAAAAACTATTTTTTAATTTCTCAGTTGAGATTTATTTTATTTGTATCTGTGCTTTTTCTGCTGGATCCCCTTGAACTGGACTCATGGCTGGTTGTGAAACACCATGTAAATACTGGGCACTAAGCTACAGTCCTCCTCAAGAACAAGTGTGCTTAACTTCTGAGTCATCACTCCAGCCACAATCTTTTCTTAAAAAATAGATACTATTTCATATTACCTAATTTCTCTCAAATAACATTTTGAAATACATGCTCAGCCTTTTAAAATCATGGATATTTAAACTTTGATTAAGAGGCAAAGCCGGGGGAAACTTGCTGTATTTTATGCTAGCCCAAACTGCTTAAACTGCCAGATCTGATAGGAAATCACTTTTGACTGAAAGATAAACTGTGCCAAGTTGATCTTAGTTCTTGGTTTAGAAAGAAGACCAGGTCTCAACTGCCCTCTTCAGACATGCATGGACACCTACCTTACAGAAAGTCATTGTGGGTGCAGAGAAACTAGGAACACAACAAGGAGCTAAGATAATGAGCTATGAGTCACAGGTTGAAGAGCAGCATTCAGGCATCTCAATGCTAATGCCAAAAGCCCTAGGAAAGGCAGCGATTGAAATTCTAAGCTTAAATTTAAGAAAATGTGTTGATGTTTCACTGCAGTGATTAATTATAATCTATGCATAGTAAGAGGGAACAGCTAGACGCTGGGAGACCCAAGACATTGACTCACCATGCCCTGCTCCCTGGGGCTATTAGTCTGCATCTAATTTGTTCCATTTGAATGTTTCCAAGGATATTACATTTTCTATTTTAGGACCGGAAATGTTTTATTACTAGATTCTGCTTTCCTTTTATTTCCCCCACCTATTCCTTTGCGGTATCTTTTAGTGTTAATTATTTCTGTTCTTTCATGCTTAAAAATATCTCTGCCTTTGTATTTTATGCATCCTACTTTATCTTAGATATGCTGGTACTGGCAGCAAAAAGCTGAAGCCTGTAATGATGCGCTGGTCTGTAAATATAAATACACATCAGACAATCATTAGCAATTTCTTGGCATTAGCTAATGCAGTATATACAATAAATAATAAAGTATTGTGCCGCATATATTTAGAGTCTTAAGAAGTCATTTGAAAGAGAACTATTTGTCTCTTGTAATACATGCAGAACATGAGGTCCAGATGCTGGGCCTATACCTATTGACTTCCCTTTTTTTACAGCCTGACACTGAAATCTGTAACTACAATCTGCTCATTTCTTGGACTCCATGCCAGGTTCCTGCTGAAAACAATGGAAGCCTCTCATAAGAACGTTAGCAGAGGACAGGCCTACTATACAACTGACCTCATTTGTGTGTGTGAATGACAGAGAACATGACTGTTTTCTGTGTGAGCGTGCTTGTATGTGTGTCATCAGTGAACTATCTCTTGCATAATCTAAGATTGAAACTAGACGGCTGTAGAAAGAGCTAGCGCCTCCCTTGCTTGTCCGGCTGCTTTTGTAAACCTCCTGCCTAACAAGTAGGTCAGCTCCTCCTGATCAAATGATATTACAAATGGCTTCCCTCCATTATCCACTGTAATGGTATCTCCCTGGCAAGGCTCTCTGAAACAGCACACCCCTGTCTCCGATAGCAGAGTTCTCTTGGTGAGTGCTCTCAGAAGAGGCAAGCTCCAAAACAAGGCCATCTAAGAACTGGTACAATTGGTCAACAAACACTTTTGGAGTTCTATCAATAAACCTTGGGTCTTTGGATGGGAAAAGCAAATAAACTCAGTAAGTACCAGCCTGAAGTGAGTTGATATGAAAAGGCTACACTTATTCTGTTACTATTTCACGAGGTTAAAAATGCGTGTATGAAAAGCGTGTCCATCTTTCTGTTTATTTAGATATATATTGTGTTGTAGCATATTGTTGAAAGGGAATTGGCAAGCTTTGAGGAGTTTAAAGAATCCTAGACTTGGTGACTTTGTCACTTAATCTATACTCTTCATGGAGGACAAAGAGATGGTACTGACTTCTTCTTTACTGTGTTGATGTGATGTGAGACCCAAGCCAGAATAGAATATGGAAGTTATTTTTAGAAATTACAATCACATATATATATATATATATAATATATATATATATATATTAAAAATGAGATGTTGTTAATCAGATGCTAGCTGCCTTTAAAATGATGCCCATCTGCTTTGCAGTTAGACTACTGCTAGTATTTGCAAGCATGCCTTTCTTGGCTCAGACTTGCTCTAGGTAGAAATGTAGGCTTATATATCATTCAGAACTGAAACTAATACCTACAATATATAGTGCTCCATTTAATTAAATGCAATGCTTGTTGGGAACAATACAATGCACAAGTTAATATGCACTTATAATGTTGCCCTCATGGAGCTTATGATCTATCGGGAGGGACGGCATTCATAATGGCTCCATGCAGTTTGAGACAAGATGACAGAACTCCTATGTTGGGCCCACACAGCTACCTATGGTTAATGGATGGCTTCTCCCTTGTTCACCTAGTCTGAGAGTAGCAATGTGGATCTATAATATCTTAGAGACTCAGATCTAGCTTGTTATCTTTTTCATAAAATACCTTTATTATAGGAATTAATGTCTGAAACATGTCTAGAAATATTCAGATAAAAGTTATTAGAGAAATGGAAAGTAATATGTAATACTTTTTCATATTATATTGTAGCCTTATGAAAGGTTGCATAATTTTTCCTTTTCCTTTCTGTCTCTGTCTCTCTCTGTCTCTCTCTGTCTCTCTCTGTCTCTCTCTCTCTCTCTCTCTCTCTCTCTCTCTCTCTCTCTCGGTTTGAAGGAAGGAAAAATGTACAAATTATCTACTATACTTTCTTATGTTGTCAGTCATGAATTTTTGAACTGGGTAAGTTCATTTGCTAATAATGCATGCAAAATAGAGTGGAGTTGATATTGGTCTAGGCTGATTACCAAGACACGGCTTGTTTCCCACTGAGATCTATGCCTGACAACTATATAGCCATCTTGAAGATGTGTGTTTAGGGTATAAGGGAATGTAGGAAAAAAGCCAACAAGTATAATTCTCGAATCCTCTTTCCTACCACCAAAGTATAATTCAGTGTATATATCATTCCAGTAAAGATAGCAATCTCAACTTTATACACCAAAAAATTGATTTTGTATTAATACAATTCTCTAAGGAGACATGTGATGACTTTAAAATCTATGCTTATTCAATACATTGAAGTCTAAAGGCTGTCATTAAGTTTTGATCCTTGATCTACCAAACTAATTCTTTTTATGCAGAACCTCCCCGCAAAGAATTTCTATAACACACTCATATTTTAACATAATTGTAATATTTCTGTTACAAGCCTACTATGCTTCTGCAATCATAAATCCATCTTTTTTCATGTGTACTTGTGCTAAATGATTATTATGTCATCACAGTTTCTTGAACATTCTATTCCATTCCTGTCCAGTCCAGTCCACTGTATTCTATGCTTATATACCAGACACATTACAGCTTATCCTGGACATTTCCTTTAGGCTCTAGGACATTTCCATCCCAGCCTTATGTCGTATCATCCGTCTAGTTTCATATCCAATGTTGGAATTTCATCACCAATGTCTGGTAATAGGTTTGTGTTGCTGCTGGGGTTTTGGGGAGGGCGGCTTTCATTTGATTATGGCGGTACATTTGCTAGGCTCAGCTTTTGGTTGAAAGGCAGACAATATACTTGTTTTATTGCAAAAAGTATACAAGTAAATAATGACATAAAATTGAAAAGTATACAGATGTTTATTTCTATGTATGGCTCTCTTGGTATTTGTTTAAAATACTTATTTCACTTGCTTATGGCTTAATAAATGGTCTGGTAAGTGGTGGTAAAACCAGAATTTCTGGCTTCTCATCCTTCATGTACCTGGTATATAGTTTCTGGTATAAATGGGCATAGTTGGCATTTTTGGCTGCATCCAATTCAGCATATATATCATAGTGTGGGTTTTGATCATATTACCTAGTCTATAGTTGATTACTTTTGTTTCCCTTTGACTTTTAGATTCATATAGATTGGTGACTTCCTTTTTTACTTCCTGAGAGTTTAGTCTGGTACTGTATAACAGGAGAAGGCACGTTGGCAAAGTGAGACAATAGCAACAGTGGTTGAACCCTTCCACCATTGTATCTATAGTTGCCCTGCATCCTAACAGGTATCTTCTTCTACAGATTCTTTAAGCAAGATTCTTTGTCAAGAGGCGAGTCAGTAAGGGGCTGTGTGTGTTCATACAGTCACCATGCACATGTGCTCTCACACTTGTGTATGATACTGAGAGGAGAAAGACAAGAAAAATAGACACAATGTATCCTAGTAGTTTTATAATAGACTATTTAGGATACTTGGTCATGGTGAAATTAAAATCCTTTTTTAAAAAGTAGTAGATGCATTTCAATTGCAATTACAGAGAATATGCCAACACTAACTCCCATGAGATAGCTCAAAAATACATAATATCCACAAAAACCATCAGAATTCTTTGTGAAAAAATGTAGTAGCTTTGTAATCAGGTTACAAAAAGAAATAAACTGTGACTGTTTGTACACTAGTGTTAACTATTTTTCCACAATGCTAAGGGCCAGTATCTGAAAGGGAAACACATGTCCTGTGGCTAGATCTAAAGTGCCACTCGAAAGTTTCTGTTGGAGAAGTGAAAAACAACAGTGTTTTGATTGGGCTCCTAGAGAATAATGGTGCTTTTGTATAATACTTGAAATGGAGCCTACAGCCATCCCAAACCAAATAGTCTCTTTTAAGATCTTGGAAATAATGACATCATAGGCAGATTGAAGCAGTGATCCATTAATAGTGTCCTTTGTAGAAAGCTGTCTCAGAAGAGAACCTGACATAGTAAATTGGTATTCTTTACAAATACAACATAATAAGATTTTCTCTTTCTACATTTGTGGAAGAGTACAAGATACCCCCCACTTGGGATAAAATACGTTAATACTAAGGCTTCCTTGTGAATGCATTCACTTTCTCCACTGTTTACAAAAACATACTTTGAACGGCTTGCTTTAAAGGTGGGTTAACCATGTCAAGAAGATAATTTTTGTTTGTACTTTAACAAACTTGACAAAGAATTGAAGTAGTATTAAGGTAATTTAAAGAAAATAAAATCTGTAACATCTAGGCAAAGCAAGAGTATTTAGGTCATGCTTCACATTCCCATTGTAGAACTGGACTATGTTCTTCAGTCTCAGTTTCATCTCTGTAAAGGTTGATTCAAGTCTTCTGATGATCCCCTGATGAGACAGATGAAGCTAAAATGATTGCAGTTTGTTGAGATGTAAAAAGCCTTCCATATAAGCTCGGTTCTCTGCAGAGTTCCTGGTATATCATACCATGAATGTGGTTCTGTCTGTCTGTCTGTCGATCTGTCTATGTATGTATGTGTGTATGTATGTATGTATGTATGTATGTATCTATCTATCTATCTATCTATCTATCTATCTATCTATCTATCTATTCATTGTATATGTATTTTTGAAATTTGAGTTGTAGGTTGTTAGTACAGCATAGAAGACTTTAGGTTCAGTTTTTTATCCCAAGTAATCCTCAAATCTTCAAACTAAAACATACCTGGTCAGATAGCATCAGGGTCATCAGGTAGCCAGAAAAGAAGCAGCACATAAGCATGCTGCGTTTTTAGAGAGTATAATTAGGAATGTGTAAACAGCTGTGAAAGCCACACCTATTGATGAAGAACAAAGGAGCACAGTGTGTTCAATTACATAGCTGCCCTAGAACCCTTATTGTCTTGCCTGGTTATGCAAGATCAGATTTGTTCTAAAGAGGGCATGACTGTCTCTTTGACTTCTGTTATATCAAGTTGAGTAATACATCATCAGAAAATATGTATCATCTGCAACATGGTAGCTCTTTATCTATGTAGGACACAACCTTCCAGAAATCCATCTCTTGGTATTTCTACCTAAATACTCAGGTCCTGCCCAGTAACTTTCACACTTAGTTTTTATAAAACTAGATGTTGCATAGCTGAGATTTCTGTAATAATAACTTATCAAGCCTCAGACCAAATTATTCCCAGTGGCTACATGAAAACTGTGAGCTGGGCCAGTAAAATATAATGCCACTGAGGAAGTTAGTCTAGAGAAAAGTAGATTTACAAGGATCTAAGGTCAAAATGCGAAAGAGAATGTAGTTCATTAGCCCTGCTTTCACATGTATGTTATAACAACTACTAGTACCAGTAGCATGTGGTACTTGCTATATTAGTATATACTTCACCTTGTTTGTTCATTGTATCTTATGCTCAAATGCTACAGTTTCCTCGCCAATTTCTCCTCCCAGGCCCACCCACCCTTTCCTTCTCCCCTTCCCCTACCCATTCCTCCTCCCTTTCTCTTCAGAAGAGGGCAAGCCTCCCATGGCTATCAAACAGCCACACCCAACAAACTTTAGTTGCCCGTAGTCCCTTAGGAAGGGAGTGGGGCATCATGGACTATATATATTGATTAAATTTAGAACATAGGGAAGTAATTTAAAATTTTATTACCATATATTAATTATACAAAATAATGAGATTCACTATACTTTGTGATACATGTACATAATGTACTTGGATCATATTTATCTCTTTCTTATCTTCCTACATTGCATTTTCTGGTCCTCTGTCTTGTCCTAAAATCTTCCTTCTACTTTAATATCTTTTATTTAACCTGTATTCTGCATGTGAGAGAAAACATAATACTTGTCTTTTAGAGTCTGGCTAATTTAATTTATTTTGTTGCTTTCCAGTTGCATTCGTTTTTCTACAAACAGGATTTCATAAAACATAGTAAAAATTTAAATTCTTTTCATATGATATAACTTATAGGTAGTTATTAAATTTAATAAAAATACTGTAACCACTAAAACTAAAAATAATTATGGCAGTCTCTCTCTCTCTCTCTCTCTCTCTCTCTCTCTCACTCTCTTTGTGACAGACTTCCTTTGCATAACCTTGGCTATCGTGGAACTCACTTTGGAGACCAGGCTGGCCTTGAACTCAGATTCACCTGCCTCTGCCTTTCCAGTGCTGGGATTCAAGTCATGCACCATCACCAACTAGCGACAGACCATTTCTTATTCCAGCAGTTACTGCTATTGCTGTACTTACGTTCACTTACAGTAAATGTCCTTTTACAAAGTGACATGATAACTTGTATTTGGATAATTAATATATTCCTAAATTAATACTAAGTAATAATTGATAAATCTACTGAGATTCCACTATAACTAGGTTTGATTTTGCTTATATTAAAACTAGGAATTTATTCAAAAGACACATTTAGAACCTCACTTGTGCCTGTAAAGGTCAACTCTTTTTTTTTTATTATTTTTTAATTGGTTATTTTATTTATTTTCATTTCAAATGTTATCCCCCTTCCTGGTTTCCCCTCTGCCACCCTCCTATCCCCTCCCCCTGCTTCCATGAGGGTGCTGCTCCCCCATCCACCCACTCCCGCCTCCCCACCCTAGCATTCCCCTACACTGGGGCATCAAGCCTCCACAGGACCAAGGGCCTCCCTTCCCATTGCTGCCAAATAAGGCCACCCTCTGCTACATATGCAGCTGGAGCCATTCGGCTCCCTATGTGTACTCTTTGGTTGGCTGGAAGCTCTGGAGGGTCTGGTTGGTTTATATTGTTCTTCCTATGGGGTTGCAAACCCCTTCAGCTCTGAAGGTCAACTCTTACAAAGGGAGGGCTAGAACCAGAGTAAGGGACACTTGGACATAAACATTTCCTTAGAGATGACACACTTTTTCCAGTTCATCCTGAGTTGAATGAAACAGGAATATCCTCAGATTTTGACACAAGAGCCTAAAGAACAGTGAAATTCAGAATAAATAATAAATTGTTAAAACCTAGGCTATACTTGCAATCAAGGTACCCTTCTGGGACATGAAATATGACAGAGAGTAAAATTATGATGTCTTTTGGTGTCCTAGCGCTCTGCCTTTGGCCATAATGACATTCAGCTGACCTGTTTTAGTTGCTTGCTTGAGAAAAGACAGACATCGTCTGCCAAGACAGTATACCCCAATTTTTCTGAAACTGGCATGTATGTAAAAAGCTTTCTTGATTTTGTAAGGTAAAAACAGCAGAAATCACTTTGCAAATCAGATACATTAAAGTAAGGAGGAGACATCAAGGCATGCCAATGTTAAAACAGCTACGAAACTGTGGCTGAGGGCCATTGACAATCAGCATCTAAGCTTGTATCCACTTAAAAGTGTAAAAAGTTTGTGCCAGCGGCTGGACTGTAAAAAAAATAAAAGTAATAGAAAAAAATGAAAAAACAGTTTGTGCCACTTGACCATTATGATCATCAGCATAGGATTTTAAGGGACTGTGAATTGTTCATTCAGAGATTGTATATGGACAGCAGAAAATAGAGTTTCACTGTGGGAATATCAAGGGAGCTTACACATTCACATATGTATACTGAAAGTTGTTATTGTCTGCATTTACTTGAACTTTGCTAAATTGTTTTGTTAGCCTTTGGAGATGCAAATGTCTTCTCTTTGCTTGGTAAATTTGAGTGAATACATGAGACAGCAATGCTGTGTCTAAGATGACAGACTCCCGTTGTATACCAGACTTGTATTAGACACGTCCTCCCTTACCTCCTGTTTGCCACTGCTTTTTCCTTAGGAGCTGTGAAATCAGCTGTAACTGAAAATGTCTGACAGCTTGGATAACGAAGAAAAACCTCCAGCTCCCCCACTAAGGATGAACAGTAACAACCGAGATTCTTCAGCACTCAACCACAGCTCCAAACCACTGCCCATGGCCCCAGAAGAGAAGAATAAGAAAGCCAGGCTTCGCTCTATCTTCCCAGGAGGAGGGGATAAAAGTAAAGTATCAGTGGCCGGGAGTTCAAAAGGGGCCAGTTTATTCTTTGATTGGCACTTTCTTGCTTGGGTAGTCTGTTCTGGAGCACTGGATGCTCCAGGCCTGCTTGACCTTTCATCTTGAGGTGTTGCCTTATTGTCAGAGGATCATGTGTGATTGACCTCCTTTGTGGTAACAGAAAGTTCACATGCTATGTTTGCCTCTCACATAAATTGAATTCGTAGATTTAAGTTAAGGGAAAGCACACTGGGTTGAGTGTATAGACAGCAGTTGGCTTTCTGAAACCTTAAGGTAGAATTTAAAGCAAGTTATTCCTAACTCTAAGTTGTCCATCTGTAATAGTTGAGTGTTTAAGTACATTGACGTCTGTATATCTTCTTGGTAACTGAAGATTCTGAGCTAAGTATATGGGAATAAGTGCAAGTTACCAACAATGTTGTCTGTATGAATCACAAGGTAGGAGAGAAAACTTTGTTTCCTCTATTCCTCTATCAGTTGTCACCTACATAATCAACTCCATGTTCATGAAAGACACAATATGTTATCATTTACCCCTGTGCTATCCATAATACAACTTGTTGCTTAACTAATGTATGCTACCACTTGGTGACACTTGATTCTGTGATTTTTTTTTTTTTAGTAAGTAGCTTATAAGGCTGTATTAATTGCCATAAAGCTGAAACGTGGCTTCTGTAGATGTAACTATTGAACTGAATGTGAGTACAGTGAGCATAAGGTTGCTTTCACCACTGAAATTGGCCAAAAGAGAAAGAAAGGTAATGTCTTTGGGGAAAAAGTCATTATTTATCAGTGTCTGCAAGGTAAAATAAGTAGTTTGAGGGTGTTTATACAGTGTTAATGAATTTATAATTTGCATCATAGGAAGAGCTGAAATTCATGTTAGTAACTGTTGCTTCTTATATGTTTATGTTTTCCCTTCATGGCCTAAGGATTGAAGAGAAGTAAAAGAATAACTTACCTCCCACACAAGGGATCATAAGGGGTCATATTTGACAATACTTAAGTAGATCTTAAAAACTATTTTCTGGACATAAAGGGTGATTTGAAAATTGAAGGTTGCTATCTAGAGACTAAGTCATTTATAGTAATCATGGCAAAGAAAAGATCTCTATACTACATCTGCTACATTTGCAGACAATGGATGAATAATGGACAGCTCTATACACACCTTTGGTGCAATTGAAAGTGCACACTTTTGGTATCTTTGAAAAATCTCACTTGTCCTTTTGAAGAGCAGGAATTTAGGAAAGTTAAAGAAGTTGACATTTCTGTTTTGTGTCAATAGTTCAAATGACCTCATAGTGAAACCACTGCTGTTTTCCGGAATAGTGTCCCCAAATCCTCTCAGGGAAAAAAATAATCTGAGCCAAATTTTTCTTGAACTGTCATGCAAACAGAGGAGCCTAGATGACTTCATCTCTCATTCTGGAATGGCCCGAACAGTGCTTTCTTAAAGAAATTCAAGAGTACTTGAAGGAAAAGAACCTTGAATTCAAAAGTCTTGTTGACATCTACTGTCCATTTGGTGCTACATGCAGTTGCCAATATGTACATGTTCTAGGGTAAACATTGTATTTAATACCAGCCGCACTATGACTTTTAGTTCCTATAGCAGTGTGTGATCAAGTCATTCAGGAAGACATAGTCATCGTACGTTGTTTAGTATTTGCAAACCTCACAGAGGTTCTGAAGGTACTAATGTGAGGGATTCTTACACCAGTACTAATGTATCCTTAATAAAAGAGGCATTAGCTAGTTTGGCAAAGCTTGTTATTATATTAGAGCAACCCAGAAGAGTTGGCAAGAGATAGTGAGACAGCTTTCAGAATCTCTGCCTGAAGGCAGTGAAATTTTGGATCAAGTAGAACCTATAAATGATGAAATTGTTGTGTAACTAAATTTGACTACGAACTTGTTCACACTAATATGGGATAGGGTATTTTATAGGATGGTCTTCAAAGAAGTTCTTCTATGCGGAGGTGATTATTCTAAGAGGCAATAAAGATAATTAGGAGGTTTTGAGACTGGAAGACAAAGTTAGAAAGAAGGGGAGCTATTTATTATTATTATTATTATTATTATTATTATTATTATTATTATTATTTTAGAAAAAGAGGAAAATATTCCAAGGAAACTAATGAACATTGGGATCTTTTCATATCATATATTACCTGTTCAAAACAATGATTTTAAAGAATTCTATAAAGAGGTGCTATGAAGAATCACCAGAAAGCATCTTAAGTAAAACTTCTAAGTCATCAATTACAATTTACTATATTACTGGACAGCTGACAAGCCACCTTCAGAGAAATCATGGATGATTTAACCGCATTTACAAAGAAGTGCTATAGTAGCACTTTTCTTTTTAAAAACTGTAATGAGAAGTTAACATCAAAAAGATCACTAAGGTAGTGGAGTTTAAATGCCTTTACTGGATAACTGATAAATTGTCTTCATAGCGTGAATGAGTTCAGTGAGCTTAATACAAAGGTGGTTACATTTCTTCCAAAAAGCCATAAGCCACATGTCTTCTTCACAAGGGGGAAAAGTCATTAAATAATGCTGCTTATATTCACCTTCTTGATACAGCTTCAAGATGGGATGCCAATGACTGAGTACATTTTTATATATGATTTGAACCAACAGTTTACCACTGTACATTGCTTCATAGTCATCTTCATTTTCAATCCCATAAAGAGTAATCTGTACATTCTTATTATTCCTGGAAGTCATCTCAGGATCTAAATAACTCAAGTCTTTCATTATTATTATTTTAAATGATGAAAACGCTTCTTGTTCTTTTTATTTAGTGTTTTATTGTTCTTATTATTACAGCATATAAAATAGTTGTAAGATATTTGAAAGGTTCTCTTGTGACCTCATTTCTAACATTCACACTTTTCTCTCCTATCTCCAAAATTTCCTCAGTTAAACTTTGCTAGCTTCGGGTTTTTCTAGAAACCTGACAACCCTCATGGATGAAGAGAGAATATTGTTTCTCTATTCAGGCTTTTTGATGGCAGTTTCAGTACCATCCCAGTGAGTTTTGAATTAATAATAATTTTAAAAAGCATTGAACTTGGGTTCTAGAGGCATGGTTCTGGCAAGAGTGATTGTGACTGTGCCTCAGTCATGTAGCTTCTATGAGCCTGAATTTTTATCACCTGCCAAATGAGGATAGTAGGGTTTACCATGCCTTACCAAATCTTTGTGACAACCTAAGGTACTTGTAATTGCCTGAGTGATACAAAAATAACTATTGTTAGGTAATTGTGAGATATTATTATTATGTTTTGGGCATTTAACAACTTCCATAACCAATAAGCGAGGTTGTTGAACTTAAACCTTTTTAAACTATCTTTTGCCATGACTGGAATCTATATGTTAACTATAGAACACTTTAAAAAGAAAAGAAAATTTTCTTATACTTGTATAACCCAATGCTAACTGAATTGATTTTTTCCTCATAGATTCTCTTTTGCTCATCATATCATCAAAATTATTCATCAATGTCAACTTGAAAAATAAAGATAAGCATTTAGAAAATAAAAAAAAAATCACTCATAATCATAAATCCCAGAAATCATGCTAACATGCTGGTGGATTTCTTTCTAGATTCTTCGTGCATGTTACTTGTTCATATCTTTGTATACTTAATATCATGTATACATAATATACAGCTTTGTATTCTGCTTTTCTAGTCACCATTTTCTCAAGAATATTTGCCTCCATTTGAAAATCTATAAATGTAATTTTTAATGTTGCATAATATGTAAACATATAATAACATCATGTTTAATTTAGCCATTTTCCTTTTTCTTTTTGAATATCTAGGGTCTTTTCCAATATTTTCCATTATATATAACATATACTTCATTAACTAACTGAAAATAGTTCATTTGGTTGCCACACTAGGTAATCTGAAACTTTCTGTTTGCATTAGAGAACATCTATAGGTTGGGTTGGTTGGTTTTTTTAAGAAGTCTCTTTAGTAGCTACATTTCATTGACCAAATGGAACAAGAGAAAGGTAAAAAAAAATATGGAGTATATTTCATTTTGAGATTGAGGATCTGTCATTGTTGGAGACTGTTCTATAAACTGAGTCTTGATGTTAAAACAATGTAGGAGGCACAGTTTGGCACTGGTTTGTTTGGTTGGTTAGTTTTTGATACTATACTATATAAAATTTGAAGGGTTTAAACCAAGAAATGAATGTAGTAAATAAGTGGTTTAATTTTACTCTCTAGACAGTGTGAAGTGTGGGGCAGTTAATGGTTCTCTTTTGTGGACTACTAGGAAGCTTGGAGCCAAATATGTGGTTCACACATAGCAGTTACAATGACATTTCTTGGTTTATGCACTGTGTCCCACCTGTGTTACAGCTTCATTTTATGTTCCTAACTTCATTTTTGGTTTTTTCCCTTTACATCCTCATCTATTTTGAATATACAGGTTCATGTTGCATTTTGTGTGTTCTTGTGTGTCAGCTGGCATCCAGTTTGGAATCGGGTGGTGAATAAGTACATGGATGAATAAATAAGCTCATTAATAAATATATAACTATAAATAAACCAGTAGGGAGAAAGCAATGGGGCAACTCAATGCTGCAAGGACCCTGAAAATGAAATAGTGCACCCAAGGTAGTCAGTGTTAGGAAGTAAAAGCTGAAAGAACATAGCCAGGCCGTGGTGGTGCACGCCTTTAATCCCAGCACTCAGGAGGCAGAGGCAGGCTGATTTCTGAGTTCAAGGCCAGCCTGGTCTACAGAGTGAAGCTGCAAGAAGCAGGCATGGTTACACTCCAAAGTGACCTCTTCTTCATGACATCTGTTTCTCATGTACTTGTGTGTTTTAAGTCTCGTACTGCTCTTGAGCCTCAGGTATGTTCTGGAGGAGGCACTATGCCGTGTCTTTAGGGAACCCATTTAATATGTATTTTCTTCGTGGGGGAAATCTGGAGAGATCTGTGGCTTAGTGATCTGGGGAATGATATAATGGCCCCTTTGCTTGGAGGTGTAGGAGGAAATAGTGGGATTAAAATTAAATTATGGTATATAGAAAATGATCACTCATTGCTGACTACTACCTAGTTGCTACTCTGTGCTTCAGGGACCACACATGAACACTCCTTGTTTTAGTCCCCTTTTGCAGCCATGAAAGTATAAGCTTAAAGCATTTAAATATACAATCCAGGACCACCAGGAGGCCAGAAACATTTATGAATGTCTACATGCATCAAAGGGGCTGACAACATGCCTCAACATTGGCCTGTCATTTCCTTGGGCTCATCTGATCATGTCCATGAAACATCCAGTTCATGAATTAATCTTGTAGCTACTCTTACAGATTCAGGTTCCGCTCTGTACCTACTGTCTTTATAGCCATTGAAGACCATGCAGAAGGAAATTAGCTGAATATTTTCCCCAAGGAAATGAACTATGCATAAAGGAAACTCAAATAGGCTAATTAGATTCTATGGATCACTTTAGCAACTTCCTAAGGGAGGAGAATAGACTTTACCTACTGTTCTTTCCCAACTGCATACTGATGTTTAAAGTCATGTCGCTCAATACTCCTCTGAGGTAAGGCTTTCCTTGAAGCCACTTTATACAAGAAGCCATTTCAAAAACATTAAACGACTCCCACAAAGCCAACCCACTATTTAAAACTTGACAGACCTGGTAAACACTCAAGCCTTAATTAGTGATTTCTTGTCCAAACAAATGACAGCAATTGAACTTGTTTTGAAAATATGTTTTAACCAGTGGAATATGAAAATATGGAATTTTTAAAGGAAAGAAAAGGAGAAACATGTGAATTAGCAACAAGGATCTTAGTCATTTTTCTTCCTTACAGGCTTTGCTTGCTCTGAGCCTACCTTACTAGCAGTGCACAACTAGATTTTTTTAAGTGCATAATTTTCTGCCATTACTGGGTTCTTTTGAAGATTTTAAGACTATTTCCTATAACAATTGTAATGTTGATGCTTATAAAATTATAACATTGGATACATATATTAAGATAGAATAGAAGGAATGCCCATTGTTTCTTTTCTTGAACTCATTCCTAAGCCAGCCTTGTACTTTGCTTCATAAGAAGAGTCTTGCTTTTCTATTCAGATTCAGTGTGCATTTTGCCCAAGATGCTAGGTTTAAGCAAGAAATAGTTATGTGGAAACTTTTGAATTTTTAATTTTTTTCTTTTTACCTGCACTGCAATGTCAATTTCTTTAAGCATTTGGAGCCAACATTAAAAGTGGTGTTTGGGGGCTGGACCTAGGCCTCCCTGCTCACATGTAGCAGATGTACAGCTTGGCCTTCATGAGGGTCCTGAACAACTGAAAAGGGGGATATCCCAAAGCTGTTGCCTCTACATGGGATATGTTCTTCTAGCTGGGCTGCCCTGTCTGGCCTCAGTGGGAGAGGAAGTGCCTAGCCTTGCAGAGACTTGAAGTGCCAAGTGGGGAGATCCCAGGGAAGCCCCACCTGCAAGGAGAAGGATTATGAAAGGGGGTGACTGAGAGGGAGCAGTGAGCGGGATGTAAAGTGAATAATTTTTAAAAATTAAATTAAAAAAAAGAACTTAGCAGATGAGATGTTTCAACAAATAAAAACACTTGCTCCGATGCCCAATGACTCAAGGCTCATTTGAGGGACATTCACGGTAAAAGGAGAGAATCTTTTTCTTGCAGGTTGTACTCTGATCACCACATGCTGATTAAGATGTACACCTACCAACCCATAACCACACACATCACACACAGATACACAGACACAGACACACAGAGACATAGACTTGAATGTACCTGCACACATGTGCACACGCGTGCACACACACACACACACACACACACATGCACAAAATAAATTTAAAAACATTGAAAATAGTCATTTTTAAAAATCCAGCAGATTGCAATATTCTTTGCAATATTTCATATTTTGTCTCATCACTACAACTAACCTCTGTTGGTTAAAACCACTTTTCCTTCCCACCCAAAACAAAGTAAGTCCCATTAATAAGATCACGTGAAACTATTTGCAATTATCTATCAGCTTTATACCTGAGTAAACATGCAGACTAAAATGTATATATCGCAGCAAATGATGTTTTTCAAAATAATATTTTTGCTTTTATTAAAGTTTGTGAAACCAATGCCAATGAAAAGGAAAAAAAATCAATGATTAAATGTTACCTCAGAAGGAAAAAAGTGGTGTTTTATGCCTGATTTTCCACTGCCATTACCACATAGTATTTCAAATATTCTCAATTGTAAAATAATAAGTTTCAAGACTCCCAAATGTGAAAACTAGACAATTACTTTTCCTGCTGTGTAAGGAAAGATTTACATGTCAGAAGGAAAATTTTACATGTCATAAATTCAGGAGGTAAGAAATTCCTGTGGGTCTCCTCCAAATAAGATATTTGTATGTAGAGCCAGAGCATTAGGGACTAGAAGCTTGACAGAAATCAGTCCCCCTGGGATTATTGCTTTCACAAAGAGCACCTGCTTTTTAGGCGTCACCTGTAGGCCTATCGTTGCCCTAGGAAGAACTATGCTGAGATACTTACACTTAATCAAGTATAAAACGAGCTTCAGAAGGGTTTCCACTTGGGAGTGAGAACACAGTGCACACCGTGCTCCATGATTGTGAATCAGAAGATGGTACAAAATGATAGCAAAATGGAATGAAAGAGCAGCAATTCCATATTTAATGCACTGTCCTAGTAGTTAATTACATAGTAAAGTGTTTTAAATCTCACAAACCACAAAGGCAATATTGTATAAACAGTCTGTGAATCACAGATAGCATCTCTCACCTAGATAAAGAAGGAGCGACTCCTGAAGGATTGCCTGTTAGGAAAAATGAATGCTATCATCCAGAGAATGTGGATAACACTTTAAAAACCGATCTTTCAGAGGACCCAGGCTCAATTCCAAGCATCCACACGGCAGCTCATAACTGTCTGTAACTTCAAAAGTTATAGTATAACAGTCTCACGTAGACATACATGCAGGCAAAACAGCAATGTTCATAAAATAAAAATAAATAAATTTTTAAAATAGTTTTTATGTCTTTCCATCATAGCTTTCCCAGAAAAGTATGGAAATTGAATTACAAATAGTTGTGAGTAGTGGATCGCTGACCCAGCCATGCCCAGTTTCCTTGCCAAAAGCAACTCCTGCTTGCACAGGGTATTTGTGCTTCACTTATACACACCAGAAGGGACAGGGAGGGATTTTCTTGTGCCAAGCCAATGGGATAACGCTATTTCCCAGGAATGTTCAAATCCGCAGGAACTCCAATTAAATTGCTTTATTAGATTTCTATTATCTTAAAGAACTTCATGGGATACCATGAGATAGAAACATGGGGGCCAGTGGCCAATCCATAGATCTGAGCTGTATTCTGACTTTAAACGCAAACGTAATTTATTGATGTGTCAGTTCAGAAGTAAGACAATCTGGAGCATGTCTGAACTGCTCGTATCTTTCACCCAGACAATAGTTGTGCTGAGATTTTATGTGTCCAGCGCAGTGATTAACATTGTAAGAGAGCAAGTTCCTTATCCTCGGGAAATTTTCCAACTGCAAAAATAATACTTGCATGTGTGCACATACATGCCCAAGCACGTGTGTACACAAAGAGAGAGAGGGACAGGGGGAAGCAGAGAATCAGAGATTATAGGAAATACCTAGTAATTGGCGTTAGAAGTGAAAGATGTAGTAATAGGTGGGTCCTTCCATTCCTCCATTGCATACTCACCTTTCCTTCTCAGCCTGAGTGAAGCCCGATACTACCAGGTACCTTCACAGCACAGCAGTACCTTGTCTTCAGAAAAGCTCCCTTATCTCATCCAAAGCTCACAAACTTTCCCCCACATTCTTTACCATTGTCTCTAGTTTCATCTTTCTGTCCTTGATTTTCAAGACTATTCCCCATGTGTTTACTGTTGTCTTCTCATTTCTTATGTTTGCTGTATGCTTTCTTCTGACCTTTTACTTTTGCCATCTTTCCTACTTCCTTATAGACTGTTTATCCATCTCGTACTTGTGGCTCATTTCTTAGTCCTATCTTCAGTTCACTCAGATACATTTATTATACATAAAGATACATTTATTCTAGAACATTTATTCTCTATTATTCCAATTTACTTCCTAGTTTTCTCTAATCTGGTAATATTGTTCCATTTTATTAAGCTCATTCTCCCAGTTAATTTGCAACTTTAAAATATTCAGTTCCTAATGAATCACCTAGCATAATCTGTCACTACAATGAACATTAATTAAATACTTACTTCCTAACCAAGCCATTGACTGATTCAAAGAAAATGAAAGGAATCTGATTGTTATTCCATATAGTCAGGGTAAAGGAATGCTTACATTAGAGAACTATACAATCTGTGTGTTTACTATTCTCTGGAAAAATATTTCTATATTTTAAAATATGCTTAATATTATGTTTTGCTCTTTCTGCATTAATTCAGCTTTAAATGCTGTCTTTTAAATTTTGCCACATATACTGGAATATATTGCATACTTTCCATTGTCTTAAAAATGATTTTTGTGTGTATGCTTTTAGGGCAAATTTCGGTACAAAAGCTTTTCTATGTTTGTCGTCTGCCATTCCTATTGCTTAGCTGAATGCTCAATTTTCAAGGTGCTAGAAAGTACTCTGAAAAGTATGACAGATGATGAGAAGGAAAAACAAACAAAAAACTCTGGAATTTTAGGGGAAGATAGCAATTGGACCTCCTAGAACAAGTAAGACTCACCTGACAGTTTTCTAAAAACAAATTATAGAATGCAAACAGCATTATTAAGGGATTTCACCTGGGGGACACTGCTTGTTTCTCGGTCCCTTGAATTCTACTCAATTGTGTTGCCAACATATGTTTTGATACGGGTAACATCTCACAAGAAATGTGACTGTGCCATTCCCTCCAATTGGGTTACATCAATGACACCATCAACAAATTCCTTTACAAAAATAACTCTATAATGTAACCTTCACTTTCTTGGCCTTCTTGGTGGACCTGGGTCATTATTTCTTCATTAATAATACATAGCAAATAATCATGGCCTGTCTCTGTAGGGTCATTCCACGCAATAAAAGTCATCTAGCCATTCATTCACTTGTTCATTCATTTGATCTGTCATGAAACATTGAGTCTTGTACTGTGCAAAGGAAAAGAAGGTATAAATTACAATTCCTGCCATTAAGTAACTTTGGCTGGGTAAGAGGCAAGTTGGTTAATGATTAGAATTTACTATGGTAGATAGAAGCAGATGGGTAGTAGAAAAATTAGTTGAAGACTGAAGGTTAAAGCAGTTAGAGAAGGCTTCCTGAATGAGATGACCACTAAACTGAGGTTAGCCATAAGCCAAAAAGTATTTAAAAGTATACAAAAAGTATAGCTAGCCAACCATGTAAGGAGTAAGTGGCTTTTCCAGTACAAAGAGTAGAACTGCCAAGGTAGTAGGCATGAAACACTACTTCTTGATGTTTCATGGATATAATTACAAGAAATTCAGACTAACTAGTATGAGGGACGGGAGAGGGGGAGAGGGCATGATGAAGCTTTGGAGGAACAATGCATATCAGAAATGACTAACTTAGGGACCAGTGTCACTAGAACTAGCCTAGGAAATACAGATGCAGTACTTAGAAAGGAGAATTAATAAAGGTGGGGAATGTTTCAGGTAGCAAGAAGAGGAGCTGGAGAAGGGTGAGGTAGGTAGGAAGCAAGGAAATGTAGTTTGATGTTACTTCAGAAATATTTGCCATAAAGAACCAGAGAGGCAGCTAACTGGAGATGTCTAAGGGCAAGGTAGCTACACTGTGGTGGGGACTGTGCTGAGGAACAGCTGGAAGCATGTCTAGCGTGTTGATAGCGTAGATGCTCAAATAAAGGAGGCATGTTGAAGACACGACTCAAGGGAAAGTGGATGATGAAGAGAGGTGACCTAAGGCAGCTTGGAGTGAATGCCTTCTAAACAACCAACAGGAAAAAGTCTTATAAGTCCTAAAAGGACAAACTTGAAATATAGAATTGAATTCTCGGAAAGAGCTATATAGAGGAGTTTCAAGGCGCTTATGATCAATGATGTTGGTTCTTATTGAGAAGACAGTGGTTATAAGGTGAAAAGTGGCACTTGGGAAAAGAGGAGATTAATATGTGTCTTCAGGGAGATATTACAGTTGTTGGAGAAGTGAGAGATAAAGTATAAATTGATTTTTGTAGACATTTAACCCACAGAAGGAAGTACTGAGCAATTACAAGAGGAAGCCATGGGAATGAGGATGTTGAGCAGTTTATTTATTTTTTGAATGGGGAAATCTCAACATGTCTTTTAAACCTAAAGGAAAGTTCCAGAGGAAAGGGAAAGACTGAAGAAGAAGAAGAAAAATAATCTTCCAAGAATCATTAGTGTCCTAATGAGGATTTGTTATTGTAATACTAATATAATCCACATTGCCATGTAATTACTCCAGCTGGCAATCCTCAGAAACTTCAGGATAGAGATGGAAGGAGTTTAGGGTTGTGTTATGTCAGGGTAGAGCTTCGCCAGACTATTGCCAAAAGAACTCATGGGGTGAGAGTTCCTAAGACTATAGAGTAGGAACCATTTACATAGAATGTAGGCCAGGGAGGTGGTAAAATTGCCTTAAAATAGAGAGAGCCAGAGAATGTAGGGATTCTTGACAACATTGTAGAAATGATACAGGAATAGGGGTTTGACAAAATTATAACAAAATGATAAGGTTAATAGAATGGGAGGCTCGATTTAGAGCATGAGAATACAGGATTGAATATTTCAGAGAAAAGGTTACTCTGGCTAATAAAAACCACCCAAAATACTTGGCGTTCTCCACCCTAGCCATACCTTATCTCTGGGAGATGTAATTTCTCCCATTATAACCTCTAAAAAGCCTGACAGTCAGTTCTAAGTAGACATCAGACATTGAAATTGTATATAAATCTCCATGGTATTCTTGTGCAAAGCCTGATTGAGATCCAGTCCTTTAAAAGATGATGTAGAGAGTGGATTGAAAGAATCGAAGGGAGGTGACACTGATCAGATCTGAGGAAGGTCAAAGACCCCTGGAAGGAATGGTCATGAAGAAGTTGCCCACTGACATCTCCTGTTTCAGAGTAATGTCAGTGTAGAGATAAGAATGGAAGCCAGGAAGCCAAAATGCTTCAAAGGATGCAGGGGCATGAATACGAAGCGAACGTGGCAATCACCTCAAAAGGAGAGTAATTTGTAGGCAAGTCCAGAAAGTATTTACCTCAAGTAAACACTTTGCAATAAAATGTCAGAAAGTGTAATGTCATTCTGGCAGATGGAATGGATTGAGATAGAGAATAAACAGCTTCCACTAGGATACCTGAGGAAGCACTCACCCTTATCAGCTAAGTGACAATCCATGCATCTAAGGTAGGGCTGTGACACATCATTTTTGGCATAGATTCCCCCAGATAATGGTGATTTACAGAGAATTTTATGAGCCTGAGGCAAGAAATGATGAGAACAATTAATGAATAGCTTTAATGTAGAAGACAGTTTTTTCTTAATGGTAAAAGTTCTAGCTCTAGAGAGAATACAGGATATTAGGATTGTGTACAGAAGGGATAATAAATTACAGGAGGGGCTTTTGTTTCTTTATATGGTGATAGAATAGAGGTAGATGGCAAAATATTAGAGTTTGGAAGGTTTAGCTAGTCCTAAGGTAACAAGGAAAATTTATTCATACTTAGATGGTCTCAACGCCAAATGGCATTTCCAATTTGTGATGCAGCCAGTAATCTGTTGCTTTGCTCTCTGTTCTGGCAGAATATGGAAGCTATACATAGAAAGTGATGCTCACTTGGATTTCTGTTCCCTGCAAATACCAACTTTGAGCTAATCAGGTTGAATCTTAGCCCACCTACTAAGTTAGCATGAGGTTTAGTATACATGACCAAGGTTCCCAGAATTCTTAGGGGAGATAAACTCATTGTAGAATTCCCAAGAAATGAAGTAAAATAAAAATAAGATATCTAGGCTCCATTAAATCTTTACATATTTGCTGAGGGTTAGAGCAAAAGTTGCTTTTCTTTTCTTGAAAAACCATGAAGCCATCAGTTATGTGGAATTCTTGGAATATAGTGAGAATTAAGTTCAAATACTAGTTCTGACTTTTGTTATCTATGTAAAGCTGGATATATAGTTTCAATGAGATAAGCCTGGAATTTGTTACTGGTGAGTCTTCCATAAAACATGGTTATTGAATATTCTTGCACAATACGGGTGCTAGAGAATGTAAGCATTAAGGTGAGGTTTGTTGTCAAGTGTTTTGAATTTTAGCTAGAGACATAACATATAATAATCTAGTATTAGTGAGTGCTAAGCTTACTAAATAAGCTTAGAATATATATATATATATATATATATATATATATATATATATATATATATATATATATATATATATATATATACTGAGTGGTACTGTGAAACCATAAAACAAGGAACATTGAACTCTGCCCAGGGAGAATAGTAGAGGATGTGCCAGGGTGGAGGAAATCCAAGATAGAGTCTTCAACCAGAAAAGGACTGGTAAAGTGCTGTGTCCAATTTTCCTGAAGCTTTGATATGATCTCCAACACTGTAAACAAAAATAAAATAAAAAGTAACAATCAAAATGGAGTAATCCATACAGAGCTGGCAGGAGACAGAGACAGTAATAAATTCAGTGTTCCAAGTCAAAGCCTAGCACAAATAAAAGCTTGGAGCTAAGAGAAAAACCCAACTATCCAGGAAGCATAAAATGAGTATGGATAGTGGATTCCATAGCAACAGTAGAACCTGAATATGCAAACTGTGGTCAGGTCATGAAATCTCTTAGATACCAAGTTTGGAAAAATGAATTTTAATACATAAGTAATTAGTTGAACATGTAAGGATCTTACAGGAAAGAAAAGAATCTGGTCACAGAATAGAGAAATAAGTCAGAGGGGGTTAAATTGGAGGCAGAGGGCCAGGAGGGAACTCCCAGTACCTTGGGAAAAGATATTGACTTCTGAAACTATTGCAGGAGTTAGAATAAAAAGAAAAATTATGAGCATAGTAAAAATCTAAGGTGGCTGCCAAAGTATTGATTTTGTTGTCTGGGCCAATGTAAGATTACCTAGTAGTTATATGGGAACACTATGACTTGGATATACAACTCCTTTTTATTTTAATTTCTTTTCTTTTATTGAAAATAGTTTTTTTCCTACAATATATCATGATTATGGTTTCTTCTAGTACTACTCTTTATAGTTACTCCCTACCTCTCCCCATCTGGATCCAATCTTTTTCTATCCCTTAGAAAACAAACAGGTATCTAAGGAATAATAATAAAATAAAATAAGATAAATCTAAAACAAATTATAGCATGACAAAACAACCACACACAAAAAAGAGCCAAAGGAAAATGCATAACCAATGCATACAACACTTTTAAAGACGCAAATACACCATCCTATGAATGTCAGTATGTTTTGTATTTCCACAGTTTTGTATACTTTATAATCATTTCTTCTAATCGTCTATTATAAGGGATAATTTCTTCTTTGCTACATTCCTCCCCAAAGAGGAGTCTAAGACTATGCTACTCCTCCAGTCTGGTTGGATAGCAACCCTACTTCCCTGATGGGGGGGGGGGAGAGGAGGGGCAAGTTTGGCTTTATTGGTTTTTGCACTTGGCCTCAAAAGAAGGCAAAAAAAAATCTTACGTATCAAGCAACTTTCTAGGGAGACACTTTGAGTCAAATTTATATAGAGATTTGCTCACATGGAATATTTATAGCTAAGACAGTATGTCATAAATGTGCAGCCAGTAGAGAAGATGGGAGAGTTTATTTACTGGCCAAGAAGCTATCGATGAAGGTTGATATAAAGATGTGGGGCATATAATAAGGGCTCTTCAACTGGAATCCAGAGGAATTATAAACTTTTGAAAGAAAATGCAAAGTTGTGTATGTACTTTACTGCTTTTTGATGGGTGTAGGTCTTATAGATTTCTTCACATTCTTCAAGTAGAATTTGGCTCTATAGAGACTATCCAGACCTGGTTTCTCTGACATGGATGAAGCGACTTCAACAGGTTGCTGCATCCAACTGGACCACTTCCAAAGCCCCGGGAAACCTTGATAAATTATGAATTATATATTTATAATTTTCTATTGTTCTTTACTTGAATAAAAGCCTTCTTCTGAAATCACATAAAGCATTTGATACTACACTATTTTGATCTATCTCTGTCAGCCAGATTAGCAAGTTCCTTGACATAGGTTTGTGTCTAAGAGAACAGAGTATGAGTAGAGAAAAACTGCAGGACCAAAGCATCATTATCAAAGGTAAAACAACAAGTACAGTGATACTCAAAGAAATAATGGTTACTGGATGAGGAAGAAAAGCAGAGCCTATTGTCAAGGAAATAGACGTGTGGTTAACCATGTCAGGTAAGGATGGGAGATCAGAAATGACAGAAACTAAGACAAAGTTCACAGGAGTTAATTCCGTGGAACAAGAAACAAAGGGAAGCTGCTCCATTTGCCCCTCTTAATAAGTATAATTGACAGTTGAAAAACTAAGGTATATAAACTGGAAGAGCAATTTGGACTACCAAGAAGTCTTCACACACTGTTCAGTAAGGATAATATCAATTACTAAAGTAGACTTACTACAAACAATGGAGTCTTCACTGAGGTCAAAATACATGGTACATATATACCTAAAAATAATGAGTCTTGAATTTTAAACTTAAGATTTAAGTCAGTCAGTTGTCTCTCTATAATCATTTTTGATGAGCCTTCTTTTGCAGTTTATGGAAGCCAAAACTATACCTCAAATAAATACATATTAACATTTTGTCTTTAGCCAATAAGAAGAAAGAGAAAGAACGCCCAGAGATCTCTCTTCCTTCAGACTTTGAGCATACGATTCATGTGGGTTTTGATGCAGTCACCGGGGAATTCACTGTAAGTAAGCTCCTTATTTTGTTTTGTAAGCCATGAAAAAAAAACAAACCTATTTTCTGTATGAAATAGGTTTCAAATAAGGATTGTTGTATTCCAAAATGTCAGTCTGCAGATGGACTTTTCCTGGATAATCATACATAGAAATAGAAAACAGGCAACAACACTGACAAAATTATTTTGTCTATCCTAACACAAGTGTCTTATTCTCTATAATTTTCAATTTATTTGAAAATACTTTTTTGCCAAGGCACAGAAAATGTAACCATGGTAAGGAGACCCTGCCTGAATCTGTTCCTTAATCATGTGAAGTGAATCAAAGAATGATTTATTCAGCTTGGCTAGGGAAGGCAGTTCATCTGAATAATTCAAGCTTTCCAGTAGGTCCTGACTTACACAGATCAGCTAACTACAGTACCAAAAGTCTCTGTAAAATTTTCCTAGACACTCCTTTGATTTTAAACACATAGATTATTTTTTAAGATTTTTAAGATATTTTATAGATACTCAAAATCACAATCACCATATTTCAGGAAGAAATATTATTAATTGTACATCACATATGTATTAGTAGTTATGTGATGATTTTACATATATATTATGTATGAATAATCTATAATAATTACCACCATGAATTATCTGAATATGACAGGTCTAGATCTGTTTCTTCTTTGAATAATTGCAGTGCTCCAATAGCACAATGTTTCAGATACTTGCCATTTTATTCCTCTAAAGAATGTATTTGTCACACCCTTTATTAGATGAGTGAGGAGAGAGACGTTGCTAAATATATGACCCCATATTTCAGCTAATTGTTCCTACTAGTAAGCAACTCAACCAACCTGTACATTCTGAAACAATAAAGAGCTTCAAGTGAATTTAGAAAATAAAAACTTTGATAAAATTGCCACAATAATTCTTGTTTTGGCTAAGCTAGAAGAAAACGATAGATATTGGAGAATCCAATTTCCTGTCTTGTAGCATAATGGTTAGTGAACGGACTGTGTCATGTGATTAAGTAGGGGGACAGAAGCAAGGCAATTGGATTTGAAGAACTACGCTCCATTGCTGGATTGATAGCCAAATTATTTTATTTGTTCCATTCTGAAATTAAGCAGTGCAAGAATGAAATAGAAACAGAGTAAATGTTTTGGCCTCATAAATTAGTGTAGGCTGATTATTTCTATGTTCTCAGTAGCAAGCAGGAAAAAATGCTCCAAAACAATGAGACTGCTGAAATTGAGATAGATACAATTTAATGAGCTTCGTTATCTGAGTCAAAGACAATACTTAAATGCCATTTAGTTTAGCCCATCCTTTATTTCATTTCTAGAACATACTCTTGGCTACGTTTAGAAACCACAAACTGATTATCAACCCTACCACCCACTGTCTTTCCCACTGGAATAAAAAAGTGTTTTTATAATCTTACCATTGTGTATTTTAAAACATCCAAAGAGAGTCTAGCTAACTTTCTGATATTTGAAACAGGAAAAGCCCTCAAACTTTATAGTTTTGACTAACAACAACCTGTCTCTTTTATTTTAAGAGCTTCATGGTTTTTTGGTTTGGTTTTTTTTGTTGTTGTTGTTGTTTTGTTTTTGGTTTTGTTTTTTTTTTGGTTTTTTTTGTTTTTTTTTTTTTGGTTTTTTTTGGTTTTTTTTTGGTTTTTTTTTTGTTTTTTTTCTTTTTTTAGTCCCTCTATGCTTTTCTTCTGTTCAAACCTCTCATGGTTTTATTTGGTGTTATTTCTGGTTTTCTTTTCTTGTTCTTTTCCTTTGGAGGTTCTGCTGTGAATGTTCTCTCATTTAGCATTGCAATTAACTTACACTTTATTTCTTCTGCTTTATTTGACATCTTTTGCCACGTTTCCCCCATCTTTAGCCCATTCTTTATTCTTTCTGGGTTCTGAATGGAAATAAAGAGAAAATAAATCACCACCATCTTGCTGACTGCAGCATTAAGCCTTGTCCTCTGTATTAGAACTCAATGGGCCAATCCAAGAGGAGTGAGGTAGAATAGGTGGTAGATGGCCATTCTAGTCCTGATGCAACTAAATCAAGCAACATCCTCTTCTAAAATTTATTTGAAACGAAATGGCTTTTTACAGTCCACTAATAGGAATTCATTGACCTTGTAGACAGACAGACAATAAATTTAGAAATTTGAAGTACTTTGTTGTCATCTTGATGATCTTTAGCAGCTATTTCTACATACTTTTTAAATAATCACAAATTCTTCCTTCTTTATTAACTTAAACTACAACTTACAATTAATATTCTAGTATGTTTAACTTTTAAACTAACAAAAGTAATCAGCCTTTAACACTTCTATTAGTAGGATTTAAAATTGGGTCTTAATCTCCATAGATACCATTAGGTTATTGTCTGTTGGGGGAAATCATACTGTGAAATTTTATTATCATTGAATTTTGAGCAATTTTCTGAACTATAGACAAGTTGTTTTACAAGAGCCTGCTCTTTTGAATAATTGAACACTAGTTTGACATGTTGATTGGTGATTACCCTAATGGCTAATTGGCTCATAATTGGCTACATGGGTATACACTTGGACCCTAAAGCTAAAATTAGGATGGGAGGTGAGATTTGGGGTATTAAATTATTACAAGTCCTTACCCATTATATTGCCATTTTTGTCCCAAATACTTCAGAACTCCCCTTTCCAGACCTCTAGACCTGTGACGGTCGCTTCAAGTCAATCAGAGGGAAAAATGGTATGAGTGATATAAATTATCATTTCGTATGATAAGATAAATGCTTGGCCTGTTATATCATGCTGCCATTCTCCTGGCTACACTGGACACCCCCTAGCTTGATGTGTACCCACCTGTGATTGTATATTATACACAGGCATCGATATGTGCTCCTGCTTCTGATGCTCAGACTTTTAGGTCTTCATTAGCTGCCTAACTTTTAAGATTATTTCCTCAATTTGGAGTAATGAGATGACTCTCTGATTATGTGCCATTGTGGCATATGCTCAAATTACAATAATCAGGTCTCATTGAGAAACTAGTTTGTCTCACCTTAGAAAAAAGGAAATACGTTAGCATTGTAGTCATGTGGTAAGTAGCGTTATCTGGAGGAACTTCTTCAACTGACAGCATTCTTTTGCTGTCTAGTGATTATCACACAACTTTTCCAAAAGTTTTGAAGTGCCATGGAAATGTATAATACCTATAAATGCTCTAATGATTATGATAATGGTCATGCCAGTGAAGTCTGCTTTAGTGGTTCTGTGCAATGCATACCTGGATTTGTAACACTCAATAACTCCTTTGACCATTACAATATTAACCAAATGCTATTAATTGCACTTAGAATCAGAACTGGGATCATGCATGGGTTCCTGAGTTCCAATTATTGGCTTAAGGCTTTAGCATCAAACTGTGTGATGAATGCATGTAAAAGTGTCGTTTCACTGTGCTTGGAAGAACCATAAATGCCAGGAATCAAGGACATGTATCCCAAATCAGAGCAGTTGGCTCAAAGCATGTTTCTTTAGCATTTGAGATATCTTAAATTAGACAAATATGTTAATTTATATCTGATCTTATTTGTGGGAAGTGGGATTTGGAACTATATCATTAAATGGAACTTATTCATGCAAGATTTGAAATGAACTGTTTTCCCTTTCCCTGATAGAAATGCATACTAAACCTAAGCATAGTGTCTGGCCTTGTAAGGATGGCTTTAGTATAATTTCCTTTAAGCCACTTCAGCTTTAAAACTTCAGCTACAAAATATAGAAGAATAAAGCTCAATACTGTTACATAGGCATCCTTTGAATTTAAGCCACATAGATAAGTCCAATATGAAATGGAAACTTAGATAACCAGAATTGGGAACTGAAATTTTTAAGTTTATCCCATGGCCATTGGCTATTCATAATGACCCGGTTATAAAAGCAACTTACAAGTTATTATTGAAACTTTTCATGATGCCATCCTTTATCCCTCCAAATTCTTGTTGCTGCTTTTTAGTAATTTTCCCCAATTGCTTAATGATAATTGTTACTATTGCCTATTTAGTGAGGAACCATCTGGTCCAAAGTAGAATTATATATGCAAACTTTGGAACACTATTGTTTTCTCTGTTCTCTTAAATCTGTATCCTATCCTGTCCCTGGTCTAGTCAATACCCCCCTATTTCTATAACTGCCCCCATTTTAAAAGGGACCCCCCATTCAGACCCATTGGTTTCATCTTTTCCCACCTTCTAAGTTGTCCCACATTCTGTTTTAACTTTCTTTTCTTTCTTTATTTACGTTCATTACAGCCAGATCTCTATGGCTCACAGATGTGCCCAGGGAAGCTCCCAGAGGTGCGTCACAGGCCCAAAAGAAGCTTGCATCAAAGTGCTTCTTTGAGATGTCATAGCACTGCAGTAGCAGGTTCATGTTTGTGCAGTAGAGTCGTTGCTTGGCTTATCTCACTTTTTTGTTGTCATTCCCAAACTCTGGAGGCCCACGTCACACATTGTTTTGCCGAGACTTCATGGGACAGAGCCATCTAAATTGTGTCTGGACCCACTTCAGCAATAGTCTATCCATTTCTCTCTCCAAGCTGTTCTTGGAGGTTGGATAATTACAAACTGGGGACATCTGCAGGTTGAAAGTGCAGGAAAGAATACCAAATGCTTGGTGTAAAGCTAACCTCTCTGGAATTTTGAATAATTTTCCTCAGTTATTTTTCTCAATATTCCCCCCTCTCTGTTCTAAGTGCTTCATATTATTCACTGCAAATTCTCACAAGGCTTTGATATGGTTTTATAGTCCCCAACTTCTATGTGGCCAATGAAGTAGGGAGGGAGGGAGAGGGGGAGGAAAGGAGGAAGGCATGCCCTGGAGAAAGCTGCAAGAAAAATACCCAAAGCAGCATATATGTTACTGATGAGTGTTTCAGTGGGTCGTTGCTCCTCCACAAGTCTAGCTTTGCTTCCCCCAATTTGACCTCATTATAAAGCCCTAGAGCCCCCAAATTACATTTTGTAAACAAAAAGTTGAAACTGACCGACGGTGAGGCTTTCCTTTTATTTGAATATTCTGTTTAAACGATACCTAAAAAATAGGTTATGTTACTCCAGTCATTAAAGAAAAAACATTGATCTGCACTATACTATGCTGTGCACAAATTTAGAGAAGTCTTGCTATGTCTGCCCTGAGTCGCCAGAAAAAAAATAAGCTAAGCTGTAAACACCATTTCATGGATGAGCAGAGTCAATATGGAGGTGATTTTCATGCGCTTTTTGTTTTGGTCACAATCATACTCTCGCCCACCCTTTTTAAGTTGGATCTTAGTTTTACCTATGTGTTTTGATTAGAGAAGAGAATGATTGCATTATTAAGTTACTAACGTTAAATCTAGAATGTAACTTCAGTTTCCCAAGTGTAATCCAACAGGTAGCATGGGCTTCTTGATGCAGAACTTTACTGGATCATGCACATGCTTCTGATGAATGTTCTGAGCAGCCACTCTTTCCCTTTGGTTGTCCACAGGGAATTCCTGAGCAATGGGCACGATTACTCCAAACCTCCAACATAACAAAACTGGAACAGAAGAAGAATCCACAAGCTGTTCTTGATGTTCTCAAATTCTACGACTCCAAAGAAACGGTCAACAACCAGAAATACATGAGTTTTACATCAGGAGGTAAGGGAAATTCTGTGGTATCAAAGAGGAAAGCGCCAGTTCTCAGAGCCTCATGATGAAGCCAAACTATATATAGCATACTGAAGTCAGCTTCTGTTGTTTCCGCAAATGGCTTCAGTGTAAGTAAATCTGCTGATGGGGTGGGGCTCTGACATTGATGCTAGAAGCTTGTTTTTAGCTGGAAACTGTTCGTTGGAATAGTGACCAGCAATCACAGTTCTATCTCTTCACAAGTATGAATCTAGTCAGTCATTTAGCATTAGTCCTTGAATATGGTCATGAAGGAAGAGTATAAGGATGAACAATGATCTCTAGAAATATATTAATTCGCCTGTGTAATAACAATATAGGGCAACTTTTGTGCTTATTAGGTTATTTTCACCAGGTCCCCAAGTTGGGGGAAAAAAGAAACCATCAATGTCTTACTATTGGTAGAGACTGTAATGGCATTGCTAATCCCAAATTGCGACTCCATTTGCTGGTGTGTACATATCCGCGTTCATCCCAGATGGTGGCTTCATTCACTCTTATGTACGTAGTTCATTTAGTTGATCAATTTTATTTTTTGAGAAAAGTCATCTGTGTTGGCTCTATAGAGAGAATCATTTAGCATATACAGAAAGGAGGGAATACTATATCTTTATTCCAGCTGAAATGAGACCTTTATTAAGATTTGTAAAGGGACTTGGTGAAAATATGGTTAGGACCTAATATAAGGTATTTTAGAGAGCAAAAACATGCCATTTATCATAGATTTAATGCTGAAATTCCCTTCTAATGGATGATGAGCTGTTTGTTAGGTAGAATTTATGAAACAAAGGTGACTTTCTTTATTCTGACTTTTCAGATAAAAGTGCCCATGGATATATAGCAGCACATCAGTCGGTAAGTCAAAAGTTAAAAACTGTTTCCCACAATCATTGTAAGATTTAACAATATCATTGCTTGTATTTGGTTTCATATATCTAATTTTCAGATATAAATTTTAAAAGCAGATTTAAAATGTACAACTTAGAAAGATAAATATCTATTTTATATATTTAATATATATCTAGTTAATATATACCTATAAATATATTTTATCTATTATGAAAGGTAGCTTGTATTTTTGTAAATTTATACACCACTGTTACTATCACTACAATTAGTTTTCAAATCTAAAAATATATAACATTTGTGCTAGGTGTGGTAGCACATGCTTTTAATTCCAGCACACTAGAAGCAGAAGCAGGCAGATCTCTGTTGGTTCAAGGCCAGCCTGGTCTTCAAAGTGAGTTCCAGCACAGCCAGAACTGTTATACAGAGAAACCCTGTCTCAAAAATAAAACATATATATTACATATAGTATGTGATATATAATATATAATTTGTGTTATATTATCACAAGTTGCATAGAATTCACAGATTTAACAAAAATTATTGTGTAGGAAAATATTTGACTATATTGTGATATTTATGGAAACACTACACTATCATTGTACTTCCAGCTAAAACTTGAAAGGCACTGTAATTTTCATTTTCAAAGTATCCACTATTTACCACAACCCATTTTGGCAAAGACAGCCCAAGCATATAGTCTTCTCAGTGATACTCCCATATTGGGCAGTCATGTGTAAACTCATCATAATAGTGACAGGGTGCTCATGGTAGGAGGGACCTTGCTGAAGTTTAACCCTTTCCTGTTTTAGAAGGAGAAATAAGGATTCTCTGGAGCTCCTTTACTAGTCCCTTAGGAAAGTGATCATCAACGTCTACATGAGATTCCTCTTTAATGAGAAAATTATTTCTAGTTTACTCAGATTGACAAAGAAATAGTAAATGCTCCTGAAATGGTGTGAAAACTTGCAGCCAAGGCCACTTGGGTCAGACATTAGAAAATCAAGTTTTATAAGACATCTAGTACTCCTGTAGAATGCTTTCCACCATAATCAACTCTCAACATAGCTCCTATTAGTCACTAATCTGGTGTTTGGATTTGTTTTGTTATGTTTTTCATTAATTTATTTATTTACCGTAATTCTGATTGCAGCCTTGCTCCCTCCTCTCCTCCAGCCCCACCTTCACAAACTGTTCCCCCCATTATGCCCTTGCCTTCTCCTCAGAGAAAGGGCCCTCCCCCATGGGTATCAAAACTCCTTGGCACATCAAGTTGCAGCGGGTGAACGTATAAATGCACCATCTCCCACTGAGGCCAGAAAAGGCAACCTAGCTAGGGGAAGGGGATACAAGGGCAGGCAACAGAGTCAGAGACAGCCCCCATTCCAATTGTTAGGGGACCTACATGAAGACCAAGCTGCACATCTGCTACAAATGTATAGGGGGCCCAGGCATGCTTTTTGGTTGGTGCTTCAGTCTCTGTGAGCCCTCATGGGCCCAGGATAGTTGACTCTGTAGGTCTTCTTGTAGTATCGTTGACCCCTCTGACCCCCTAAATTCTTCACCCAACCCTTCCACAAGATGCAATGAGCTCCTCTTGATGTTTGGCTGTGGATCTCTTCATCTGTTTCCATCAGCTGCTGGAGGAAGCCTCTTAGGAGACAGTTATGCCAGGCTCCTATTTGCAAGTATGGCAGAGTGTCATTAACAGTGTCAGGGGTTGGCTCTCTCCTGTGGGGTGAGTCTCAAGTTGGGCCAGTGATTGGTTGGCCATTCCTCAATCTTTGTTCCATCTTTATCCCTGTGCATCTTGTAGGCAGGACAAATTTTGGGTTGAAGGTTTTGTGGGTGGGTTGGTGCCTCTCTTCTTCCACTGGAAGTCTTGCCTAACTACAGAAGGTGACCACTTCAATCTCCATATCCTCAGGTACTAGTTGTCTCAGCTTGGGTCCCCCCTATAGACTCATGGGAGCCGCCACTGTCCTAGGTGTCAATCATTTGCAACTTGTATTGATCCAGTATTCTAAGATAGGAATGTATCACTGTTTGACCAATCACTTACTTGAGGCTTTCCAGACTATGTCTAGTTCTTATATATTACAAATAATGTTCCTATTAACACCAACGTGTAGTAGGCTGATGAGATATCTCAGTGGCTAAGAGCACTAGCTGCCTTTCCTGAGGACCTGGGTTTGATTCCCAATACACACAGTTTTAATTTTGGAAGATGAAAGGGTGCTGATGAGTACACAATTATGTGACTGTTCTTAGCACTACTTAAATATACACTAGGAATTGCTTGAGACAGTAATTTTATGTCATATGCTTTATGACAATTAAAAATTAAATGAAGAGGTAGTAGGGATCTTGATCACTAGTTGAATGTGTGCTTAGCATATATAGGTGCTTGGTTCAATCTCCAACACACACACACACACACACACACACACACACACACACACACACACACACACACCAGAGAACAAAAAGAAAGAAAGAAAATAAGAGGTGAAGATTTGAGCATACTCTTTAATCTTATTCCTCTACTTACTGACTGTATTTGTGAAAGTAGTTTAGCTATTCTGGGCATCTCTTTCCTCTGAGCTTCTCTTCACTCAAGATTAAATGGGAATGATAACAGTGTCTACCTCTTAGGACTTGTGTGAATATTAAATATGATAATAAATATATTATGCTACATTATCTACCATATGCTCTGCATTAAATATATAAGTTACTATTTTTAATCTTATTTGTAGATGGCAGCACTAGTAAATAATTCAGTGTCTCTAGATAAGAGACTCGTATGTGACCGTATTTGTGCCTTGCTCATTCTCCCTCAAATGGAACAAAATGTGGCTCTTATATGCGATCAGTCATTTCCTTCTTTGACATGACAGCTTCCTGAGCTGCAATTAAAATAACAGAAACAGAAAGGAAATAGGCAACCAGAAAAGAATGGCAGCAACCTATAACCAACAGCTCCTTCACCTCAAATAATTTAATCTTATAATTGTGCCATCATGAATACCCTGGTAAAGATATAACCTCTTAAAATATGTTTATTAACTCTTTAAGAATTTCATGCAATACATTTTGATCATACTTACCTGCAATCCCTTTATCTACTCCCAAACTCCATATACCTTCAGTTTTCTGCCTCCCCCCTCTTTTGAAATTTAATAACCTTTTCATTGACTCTAATATGTGTAGCCCATATACTTCTGGGTATGGAGCCATCTACTAAAGTGTGGCAGCTCCTACTAGGAGCCACACCCTTAAAAAAAACTGACTTTTTCTCTCTCTGAAGCCATCAGTTCTCCCTAGCTCCTCTATTAAAGTTGGGAGTTCATGAATTCCTTCCCATCCGTGCTAGAATATTTTGACTGGCTTGATCTTGTACAGGTCTTGAGCAGACAAATCACAGCTGCAGTGAGTTCACAAATGCTCTGGTACTGTCATATCCAGATGATACTGTTGTGATCTGGTCCTTCCTGACATCTGGCTCTTACAGCCTTTCTACATCTCTTCTATAAAGGTCCCTGAGCCTTGGCAGAGGGTGTTGATGCAGACATCTTAATTGCAACTGAGCACCCACTGATACTTATCCTCAGCACTTTGAGTGAAAATAGTTTTATCATTTAGGCATGTTAGTTATTTTAAATGACAACTCGCTAGGATGATGTATATATTGCATTTTATTTTCTCTTGAGATGTAAACTTTTTTGAGATTCTTTATACTGGGTTTTATAAAATGGAAATTTTAAGTCTGTGTAAAAGTAAAATTCTGTTAAATTAGAAAAAATATGATCTTGCTCTATGGAAATAGAAATAACGACATATTCACTTATTTAGCATGTGTTTGTCAAATGCCTCCTTATATAAGCCGTATGGGGTTTGGAGTTCACTATTTTAGGAAAAGATGAGTAAGATCAAAAAGAATATATTACCATGTGAATAGTATTATGTTCTATTAAGTGTGTCCATTTGCTATGTAAATTCACTGGAAAGACATTACATTGATGTGGCAAGGGTAAAAGGAGCAAATTTTTGTCTTCAAATGTTTAAGTTTAGTGCTCAGTACAAGACAGAGATGTGATGAGACATATTTGATGGATGTTGAGTTAGAAAATATATCATAAAAAGTGGCAAAGAACAAATGAGAATTGTGTCTATGAAAATGGTAATGGGCATTCTAAACAAAAAGAAAGGCAAGAGAAAGATCATGTTGGTGAAGAGAGCAAGGGAGCAAGACATGTGGGTCTGAATGATGCTTATGCAAGGGAATGAATCACAGAGTTTAACATCAAAAGTTTAAATGGGAGTCAACTCTCAGAGGTTCTTCCATGAAATTCTGAGTGTTCTAGCTTTTTCTATATGCATTAGGAAGTCCTTCAAGCTTTTTGGAGCGGTACAGTTAAATGATTAATGCTTATGCTTTAATGAAGAGCAATTAAACAGAAAGTGTCCAAACTTAATTAAGGACAGAAGGTAAGAGTAGATGAAGGTTGGCTAGTTAGAAAAAGAATGTGTGCTTCCAGACTGGCAATAATGAGGGCCAAAGTGAGTTATGGCAATGGGAATAAAAACTAGTTTTGAATTCTAGACATCATTATTATTTGGACATAGAAGGAAAGGACGAGGAACAAAAGGCAAATATCACATGCTCTTCTCATATGAAAAATCTATATTTAAAAAGATATGAATGTAGACAGGAGACTATTTGGGAAGAAAAAGAAGGCTGAAGCGAGAAGAAGAGGAAGACAATAAATTATTGATGTGAATATGTACAATTACATGACACGCATTGCAAAATGTCTAAATGAAACCTGCTATCTTGTATAATTGATATATGCTAATATAAACCTTAAGATTAATTATATGCTTAATGATATATGGGTAGTTAAAAAGACAAGGTAGGGTGTTATTTTGAGAGAGAATCAGAATTTCTTTGAAAGCTGTTGGGTTTCCTATTGGATAATTTGACTTTGAAAGACTGATAAGTCAAGTAGCAGTAATTGATTTAAAAAGCTGTGTGCTTAAGAAGAGGTTTCTGTTAATCGAATGAACTGAATTGGACCCTTAAGTTCAATGAGATTCACTTCAGTGACACTCAGTCACTTAATAGAAAGAGTATACTTCACAGTGTGCATTCTGTGTACACTTGGATGTCAAATAGGATCTGAGTTATTGAACTGGAACTGAATACTCTATATACAGACTCAATTGATCAAAACCTTTGGCATCTTTTAGTATCCTGGGTGGAGAATAAAATGCAAGCACTGTTCTATTCTCTATGTTTTAAACTGCTATGTATTGAGTATAGAATCTGGTGACATATCCTATAGTCTCATGTTCTTTACTGCTCACCTTTGTTTATGTGAGTGTATGTGGTATGTGGTTATGAGCATGTTCACATATACATGTACACATGTGTAGGGGTAAGAGGTCCATGCCAAGCAAATATAATGACCCAAGGTCCACCTTACTTTTTGAGACAGAATATTTAAGTGAATCTATAACTGTTCGTTTCAGGTAGACTGGTTGGCTAGTGACTTTCAGGAATGTACATTTTTCTGATTCCCTAGTTCTGGGTTTACAGGCTTATGCTGTCATGTCAAGCATTTTTCGTGGTGCTGGGATTTGGGCCTCAGATTCTTATGCTTTCATAGTAAGCATTTTACCAAAGAAGTCATCTCCCTACACTAAATAGCACCTTTTTTTATTTTACATAGATATATTTCAAATATTGCTCAGGAACTTCACCTTTAAGTTCCAGCCAATTTTTGACTTTAATATTTTGTTTTGATCATGCTATTCATAATGAAATTAAATATTTATAATAAGAAGTTTCTATTCCAAGTAAAAGGTAAAAAACAATGCTAACAATATGCCGCCGTTAGTGCCCCAAGAGCCTGGGTATGTAATTTGCAGATCTCTCCATTTGCATTTGTGATACTGGTTCCTTTTGTTTGTCTAAATCCGTAGCTCTTTTGCTTAAGTGTACGTCAGAGTTGACTAGGGATGCTGATACCATGCAGTTTCCAGGGCTGTGCTTCCGACAGGAGTCTAGAATAGAATTCTCATATCTACAACATTTTTAGCCTTTTTTTCTTTTATTGAAAATAATTTTTCACACAATATATTCTGATTTTTGTTGCTTCTTCCCCAGGTCCTCTGTACCTCCTCTCCCATTCAAATACAGACCCTTTCTCTTTCTCTCACTAGAAAACAAACATACATCTAAAAATAAAAATAAGATAAAAAGCAAACAAACCAGAATGGAACAAAATGAACAGTCAAACAACCAAAAACAGAAGAGCAAAAGAAAAAGCACTAGAAACATAGATGCAGAGACATACATGTTTGCACACAGAGAAATTCCCTACAAAAACAAAAGGAAACTATGATATATAAGCCAAAGACCTGTAATGTTTAAAAAAAAAAAGCCATGACAAAGCCCTTATTACATAAAGAACCTCCAAAAATACCATTCAGTTTGTTTCGTGTTTGCCATATACTACTAGAGATGGGACCTGCCCTTAAAAGGACTCTGATGAACAAAACTAATTTTTCCTTTGCAAGTGATTGTCAATTGGAGATAGCTTCTGGGTTAAGGATGGGAGCTCATCCATACTTCCACTTTCAGCTCTGGAACCCATCTGAGTCGAATCTGTGAAGGCCCTGTACATGCTGCCACAGACTCTTGTATGTAAGTCCTGCTGTGTTTAGAAGGCCTTGTTTTCTTGGTGTCGACCATCCAAACTGGCTCTTATAATCTTTCTGCCTCCTTTTCTGTAGAGTTCCATGAGCCCTGGGATGTGGGGGTTGGATTTAATGGAGCCATCTCATTTAGGATACAGGGCCTCTCACTTTGCATATTGTCTAGCTGTGGGTCTCTGTATTTGTTCCCATCTACCTCAGGAGGTATCCTCTCTGATGATGGTTGAGCAAGACACTGATCAATGACTGTAGCAGACTATGATTAGGAGTCATTTTACTACTACATTCCTTTAGCAGAACACTAGTATTTTGTTTTCATTTAAGACCGTGGATTATTCAGTCCCATGTTACTGGCACTCAAGCAGTATCATGAATGGGTTCCATTTCATGGAGTAGACATTAAATCCAATCAGAGATTGGTTGATTACTCCTATGAGCCTTGTGCTACTATTGCACCAGCACACCTTGCAAGCAGGTCACCATTATATAGTGAATGGTTTGTAGCTGGATTAGTGTTTACCTATCTCCTTTCGTTGTTTACAGAGTACTTTCTACTAATATGAGCACGTGTCAGTAGGGATAAAGGCTCTGGGTAGGCACTACCATGACTTCTCTATGTTCAATGAATTGTGCAGGTGTTATCTTCAGCCATAGGGCCTTACCATCAATTTATGGAGAGCAACCAACAGCCTTGTCAATAGCCTGTGTTTGGGGGTTTCCATGGAACTCCTTTGGACAACAACTCAGTTAGATGTAATCCATTTCTGGAACTGGAGGTTTCATTAGGGAACAAGAGCTGTCCAACCGGAGTTCATCTTTCCCATTATTTAGCAATTCCACTTAGATACCCCTTATATATGGATATATTTAGGAAGCTTCTACCGTAGTAGGTTTCCATACAACTCCTCAAATGACTCATAGTTTGATGCCCCTCCAAATATTGTCTGTACTCCCTCACCCTCCCTATCCTTGTTTGATCCTATCATTACACACACACACACACACACACACACACACACACACACACACACACACGCACGCATGCACGCACACACACTGTCCATCCGTGTTTGTGTATTCTATTTCCCCTTCCTAGGGAGATCCTCCCCACTAGCCTTTAGCTTCTCTACCTAACATCTGTGATTTTACAGATTGTACCTTGTTTATTATCAACAACCTAGCAGCTACATATGCATCCACGTATAAGCAAAATAATACCATAGTTGTTTTTCTGAGTCTGAGCTACCTCACTTAGGATGATTTTCTTTCTAATTCCATCCATTTACCTGTGAATTTCACGTTTTTATTTTTTAAACAGCATAGTAATTATCCATTGTGTATTAGCACACTGGTGAGTATTTGTGTGTGTGTGTGTGTGTGTGTGTGTGTGTGTGTGAGAGAGAGAGAGAGAGAGAGAGAGAGAGAGAAAGAGAGAGAGAGAGAGAGAGAGAGAGAGAAGACCATAATGCAGTTTCAGATGTGTTCTTTAGAGCATACCTCACTTTCTAAGACGGTGTCTCTAACTGGGACCTAGAAGCTGCAGATTAGGCTAAGCTGGCTAGCTACTGAGCTGAAGAGGTCCACAAGCCTCTTCCTCCCCAGTGCTGGGATTACAAGTGTATACTGTGATGCCCAGCATTTGATGTGGTTCCTGAGGGTCAAAATTAGGTCCCTGTGTTTATATGGCAAGCACTTTACCAACTGAATGGTCTCTCCAACTCCAGGATTGACTGTGTTATTGATAAGCAGGCATTAAATAGAGGGAAACATTCTGTAGCATACTATCAAAGCAAATGACAATAATCCAACAGCAATTTCTCTCTGTACCAATCAGTTCCCAAAAAGTTAGTGTTTCAGTAAAATTCTATTAAGCTGCAAAGAAAATGATATTATGAAATTTGCAGGACAGTGGAAATAGAAAAGGTTCTGTTAAGTGAGGTAATCCAGGCACAGAAATACAAAACCACATGTTCTTTCTCATAAGTGGATCCTAGCTTCTAATTATTAAATATGTATATTTAGGAGGAGTTAACTATGAGCTTAGCCCAAGAAACTTGAAAGGGGCACATAAGCTAGAAAAGAGGCATTAAGGAAGGAAGTTGTAGAGAGAAATAGAAGCACTTATGGTATGAGAAAGAAAGCAATACTGAGGTTAGGGTACAGTGAAAACAGGGGTGTCAGGCTAATGGAGAGCCAACCAAAGTGAAGTATGCATGAAAATGCCATAGGGAACCCCATTACTTTGTAAGTTAGTTTTTATACAATTAAATTTTAATTTAAAAGGAATAAATATGTATGCATGAATAAGAAAATCAACATCAAATGAACAAATATTTCAGTCTTAAGGCACCAGGCATATGTCTACATGAGGGCAGTCAAATGTTCTTTCAAATACTTATGTAAAAATTCTACAGTCTTTTCCTCATAATAGATTATTTGTGCTGGCTCATATCCAATACATAATTACACCATATTACTACACTGTAGCTATTAACAAGATTATAAAGTTTCCATATTGACATTCCAGAACAGATGTAAGTCCTTCGGTGTAATATTTTTGTTACTAGGATGCCTCAAGAGTTCTGACCTCATGAAATGAAAATTTACTTTAGGAACACCTTGGAGAACAAAACTAGTGGCATAAACAGGAAAAATAATTATGCAAAGAGAAAGCAAACTTAAAAATACCCACAGTAACACTATTCAACAGAAATATAATATAAACATATACAATTGAAATATTTTAGTAACCACGTTTTCAAATTAACAAAAAATAAATGCTAAAATTAATTCAATGATATATTTTACACAAGCCAGATAAAATTCCAGCAAAGAGGAGAAGAAATAGGCACAAAGCCCCATCCCTAGCAGAGAAGCTATTTGCAACTGATAGCTGCTGGGAGAGGGAACATTCCTTTTCTTCAGTGAGTGACACTGGTTGTATCAACCACACTCCAAGGCAGGCTCCAGGCACAGTAGCGGCAACACAAATTGGAATCCATGGCAAAGTTTCTGTAGCTTTATTTTTCTTTTAGGAGATATAAAGAACACGAAGTTGGATGGGTAGGGAATAAATAAGATGGTTTTTAAAAGAAAAGAGAAAATGAATGAAACAGGGATAGTGTGGGCTCAGCTAGACTTAGCATAGTACATTCTGATTGATTAGAGATGACAGATATTTCCTCTGACCTTCCTACTTAATGTGTAAAACCAAGCAGGAAACACATTCTTGATACGAGATGTGCTTTCTCCAAAATGAGACTCTATCTATGGTGGGTTGTATTTCCAATGTGGTTAGCAAAGGGGAGAATTCCAGTCATGTTCCTCATTACTGTGCAGAAGCAAAATAATTAACCTAAAATTTAGCAAGAATGTATGCTGACCATGTGAAAAGTAGGAGTTACTGGGAACAGAAAATGTAACTGTCTATGAGAGCAAGGGAGTAAGGGGAAGAGAAGAGTCCCAAGGGAAGCGGGAGAGAGAGATGCTCAAAATAAGTAATATACTCATATCAAAGTGTCCTTATGAAAGCCAAGGCTATGTATAATGAATATTTGTCAATTAAAAGTGTTTGTTACAAAAACCCCACAATATTAGAAATATTATCAGGGCTTAGCTCCTTAGGTAATGTGCTTTCTGTGCAAGCATGGGGACCTAAATTCTGTTCCCCAATGCCCATGGAAACTTCAGGAGCAGTGTGTCCATGTCTTTTATTATTACAGTAGTCCTGAGAGGTGGAAGCAGTTAGATCCTTGGCTCTGGATAACTGGCAAGCTCTGTCTGGGTTCAGTTAAAAGACTCTGTCTCAAAGAATAAGCTAGAGAGTGTGTTGTGTGACATCATTCCTGAGAAAATAAATGTTTGCTTGCCCCAAGTAGGGAAGAAATGAGAGAACAAAGTAGGGATACTCCAAAGTTTACCTTTGTGAACCAATGAGTTTTACTGGGCCTACTTACAAGGGTAGACATGACTCAAAGACAGCTGCATCACCAAAGCCCACCCTGACATTGGTGACAGCTCACAAAGCTGGAAACCTGGAGCACACTGTACAGCCTGCAGGCAGCTCAACAGATTGTAAAGCATCCATTCCACGTGACTCTGTTGATCTGAGTCTGTACAGGAAGCTTGGCTGATTGTGTTGCTTCTAGACAGTTTGAGTGGTCTCTGCTACTTCCAGCTGGCTCAGCTGCTTTGAGAGTGTCACTCAACAGTCTTTCCTACTTATAATCACTGGAGAAAGGAGGAGCTTAGTGTATCTGCTTAGTTTCAGGGATTTCCTAAAACCTTTATTTCCTGGGCTTAAAGAGTTTTTCAGAAAGAAGGAATGCTTTACCTCCCATTAGAACTTCCCATGTCTTAACAAAACTTTGAAAGATAGAAGTTTATCTCAAAAGATACTGTTACACAATAGAGGGATATAGGAAGACACCCACCTTGGACCTCTGACATTCACATACACACAGAGGCATACTCAACTGCACATACATGTGCATACACCCATACATCATACAGCATATACAAAAATTTTAAATGCTGGCATTAATCACATCAATGTAAATTGTTAATGCATTAGTTAAATAATTTACATTTTCATATCAAGTTGACAGAATCTGAGATGTACTATACTATTACAACACAAATCAATTCAGACTAGCTATAGGTTTGTGTGTGTGTGTGTGTGTGTGTGTGTGTGTGTGTGTGTGTGTGTGTGTGTTATTCAGTATCCATGCATCTAGTATCTGTCTGTACCAAACCTACACCATAGTTTATGTGAGTCTGTGTCAGGATTACCTATAAGACTTGTTATAATACACTTTCAAGTGCCTGAGTTTCTGGTTGATAGATCTGGGTGGACCCTGAGAATTTATATTTTAAACAAGCCTCTGGATACTGCTGCTGCTGAAGAGCTAGTCACTGCACTTTGAGAGCCATGACCTTAATTCATTCAAAATTCACAAACTTGCAACCATTTCCCCACTGTGTTAACATAAAATAAAAAATGGACATTAGGTACTGGGGTGATATATATTATTAGTTGTTATTACCATTTATTGAAAATCACCCGTGTCCTCTTTATTGGTTATATTGAGCAATTACTGATATGAGAACGTGTTCCTTGGAGCTTAGTGTTTATTACTGAGTGATGCTTTCTAGGAAGCTTAACAAGGAAGAAGCTTTTCTTAGCTTCTTTTTTCTTAATATTTGCAGAGTTATATCTAGCCTCATGACCATGCTCATCACGCTATCACAAAGTGGGCCTTTACAACATGACCAACTATCATTCAGGAAATTATTAATCTACTCAATACATATTCAAACTATTAATGTCAGTTAATTTTATTTTTAATGTAGTCATTGATTTAAAAAAATAAAAAGCAAAGATAATAATGTAGACTTTGTGGTCCATTTTATCATGAAATTAATTCATCTCTGAATGTGCTCTGGTCTTGGCTACTAAACGTAGATCATTGTGTTCATTTGTAAAAGATGTTTTTTCCTATCTCTACACATGTAAGTATTTCATCTCTGTTTTCTTGTTTCTGAAGAAAAATAACAAAATGTTAATACCTTGTTTTTAAACATTTGTTCTTCTAAGAATACCAAAACAGCTTCGGAACCTCCTTTGGCTCCTCCTGTATCTGAAGAAGAGGATGAAGAAGAGGAAGAGGAAGAAGACGACAATGAGCCCCCGCCTGTCATTGCACCAAGACCAGAGCATACAAAATCAGTAAGTCAGAAAGAAAAATATGGTATGTTTTCTCTCATTTATGTTTTTCTTAATATATATATATATATATGTATAATACATAAATATATGATACCTAACTATATATAAATATATAATCATAGATGCACACATAATAATATATGCTGAAAGTAAAAGTGAAACTATCTATAGTAGTGGTTCTCAACCTGTGGATAGCTACCCCAACAGGTGTCACATATCAGATATTGTGCATATCAGATATTTACATTATGAATCATAACTGTAACAAAATTGAAGTTATGAAGTAGCAATGAAACCAGTTTTATGTTTGGAGGGGTCATCACAACATGAAGAACTGTATTAAAGGGTTGCAGCATTAAGAAGGTTGGGAACCACTGCTCTAGGGGAAGAAATTAGAATAGTGGGACAGAGAAGAGGTGCAAAAGGGAAGAGCAGATGTGGGCATATGGGGGAACATATGTTCCATATAGAAAGGATGCTTGTGTGAAAACGCCCTTATGTAACATGGTACCATGAACAGTGAGTTTTTGACAAACATTTTGAAGAGAGAGAGAGAGAGAGAGAGAGAGAGAGAGAGAGAGAGAGAGAGAGAGAGAGACACCTGTCAGGTTAGAAAATGAACAGAATCACATATTTTGAATAGATCTAAACATTAATCTATTTAGCATTGTTGGTAACATCCTACTGAAGCAAGAAAAAAATCACTGGATGTTTATAAATGACTCAGAAGTTGCCTTTAGAACAGGTTTTATAGCATATGCCTTTAATCCCATTATTTAAGAGGCCAGCCTGTGTTACATAGTAAGACTATGGCTCAAAACAAGGCTAAGGAAATAAAACCAAATGGCATCTTGTGGTTAGGGAGACGTCTGGGTTGTTAAAGTGGTTGTTGCACAAGCATGAGGACATGAGTTTTATCTTTCAGTTCCAGCAGTGCATACTTAAAATCCCAGTGCTTGATAAATAGAGACAAGAGAATCCCTAGGGCTTGCTTGCAACTCAGTCTAGCCATCTTTGCGTTAATGAGAGATTCTGTCTCTGAAAACAAGGAAGAGAGCAATTGAGAAACATCAACTAGCATTCATATGCGCATGCCACACATGTACAAGCATGAATATGAGTGCACGTGCAAATACATACAAACATGCACACATATATGCACACGAAGGTCCCATTTAAAATGTAATTTTAGAATAATGTTGAGCAACTAATAGCTGTTGGGCATCTCTTGTATTCCCAGAGCTAGAGTACAGATTATAAACCTGGGAGCTGTATAAATGGCCCAGCAGTCACGAGTACTCACTGAACTTCTAGAGAACCCTAGTTCCTAGCAGCTGTGCTGGCAGCTCAGAACCACCTGTAACTCCAGTTCTAGGGGACCCTATGCACTCTTTTGTCCCCAGTGGCACCTGTTCACACATGGCAGACACAAACACATGCACACACACACACACACATGAATTAAAATAAAAATAAATCATTTTATTTTATTATGAGCCTAAAATCAATATAAAATTTTCATTATTTTTGTTTCATAAATAAGTACCACATTTACATCATTTCCACCCTTTCCTCTTACTCTGCCAACTCCTCCCATGAGCCCCCAACTCTTCTCTCTGAAATTCATGACTTCTATAATTATTGTTGTTTTATATGTGTATACTGCACAATCAAAGAAGCAACACTAAATGAGCCTGGTTTTGAAGTCACGATTTGAAGGAACAAGATTATCACATTCAATGACTTGCCAATAATACAGGGGAAAAAAGCTCCACATGTAACCTCAAATTTGTAAAACTACAGAGGTGGAAATAAGGAAAGAATTCCATGAGAACCAAATAGGAAGAATTTCTAAGGGAGGAGCAGCAAGATCAGAATTAGCAAGGTCATGGATAGGGACTTCTTTTAGCATATGTGATGCTCCTTAACATTCTTTAACAGTGAAGTGACAGTCCCTTACTGCCATACACTTCCTTACCTACTATTAATTGTGGAATTGTGGCGGGTGTGTTTGTCTTTCAGATCTATACTCGTTCTGTGGTTGAACCAATTGCTTCACCAGCTGCACCAAATAAAGAAGCCACCCCACCTTCTGCTGAGAATGCCAATTCCAGTACTTTGTACAGGAATACAGATCGGCAAAGAAAAAAATCCAAGATGACAGATGAGGAGATCCTAGAGAAGCTAAGTGAGTATTTTTCCATCAGCAAGTAGTTCTCATACAGTGACTAGAAGGATACTGTATCCTTTAGATGTTTCAATCTTCTTGTTGGACTCTAGAATCCCTTAAGTCATGAAGTAATTTTTTAGAACTTTCTGTTCTTGAGAGAGGTTACTCTCTCCCTCATAGTCCTACTCTGACAGAAACTAAACATTTTCACTTAGAATTGTCAAAATGGTCAATGAAGATGTAAAGGACAAAATATATTAAGGTAGTATTTTTTAAGATTACAATACTAAAAAGAATTAAAGTACCCTGATTAAAGTGTGGACCAGAAGGTCCTCATTAATAGACATTGGTTAAACAAATATCAACCTTAAAATCCAATAGAGTACAATAGAAAACTTGCATCTGCAGATAAAATAGCTTCCCTTATCTGGGGGCAGGGAGACAGGAGCAGCAGTCGCTTCCAAGGTGTCTGGTGCACACATACTTCTGCCGTTTCCAATTTGACAAAATACTCACGACTTAAGATTATGAAATAGGTTCTTCCCTGGAAAATGTCAAGGTTCTATGAATTGTATTTATTAAAGTCCCACAGAATGGCTAGATATTAGTAATCAGTGCTCCCAGTTTGACCCTTATTAGTGCCTTATTCCGTTTTTTTTTTTTTGTGTGTGTGTGTGTGTGTGTGTGTGTGTGGTAAGATTTAGTAGCATAATACAATAAGACAGTAAAGGGGCTATACTTCTTACATTTTTTTTTTCAGCTAAGAGCAAAGCAAAGGAAAAGAGAAAATTCATTTGCTGGCCACAAGGAGGCACTGTAGACATGGAGATGGGGCCATTTTGCCACCAAGGAGCTAGCTGAAGATAGTTTTTAGTTTCCCAATTGAGATAGGACTACTGTCATCTAGATGGTCAAGGCTAGGGATGCTGGTAGGAATCATAGGATATGAAACCCCCCCTTTTCTTTCACAGAAAAATTGTGATTTGGACTGAATAGTTACTTTGTGTCTATTGAGTTCAAAATACTTGATATGTAGCGCTGTCCTCATTTAAAGTAGAGATGTTTGGGGCAGCGAAGGTTCAACTGTCAGCACTCAGAGCTGGAACTGCTACATTTTAGCAAACTGACTTTGCCATACTCGGATTAAATATGCTTCTAGCATTAGTGCCCATTATTTGCTCTAATCGCAGCTATAATTCTTACACGAGGAGCACTTTGTGAGTGGCCACTGTCCATATATTATTTTCTCTACAGTCACTTATGGTAGATTTTAATGTCTACATTTTACAGGACACTGAATATAAATTTTCAAAAGCTTAAGTGACCAAGTCACCAGAATAATGAGTGGTAGAGCCAGAGTTTGACCTCACATCTGTATACCTTTAAAGCTTTCACTTTTGCCATTAGCCACTTTGGTTTTGCATAACGCAACTACTTGTGTATCAAACAGAAGGGAGAGATAAATGAAGTTCAGGGATTCATATAATCACTATATTTCTTCCTTTGTTTTGTACATATGACATGAACTGTGAGAGAGATTACATTAGACTTTCTTTTTTTTTTTTTCCTCCTTTTTTATTTTTGATACTTTATATACTTTTCCAATGTTTCCCCTTTTCTGAGTCTCCTCTTTGTATACCCCCCATCCCCTCCCCAACCCGCCTCTAGGAGGGAATTCCACCTCCCAC